>JADDOH010001361.1:0-371208 GCA_016648135.1 Agrypnia vestita | reverse complement strand
AATTATCAAACACCTTCTTGCTTGTCTGTGGGGCTCGGACCGCCGATCTAAGGATCGCTAGGTGAGAGTCTTAACCACCAGACAACAAGCAGCTCTGCCTGCTTCGTTTTGATATTGTCAATTTTTTTTTCAAAGGTATCTTCCAAGGCAATTAATTATATGTACACATGGGGTGTCATTAACTTAATAACATAACAATAACATAAGTAATGGCAAGAATTCACTGTTTGTATTAAATTAATATAATATTTAAAAATATTTATTACATCAATGATCACCCTGTAGGCCACTTAGAGTTGTATAATATATTTGATTTGCGTTGTGTAACCTTCCTTCACGGTTATTAAAGACCTTGTTTTTACCACTGCTCAATGACACCTTTACAACGATTTCTATTTCGGTTGGTTTGTAGGAAATCGTCTGAATAACTAACTGGAAAAATTAAAAAACAGGTATAATTAAGACAATATTGAGCATCAATATTTTTTAAACTAATTTACCAATTAACACTAATTTTAGTATGTTGACTATAAAGTTACCAAACATATTATTTACATAATAATCCAAATTTAGTAATGTAATTGCTATTAAATGATCATCAACAAGGCTATATTTGCTAATAACAATTAGTCTTCAATTATAGCCGTTAAGAAAAAGTGATGCCTCAAATTTTCAGTACAAATTCAAATTTGAAATGCAAAATAATAAGTCAATTTGGTTAGTAAAGTACAATATTTTATCAATTAGTTATTAGCAAAGACGGAATGTCACGTTTGGACCTTAATTTTTGGCAAAAACTAACGTACCTATAGCTTGAAGATTTTCAACATTGAAACAGCTTAAATTTAGAGTAAAAAATCATGAATTTATGAAATATTTTATTTTATTCTTAAAACAAATTATTGGCACAACCTTGAGAATGACAAGGTCATAGCTTTCTTTTCTTTGGTTGTTTTAAAATATTATTAAAACACTTCTATTATTAAGTTTATAAATTCTATAAGCAGATGTATATGTAGGTATAATTTGGATGTATACGTACAGTTAGTAACATTTTAATATTAATAAAGGTATTTTCTCGTTTTATACTGTACTTGGGTTTACTTTTTGTCAAGGAACAATATGATATATGAAAAATCATAACTTTACCAATAAATAATCTTATTTAAAATCATTAACACTTTACCGCTCATCGTACACGCTTGTGACCCTGCACCTGTTCAAAGTGTGATTTGGTGTTTTATTTTTATAATTATTATGTAAGTAATTACTTATTTCAAAGCTAAATGATAGTAGTAAACTATAAAAAAAAATTAGCAGTAATGCGTAGATAAAAGTTATTGGTTTATCATCGTAATACAGATCTGAAAATATACTACATACGTAGGTAATATGTCTTTATTGTTTTTTTTATTTTAAATAATAGAATATTTTTACTAGTTAGTTTTTTTATTATTATGTTTATTTAGACTATAATATTATAAACTATTTCACTATAATATTGTAAACTATGTTGCTGAAATATTGTCATATCAAACACTTGAAACCAATTAAAGTTTTATTTTACCAACCAAAATCACAGGACACAAATTTAATTGGAGCACCGTTCTTAAATTCACACTAAATCTTGCACTAGTTACTCGAGCATCTTCCGCTTGTATCTAGAAATTCTGATTCATGTCGTTTGTGTCACTCTGAACACTTCTCACACGTCGGTCGGTACTTAATGTCCGCCCGTCGCTGTCTGTTTTCCTCTTTCTATGTTTTTCTTTGCTGTCAAAAACAAACATGTGTCTGGCACAATGCCGTCGTGTATTTATAATGATCTGATATTCTGAATATTTCTCGCATATTTTAGTTGTTTCTAAATTCTACTAGAATGGTCATGATTATGTTCTTATTGTTTTTAAAATCTTGTGACAACATTTTTACTATTATTGATCTAAGCATTGCGTTTATAAATATGAAAAATGTGCTTTCTCGAAAGAAGTACAGTGCAATTCATACCTCATTTTTGTCATAAACAACGGACATCCTGACCACTAGATTGGTCCTGTTCTTTCCCGATCTTGAAAATCAAATGGAGTTCCTCGCTTTCTGTAACCCTATGACCTATTATCCTTCTGGAATAATTTTAATGTTTTCTAAAAGTTTTATAATCTCCATAATGCACTGTTTTATAACTCTGGATCAAGCATCTATTTCCCCTACAATTTTTTTCTTTTTTTTGCACACAGATGACAGTGCCACCTGGTTCAAAGACCTCCCTCAGATCTCGGCTTCCTAATTCTTCAACAGGCATTTAGATCCATGTACCTGCTTAGGAGACACGTGTCTTTGTTTAGTTTTTTATTAATTAATTTTATAAATGTGCGTTGCGGACTGTCTTGTTTAAAAGCATACCTGTTCATAAAAATTTTAAGTTTTACTGATCTCAAGTCGGCATTACATGAGAAGTGTTCAATGCCATTAGAAGAAATCGACGCGATAAGAATTGGAATAATACTGCGACTTATTATTGGTTTGTGATAAGCTATCACTTTTTGCCTTCATGGTGATATTGAAGTACATAGGTAGATGGAAAAATCAACTATGAATTAATCTATTGTGATGACGTAATGGTATGTACGTAAATACAGGTATGTATGTATTTAAGAGTTAAGGCTATTATTACGGTCGTTAGACATATTTAACTGTAAATGGTTACGGATATTTTATACGAACCGTATGTTTTTCCGAGAAACTATTCTCGACGTTTTGTTGAAATCGTATTCAACGAACCGTCGAGAACAGTTTCTCGGAAAAACATACGGTTCGTATAAAATTTCTGTAACCATTTACAATTAAATAAGGGTATGTAGTTAGTTGTCCTTTGGAAAAAATTTGAACTTGATAACACATTCTGTAGTCCAGTGAGCATACCACTGGGTTTTCATACTAGGAGTATTATGCCATGTTTTTACGACCGTTCTCCATTCGGATCCCGTTGCAGGGTCCATCATCAGGGCTGATGTGAACGTCGGCTAGAAAGTCTTAAAAACACGGCATAATACCCCAGAAGACACAAAAGATTCTGACTGGAAACATAAGAACATTTTGATGAAGAACCATGAAAACATAAAAACATTTTTCATACCAGGGGTTCAAGTTTTGATTTCCAATGACACGATACATCTATGTAATTTTTATATGCCTGGGTGTTTTTGTGATGTATTTCACTACAGTGATTGGGCATCACGCTTATTGTAGTGTTGAATATTGTAATAATAAAAAATTGTTGTTTACACATGTAAAATCCTAGAAAATAGGTAAGGGGCATTCTGTGCAATATCATCTAGGCTTGGTTGCTTCACCATTTCAGATATTTTTTACCAAAGGTAACCTAAAAAATGGTCAAGCTCCATTTATTTTAAAATTAGGTGATTTTACTTGGAATGACTCATAATTTTTTGTTATTCTAGTATGTATTCACTTGAGTGTTTTTGCGCAATTATATGAATAACATTGTTATATAAACAAGTTTTTTTCAGTTTTGACAATCATTCTCTTTGCAGAAATTATAAATATTTTACCTCCTTAATGCTCCTATTTTATTTACAAATTAATGTTGGTGATAAGCTCACCAACACATATTACGCCTCGATGTTTAATTTTCAAAATTCGTTTCATATCGCCGACCGCTGTACGCTAATTTTGTTTCTTTATGACTTACTGGAATATTTTAATCTCTCTCTATGACTTCTGGCCACTGGAATGTTTGAATCACGTATTTAGAATGATGACAAAGAATAATATTCTGTCAACCTCAAGGACTGAAGGAATATCGTAAAAAAAAAATTAATTACACAAGATCCTTGTAAATTGTGTAAACCAGGAGTCACCTAGCGCCTGAGATAAAAAAGACGACTCGATGATCAGATTGATCTACAAGTTTTTCAAGAGCCGCAGACAAGAATATTTTTACGATGAATTGATTTTAATTAATGAATTTTTAGCCTTAAGTTTGTACGACCAGTGAAAGGAATTGGGGTGATGGCATAGGTTTCTTTAAATAAGACATTGTGCTTAAATATTTCGGGTATTTCATGACTTAATATAACAGTTGAAAATTGCAACAAGTGTTGCACAGGGAGAACCGATTAGAAGCGCGTAGCTCGTCGCAGCAAGGAAGCGGGACTGGCTTGCTATTGGCGCAACTTCCTGTCGTGCCTTGTCCATAGATTTTTTGCGCGTCTGGAAAAAATGTATTATTTCATTATTTTTGACCTAACACAACCTGACATATCAGCGGGGTACTTCTGTATTCAATGGAGTTCCGCTCTCGCTTCCCATTAAGGTCACAATAGATCTACCAGATTTTCTCAAACCTGGATGTTTTTGTGATGCATTTTTGTGAAAAGTAGCTGGAAATTAAAATTTATTTTATCTACCCATCTAAAGTAAGTTCTTAAACATCAATCTTGCCTACTTCTTACATGTCCTACTTGTATCTTTATTAAAAATGTGTTACAAGCCAAGATTTAACAATTGAAAATTACGCCAATGTGGAGGATGGCCTAAGAATATTTGTGTGTCTTCCAATATGTGCTGGTGGTTTACTTATTTGACTTCTTTATGTGCTCTTTGATTGCGGCAAAATTGTGTTTAAGTATTATGAAGATAGTAAAAACAGCAAGCACAGCATTTTTAACTGATTACGTGAATTTGGAAAGGCTATTGCAAGTGACGAAAATCATTGTCTATTTTTTATAAACCTTTTTTAGCATTTTGTAATGTGGGTAGATAGGTAAACCATAAAGAATTTTAATATTGTATTTTTTCATTTGTCCTCAAAATTTAAGAAATGTTTACGTCAAAATCATTGTTAAAGTTAAGGTGTGTTTGAAGTAACTCACGATTCTCAAACTTTTTTATTCCTAACTGCGATGTACTCAATCGTCATCGTTGCTCAATCCACACCAAGGGTGGGCCGACCACTTGTTCACTGACCGCCTCGCCGTGTAGTCGGGTTTAGGTATACCAATAAATATTGTTCCATCAAGAAGTCTATATTATTATACCATCATTTCCAACACAAATCGAATCCATTTTGCTAACACTACACTAACCATCGCTTTATTAGACATTCTCGCGATATAATTTCTATGTCGAGCATATATCCACACTTTATGTTTGTTTTGTTTTGTATTTTTTCTTGTATTGTTGTATAGTATTGTTGATTTGTATTTGAGTTTATAAGATCTATTGTAATCAATTAATATGAATGTATTTCTGGTAAATACAATTTATTTACATATATGTATTGATGCACCTACAGACAAATATCAATGTGATGTTTTGTGGGTCTGAGATGTAAAAAAAAAAAAATAATTAATAAATAAAATAAAAAACTTTAAAAAAATGAAGAAAATTACGTTTTCAAGCTCTTTCAAGCGCTTTGCTTCGGACAACAAATAATATTATCTCTCCGATTTCCGGTATTCGCACTAAAATATAATATAGATGAAATGTAAATATTATCTGAATACACAGATAATTGATTGAAAAATCAAACAAACCGATCCTTGGCACGGGACAGTAAATATTTGATTTCTAATAAAATTGCTATGTTTGATGAGATCACGTTTTCTTCAGTATATCAGCCGATAGTATTCCGGTATTGCTTTATTTATACCTCGGGTAAAAAACTTTACTTTACGTCATCCATCAGTTTAAGCTGCTTTGAATTTCCCATTTTGAAACTGTGCCAAATGATAACATTTCGCTTGAATTTCTCACACCAGGGGTGTAGTGAGGTATGCTTGCTGAAAATATTTACGGAAATCAGTACATGTTGTATCCGGTATTTTAAATGCGCATATTTTTATATTGAATTAGATTTGTCAACTTGATTAAAACGACGAGAATGACGGGTAAATTAAATATGTAAATTTATGATTGCAAAAGCTCAAAAAAATTAATAGTACATAATAATAGTTCACTTATCATTCAGATTACGGCTATTATATCAACAGTCTCTACATATACTGTTGAATTTGCAAAAATTCGATTTTTATTTTATTATCTTAAACCATCCTTTATGTTTTCGAATAATATTTTTTAAAAAATCATTTTCCTTTAATACTTGCTTATTTTTAAATGAAAATTCTTTTTTTTTATATATTGTCCAAAAATATAGAGTAAATTCGATGGTTTGAGATAGTAAAACGAAAAAAGAATTTTTCCATATTCAACAGTATATGTAAGGACTATCAATATTTATATGTATATTAGTAACTAGTTTGCAGCAGACGCCATTCTTCCTTCTTGGTCAGTTCCTTGTGATCAAAGATCACCATCGTCATAAACTCCTTGACTATTTGCCTGCTGCTTTTTCCACTTCGTCAGTCTAATGGATAGGGAATCTTGTTCTTCCCTTCTAGCAAGATTTCAATAGATTTGATTAGTTTGGATAATAATAGGCTCAATAGATTGTCCCGAATTATTATCCAAACTCTCGATCAATGTTCCTCCTAAAGTTCTAAGAACCACCCCTCTTCTTTTTACTCCCCTTGTTTCTACTAACTACAGGCAAAACTCATACTTGTGGCGAACTTGCAACAAATTCATTGCACACAGAAAAGTATAATTTAGACTTACATATTTACGACGCTTGCTTTCCGATCCATTTTTCAAAAAATTATTATTTTCCATTAACTCAATTATATATAGCTTCATCAGTATACGAAATTTAATTAATTTTTAATTTGTGATTCTGATAAACATTGGAGGAAAATTATATTTATAAATAATGAAATTTCTAATTCAATAGTTAAAAATATTTCAAATGTTATTCAACCAGCTTTTTATACTAATAATAAATTAAAAAAATACATATTAAATAATAAAGATAAGGATAATTTTTAAAAAAATCGGGTGTTTATAAATTAATTTGTAATGATTGTGATTATTTTTATATAGGAAAAACGTGTAGAAATTTTGAAATTAGAATTAAAGAACACTTAAGGTGTTTAAATAGTAATAATTATTCTGAATTTTCTAACCATCTTTTGGCTACGGGTC
Source organism: Agrypnia vestita (assembly GCA_016648135.1). Classification (NCBI taxonomy): domain Eukaryota; kingdom Metazoa; phylum Arthropoda; class Insecta; order Trichoptera; family Phryganeidae; genus Agrypnia; species Agrypnia vestita. Next base: position 364,146 of record JADDOH010001361.1, on the reverse strand, counting down.
ATTCTTTTGATATTAATAAGGGTTTACAAATTTTACATACAAATTATACAGAATCACAATTTGATAAATTAGAAATTTTGGAAATAAGAAAGAGTGTAAATAGTAAATTGAATATTATAAATAATCAGGTCCTTTTTGCAAATAGTTATCTTTTAAATTTATTTTCATATTAATTAGGTACTTTATATTATTATTTTCCATATATAACTTTTGATCCATACTTCGATTTTTAAATATTATTTTTGTTTTCCTGGTGAAGAAGCCATTGGCTTTGAAACATGTTGATTTTTTTTTTCAATAAATAAGTGGTTTAAACAAAGTTAATTTATATTAATTACGATATTTTGTCACTATCAGTGAAAACCTGTAATTGGCTCTTGTGTTTCACATTCTTTGTATGTACTCAATTATTGTTAACTGTTGGCTTTCCGAATAAATATAAATAAATAAAAAAAATTAAGAAGTATTTTTTGCATTTGAAACACACGCTGTCCACGGATTCCGCAGCATAACCTCCATCACCACATCTCAAGGGCATCAATTTGTCTTCTTTCTCTTTGCCTTTAAATTCCATGATTCCACACCACATAGACATATCGAATCCACCAAAGACTGCACAAGTCTGACCTTATTTGAGATATACCTAAGCCTTTTCAAATTTTGAGTTGAAAAAACTAGCTAAATAAGTGTTCGTCATTCCCGTCCATGGATTGATTTCTGGTTTCCAGCCACCATTGTCAATAATCATGGATCCAAGATTATTAAACTCCTTGACAATTTCAAAGTCTTGATCTTGTACCTTGATATGCAAAAGATTATTCATAACTCAATAACAACTTAACTCGGTGCCTTTTGAGGAAGGAATAATTGGTGGTGATTCTCTTGATGACATTCATTAGCTTATTTTAATTATTAGGCAGTGCGTGCGTGCGTTTATGCATGCATTTGTGTATAAAGATTTTTAATATTTTATTTTTTCATTTGTCCTCAAAATTTAAGAAATGTTTAAGTCAAAATCATTCTTAAAGTTACGATTCTCAAACTTTTTTTATTCCTAACTGCGCTGTACTCAATCGTCATCGTCGCTCAATCCACACCAAGGGTGGGCCGACCACTTGTTCACTGACCGCCTTGCCGTGTAGTTGGGTTTAGTAATACCAATATGTATTGTTCCATCAAGAAGTCTATCCCTTCAACGTCCCCAAAACTAATAAATATAGATAGATAGCCAAAAAATATAGCAATAAATACCAAAAGTTTATTTTTCATATAGGTGAAATTTGTAGAAATGTTCATATTAGAATTAAAGATTACTTAGATATTTATGGCAATAATTTTCCGATCATCTTTCGGAAGTAAACCATTATTTTGATATTAACAAGAGTTTAGAATATTTATGGTATTTTAACCGGTGACACACTAACTGTTATTTGAGATTTGTATCTGATTGCTTCGATGATTGGCAATGATTTTTTGCAATTCAACGGGCAATAATTGGTACTAGACAATGATTATATCTTAGTTATCAATCATTGGTAAAATAAAATACAAATCCCAAATAACTGTAAAACAAATTTGGGAAATTAGAATAGAAAATTAAACATTATAAATAACCAAATCCTTTTTGCAAATTACTTTTAAAATTTGTTTTCACATTAGTTCTAAATATAATTATTCAACTCCTATATAATTTTTTTTGTTTTTGTTTATGTCTATACTTTTAAGCATACATCCTGATGAAGGAACCGAAACGTGTTAATAATTATTGGTTTTTGTAAGAGCTTCTCTTGCTATTAATATTGAGATTTATTTTCATCATATTTACCATTTTACACAGATGTTTTCAAAATTACATTAAATCCGCAAAACGAATCCTCAAATTTAATAATAATATTTAATGTATGAACTAATAATGATAATAATGTATGAACACGATCGCTGGAATATATTTTTCAACAAAGGCAAGGTGCAATCAAAATTTTAAGTGGTTCATTAAAAATTTCGTAACTAGGTCATATTAACGTGACCATTTTGTATGTATACTGCATATCATGTGCCGATTTTACGCTGGTGTTCTGTTTTATTTATAACCTTAGAACTCAAGCGATACAATTTATAAATGGAGCAACAAAACTAATGGATTATTTTGGCTTCTAATAATACATGTTTTTTTTTTACACTTTTATTGCATTTATTCACTAGTAAAAAAGTTATAATTATCTTTTTTTTTATAAAAATTTGTTAATATCGGTAGTGGCAGTAATGCGTTCTGCTTGACACAATTGTTTCTAAAATGCGTAACAAAAGAACTCACATTATATGACAAAATATTGAGAAAATAATATTTTTTTTAATGTATATTATAGATATCACAGAGACGAAACTGTATTTATTATGGGAAAGTAGGTATAGAAGTCATTTGGGTGTACATAGGACTTATGACCTATCTTTATGGTTGGCTTAAGTGATCACTTTACACAATGTAACATTCGCCATTTCCACCCATGATAGAATATACCATGCTTATTAATTTTTTGGAAGTTGTATATATGTTCAAATTGCGTGGAAAGCTTTCACATATGAGTTGTAAGCGCCTTTCCATGCGGCCTGTACGAAGCCATTTTCATTCCCCTAAATCCCCACAGATTGATTAATAATGTCTCTGTGACATAAATCCAGCACTGTTCTGAAAGATTTGAACAAACTCAAAATATTCTGAATATTTTTTTTATTTTCATATTACATTGTATGAAATGAATCTATTTTTTTTTTTGGTTGTTTACATGTTGAATTGGGTTGGTATTGTTTCTATTGTTAACTGGGAAAGCATTCTACTAGCAATACAAAGTTCTGGTCTCAAGTACCATAGCAACTATAATATATTTTTTCAAATAATACAATTTGTTTATCTTTAGTAGTATATCTTGTGTTATTTTTTTTAATTATCAAGGAACCTGTATTCTAAATAATCCCACCTTCATAAACAAAAGGTAATTTCATTTTAAATAAATGTAATTTTCTCTCATTTTGTCAAATAGACTTTATTCCAAGTTCCCTTATATGTATTTAGATTTCCTATTTCAAGCCGTTCTAAAACAAATAATAATCCTATTTTAAAATGATCTTCCAAATAATCCGGACCTGTATTTGTAAAAAAAAGTCTGAGCTCAGTTTTATTTGTGGGTGTAGCACGCCCCGGAGTAAATGCAATTCGCAAAAAAGAAAGATTCATTCTTTCGTGACAACTGAACAAAATATTGGCTTTTTTTCAACACCCACGCGCGTAGGCACACACACCCGTGCGTTGTAGAGCAAAGAACCGCTTTTCGTATGGGCGACATTGATTTAAATTATAGCATCATCGCACAATCATTTCAATAAAAAAAATTTTTTTGCGATTCAAAAATGAATGTAAATTATTTTTGTCGAGACAGCCAACCTAACTTTCTCAACATCTGCATGAAATCTTACACAATTTTTAAATGTGATATGCCATGCGGACCTATGATCTTTTTATGTGATGATAGGAAGAAATGAGTACCTTGGCTATTCATGTATGTCACTAAACACATAACTAAAAATTAATTGATTTTTACTACATTTCGTGAAAAATTTTCTGTTTAATATCATAAATATTTACAGTTCGAGCAACCACGTTACTTGATTATGAACATAGACAATTTCGTTTTTTTTTATACAACAAATCTGTCTAAGGAAATAAATATAGCATTCTATCTTTACCGACTGTTAAGGGGGGTGTACTGTGTATGTTCAGAAAGGCTAACAAGTCAATATAACCTTCACTAATCTTTATCACTGATAACATTTTTCTGCAAAAAAAACCTTTTTTTGTCCCCTTGGAAAATTTTTCCTAGTTCCAATTTTTTTATGTGTACTGAGTCGGAATTTTGAAGCCAGAAATTATCCATCAGGTACCAGTTTTAGAAGAATGATATTGACGTAGAAAAAATAAAAAATTTAAAATTGTTATGTATTTTTTTTGTGCAATGAGTGCTTCTATACTATACAAAATATTTGAAATATATTTGATTTCTGCTTATATAAAAGAAACAAGTTCTTTTAGTATAATTCCTAAGAAAAATATTCACGCTCTCACAGTTTTATCTTGTCGAAATACATACTCAGTTATATGTACCTTCAAAATCATGTAGCTTTTTATTTTTTCAATGAAGTTTTCACAAAAAAATGCAACAAACTTCAAATTTTTAACAAAAACTTAATTTTTACAAAAAACTGTGACTGATGGAACCTCACTGACTTTGGGATTCGTGTCTGGGACGGAATTTTTTTTTAATCTACGTTTCTGTTACTAGCGATCAATAAACTTCTCTTACTGTTTTCTTGTTGATGCAACGCTCACCAAGCCTCTTTTTCTTTCCAGAAGTTGTCTGTAGATGCTTGCTTATTATTCGGTGGATGTATTTTTGTTATTTCTTTCATCTTCCCTCAACTACATTTCCGAAGTCCGCATTGTGTCTAAGAATGTGTCCTATCTATTGAACCCTTTGGTTTTCGATAGTGTTCATTATGGATCTCCTATCTTGCAATCTCGTCAGAACGTCGTTTGTAATTCTCTCGATCTAGCTTATTCCTTCTATACTTAATAAATGTAATGTTTTCTTTAATCCTATTTAACACACTCATTAACCATGAAATTTTTTATGTATTTTAACCTTTTGCTAGTTGCGACAACAGAGTGAGAACAATCATTTTTACTTTTTTATGTAGACACACAAAAAACAGAACACACGTCACGTCGATATTCTTACTGTTTTTTCAAGCTAAGCTAATTCGTCAATTAAGGTCGTCTGAATATAATTACGTGCTTTGTACATCCCGCTTGCAATTAGTTCAAATGGATCATTTTGTGTACAATTATCCAACACCCATGCATCATTATAATTATCATGGTCTGGAGTTCTGTTATTCACAGAGATATTAGCACCAGAAGATACATTTCAAAAACAGTACAGGTAGTTGCTTTAGAACAAACTAGTCTAGTTAAGCAACTACCTTTACCTTTTCTATGTAATAAGTAATTTTGAATAAATAAAATAAATAAATAAATAAAAAATAAACAATTTCAAGCCAGCTCAGGCCTTTGATAATGATATTGTAATGAAATGGTAAGCTGAATGAATCGCACGCTGTCCAAATCCCAGGCGCGTGCAGTGGGAACAAAAAGCATGACTTTTATTTAACCGTAAATTTGGAAAAAATATTGAAATTTATATTCATCTGGCAGAATATTATGAAATATTAAAATCTGAATAAATTGTTAATTATTGTGATTTGAATATTACGAGATATATCTCTTATTTCGGTATATATGCTTAGGAAAAGTCATGCTTCTTGTTCCGAAACAACTAAGAACTGGTGGAATTCACGGGAATATGCGAGAAAATTCAAAAGAAAACACTTCCTATAAATTGCTTAGCAACCGCCAGCAACGACAAGACCATAGATTTCGGGCAAATGGAGACAAACAAACTGTGACCCCGTGTGATAAGCCATAGAAACGCCGTGAATAATGTGTACCTGAGACAAGTGGAATATTCTAGTACATGCGAAGTACAAATTACGGAATAATAATGGAATAAAGTTTGCGTGTTAAGTAAATAAAATTTTAATTGATTTTATGTGTTTCATTTGGATCTCACCACTGCGAAGCCGCGACATTATATTAGTACAGTAAAACCCCTTTAATTTGAACCCCGATAATTCGAAACCACCATTATTTGAAAAATTTCTAATTCACTAGTCCCAAAATGTTAATTTCTTAGTGGATTAACCCCAACAGTTCGAAAACCCCGGTAATTAGTAATTTGAAATCATTTTTAGCCCCGGCGCCATAAATCAATAGAGTTTGATTCACATAATTCGAAATTTTTTTGAAATTTGCCAAAATTGAAGAAAATATTTTGATATTTTTTCACAAGTGAGAACAACAAATATGTCAATATCGGGAACATTAGTAATATATATTTTGTATTAGCATAATAAATATTGCGTTTTCGAAATAATTATGTCATAAATACGCAAAAATATAGACATATTTCACAAAATTATGGCTTTTCCAAAAGTTTTACAATTTTTGGGGAATTTCGCAATTGCATCGCGATTTTCGAATTAAAGGGGTTTCCCATAATTGTTTTTTTTTGGGTCCCCTGAATTTCGAATTATCGAGGTTCTACTGTACAATTAATTAGTTAATATAAATGTAATTGTATAATTAATGTACACCATACACATATCAAACATAAAACAGCAATCAGTAGAAAGAAAAATATTAATAAAAGTCAATTCTGTTCATTCAATAAAATTAGCTAAATAATTCTTAATAGCATCAAAATTGTTTTTTTTTAATTTGGACCTGAAACATAAAAAATATTGATAGTATTTAATTTTGTATTAAAAATTTTATATATCTCATGTGTTATGATGGTTTATTACTGTAATATTGAATTTTTTTTATTTCTTCCCCTTTGTAAATCCGTCTCGTGTCAAGAAATTTGCATATTCATTAAGTAGTTAAGTAGCTATATTTGAATAATGACCCAAATTTCACCTTTGATTATACAGTCTGACCTCCAGGGTATCTTGAGGGTGCGTGCCGTAGACTATGTTTTCCAGTTCAGATACTTATTTTTAAAATAGTTCAGAAAAAACTGTTTATTGTTATATCACTTTAATACTTTATGATAGGTAGGATGGATACTAAGTACCTTGTATTCATTTTCAATTTTTCAAATTATGTGTCAAAATTCTTTTTTTGTTCAATTCCCTTTTTGATTTATTGATATCTAACAATCCAGATCTGACATTGCCTGCTATTCAGAATTTGTTTAAGTTGGAGGTTTTTAGCTTTACTTTGAGCACCCTTTAAATAATAATGGTGTGTACAATTTGGTCCAGTCCGGGGATGGAGAGGGTGAGGGTGAAACTACTACATTTTCATAAAGAGTAACTATGTAATATGGAACGGGTGGCATTCAATATTATGCTCATTTTACGGGGGGAGGAGGCTTACCAAACGGAGGGGGATCATGCTTATATTTTGCGCAGGATCCTAAAGTGTTACTATGCAAATTTAGTTTAGATGTGTCAAAAAATTGGAACCTCCTATTCTTTGTCCCTAAATTATTTACTCACACATTAATCTTAGTAACTACATTCTCTCAGTATTAAATTTACTTACTTTCTTATTTTTAATATATTTTATTTAAATTTTGCGTCAGCATATTCTGCTGAACGACTCTGCATAAATATTGCGCGATTTTGAAATCTTGTTAGAATTTTTCCCAGTCATGCGAATGAAGATTTCACAAGTGCATCATAAGACCAGACTCATTGCGTGTGGGTGGATTGACATTAGTCTAAATAATCTTTGGAAGTTTAAATTGCGATGAGACATATCCGTAAATATATTGCCGTGCGTGACATCAATCGGAGGCGAATGTATTTTCTCTTTCTTTAGACGCACCCGAGTGAATAAAATGTTCTTTATCATTAAATGATTAAGTGAAATTCCTCAGTGTAATTATATAAAATAAATTATTTGACATTTCAATGGAAGCGTTTAACTTCACTTTTATAATGGTTTAGGTCAGTGTCTCTCAAACCATAGGAGCGTGTGCCATGCACATTTCATAAATTTTTTGAAATACAAGTCGGGGAGAGTGAGGAGCACTGGTAAATTTAAAAAAAAAATTGAGAGAAAAGGGTTAATAAATATACATTAGGCGTCTCTTAGCGAGTAGCAAAATCTTTAATATTAGAAATATCGACAGTTACAGAGATGAGCAAGATCAAAATTTACATTTTTTAATTAAAACATTTACATCAAAGAGCCAACTCAAATTTACATGTAGTTATGCAGAAAGCATCCAACCACAAAATACTAAAAATGAATTATATGCTGGATTTGACAGCTCAATATCTTATGTGCTGAAAATGTCCAAGCTCTAAGTGATACAGTTTTATGTTAATTCAATTTTTTCTTACCCACGTCATGGCCATCACCGTTAAAACATAAACTCTTTAACTAAAAAAAAATGTTTTGACTCTTTTCTGCGGCTTCAAATTTACAAATCCTTGCAAATAAAAGTATTGGTTATCCATGCCGGACGGACGCATTATGCATTTTATTAATTCTAATGTTACTACATGTCATGATAATATTTTTATGGAAGACATCTAAGGGGGTTGTACATTTTCTACGTCTCAGATAACACTTTTTACTTCATGCTTTGTCAAGTTCATAGAACATAGAACCCACATTAGACATTTTGTAGAAAGAATCCAATCTGTAAAACGCATCATGTCTTCGTAAATAAAGGTTTTTTTTCTTATAATTACATTATAAAAACATTTAAAAATCTCTCTAATGAGCCCTATACAATAATTAATTAATTAGCGACATATTAGTTTTTGTGGGTTAAAATTTTTAGCCATTTTTTTATGTTTTTTGGGTTGGATGCTTTCTGCATAACTAGGTCTAATAATACTCTGTTACATGGTCTCCAATTATTCATACTAAAATACTTTAGTAGGTGTGCAATGTGACTTTCTCCGTTTTATTAATTTTAAACCTCATATTTCATATAGAAAATATATCTTCTCAACATGTTAAAATTTCACACACAGAATGAATGATGTTGTAATCTTTTTATTTATTATTTAATAGAATAAATTCTATTTTTGTTTGTTCCGGAGTCTGCTAGTACCTACCTAATAGACATACCTGGTATAGGTCTTTTCATATAAGCTTGCAATTGAGTTAGCGTGGGTACAATGCGCGTATTACGCACTGTACCCACACTAACTCAATTGCAAGCTCATATGAAAATACTTATACCACTCATTATTTTAGTGTTGCCATTCAGATATAAACAACCTCAAACATTCCACTCTTCTTCAGATGCATCAATTGGCAAATGATTTCACTTCCAAAATAGAAGTCGATACGTTTCAAGTGGCACTGGATGCACTTCTTTCACAAACATAATAATAATAATACTGCCTTCACAAAATCATTTAGACATGTGTATTTATTTCAAGTGTGTTTCAAAAGTTCATTTGATGGAATGTTCTCTGTAATACCTTGCTTCTACACCTTACTTTTTGTTTATTTAATCTTATGTATGAAATCAACTTGCAGTGTATTGACATGCTATATTTTTATAAGATTTAAATTAAATTATTTATTTTATGTAAATAATACCCTAGGAGTGTAAAATAAAAATAAATACATAGTTTTTGTAAAATTTTGAAGATTTTAACAAGAACACAAACTCAAGATGTCTCAGAGGTGGCTGGCTTAAGTGATCACTTTACACAATGCAACATTCACGATTGACCACCACATCAAATTTAGAAAATTGTATACAGGTTGTAACAGAGCTAGAACTTTACAGTTGGCCACAATACTTTACAGTTACTGTTTTAATTATATATGATATAATACTTATAAACTATTACTTTCTATAAACTTTACTATGTGGTGGATGGTGCTAGTTGTATTTTAAAAAGTTCTATGGTTTTTTTTATATACGCTATATAACGACACACTAAGTTCAAATTTCGAATACGAAATAAAAGTATAATTTGTTGCATATAATCTGTTTTTTTATTTCGCACAAAGAAAAAAAACATCCATAAAACTACATTAAAAAGAGCAACTTTTATAACTTATATATAATAATTCATGTACAAAATAAAAAAAATATTTTCCTAATTATTTCGAGTTTGTATCAATCGACGTGTGCAAAAAAGGAGAAAAAAAGTTTTGATATACATCCAATTTTTGATATATATCGGATATATATAAAAAAATCCAATTTTTTTATTTTTAGTATAAAAATCAGATTTCTTCAAACCTTGGTTTGGATAGTGTTGTGACATATTACAAGGAATTCGGACAGTGCGCTATTCCGTTTGCTCGCCATTCTGGGACACTGCTAATCGGAGGAACTTTCTCCTTTCACACCAGAATGTACCAGGAAGATGTGAACTAGCTGTTCCGTGCATTCCGCATTTACTGTATCAAATTGGTTAGCGTGATTCATTTTTGTGAATCACCTGCGACCACCCAAAGGTGATGCGAATCCATCCTTCCCACCAGGTCCCCATCTCTCCAGCGTCAAAAGTCATTGACCTCTGCCTAATACGGCTGGTCCCGTGTGTGGGATAACATTAATAAATTATTATTATATTCTGTCACTGGCTTTTGTGAATATATTCAAAGTAATTTATTTACATACACTTGCGAATATAATGTAACACGCCTATATTTTATAACTGTGACCTTTTCGAATAAAATGAAAAGCACTTGAGTGTAATTCGGTTAATCCCATTATTGGGAATTAAACCCGACAATCAACTATCTTTCTTTTGTTGTTGATACGCTTTTGGAATACTCATGGGTAATATAACAGGTGTGGGTTATTGATAAATTTGAACTATTTATGGCTTAGTTAAAAATAATTATTTACCAGGTATAGATAAGAAAAATATTAAAAGATACTCACACGTCCAAATTTTAAGGTTGACTTAAGTAATATGTATTGTTATTTTTAAGTAAAAATTTTAGGACGCACTAGATAAAGGTGATAACATTTTTATAAAATAATATGTTAAAAAAAGGTTAAAATAATAATTTTGAAGTGTATTCTAGTGTATATGTTAAATAATTCGGGAGAATGGCATTTATACATTAAAAATAATATTGCTTAATACTCCACTTAAAAAATATAGAGGTATCATTACCAACTGCGAAATCTATGTATACTATGTCATGGGAAGAACCATAGACTCTAATGAATACTGATTTAGAACATGTATACGACTTTCAAAAAAAATTTTATGTGTGTATGTTCTTACGGTGGAATTGGTGAACATTGTATTATGTAAAGTGATCACCCAAACCAGCCCATACTGGTCATAAGCCCTGGGCCTCCCTATGAAGACTTCCATACACATTCCCCCATAAATAGCTTCGTCTCCGCAAAACTTCTATAATTCATCTTAATTTAAATAATGTATAATAATATATAACAAAATTCAAGAAACACATAAAACAAATTGTATATACATACATAATTAAAACAACAAATAGTTAGAATTTTAAAAAATAATGGTACTCTGAAAATAATTAGTATACTTGAGTCACTAATATTTATCTTATGATTTGTACTTCTCTACACTGTTCCATTATTGACTTATACATACTTACTTATTTATGCTCTTATGTATCATGTACTCCTGTCCCCAAAGTTTTACTTTTATGAGGACAGTTAAACAGGTATTAAAAAAATGTAATATTCACTGTACTATTTTATTTTCAATAAATATTCAATTTAAAAATAAATAAAAAGTAACCCATTAAAACCAAGTTTTTATTATACTCCCTTTCTTTGTAAAATATAACAACAATTAAAGACGAATTAAAACATATAACACTAAACTTACAGTAATTTAATATATTTCTAAAATGTCAATGTTTTGATAAGACACTTCATGCTTTGAAGATTAAATTCTAAAAACATTTGTCAGTCAATTTAGATTTTCGACATTCGTAGTGAAGTGCCTATTATGTATACCGACGGAGTAATTCAAATTTAGAAAATATTCCGTTATCGGGCCGCTATGCTAGTAATCAAACTTTTCTAATGATTCCAATTTGAAAAACCAATAATATTTCTAAAAATCCAAAATTATACTATAATTATTAATTGTTTTTACCGAAAATTTGATAGATCTTCTTGATCGTTGCCACGAGTCTACTTGCCATGTTTCAGCTCGATTGGATTACGGGAAAAGGGTTAAAAATCGATCCAAAGTTTTTTCACCCGGCAAGCTGGCAAGCAAGCAAACGCCAGGAGTTAAAAGAAAGGAAGTAAAAATAGAATGACAATGACTTAAACATGGACACACTATTATACACAAAGTATAGACAACATTTTAAAAAAAAATTAAAAATGCGAGTTCATCTGTACACGCGCGTTAGAAGTTATACTTCTTTGGCATACATAAAAAAATCACCTGCTGTTTTGTAAACCTTGCGTTTGAACATACCTGGACAGAATGCACGTGCTCGACCCAAGGTATACAATACAAACTAATATTTCTATCAATGATAATTCTCCGTCAACAGATAAAAGTATTAAAATACATTAAATACAGTACCCGTGTGTTGAATCTTGCTTGTATAAAAAAAAAAAAAAGAAACAATAAGCACATAATTCAATCACCATAATAACTTACGATCACAATTATGTTATGAAAAATACATCAGCAAATGGAAAATAATCAAAATAGTTGCGCCCAGAGTATACGCGATTTTCATAATAGCATTTTGTTACTAAAAGCACCTGGAGCAAATGCAATTTTCATAACACCATTTTCAACAACATGAATCACTGTTGGTTAAATATCATTCGGAAAACCGGCATTTAAGCATTTGATTGGTTAGTCGTAATTTCATGGTTTGAAAAACTCCGTGTCACGAGCTGCATAATTTTTTTTTTATATTTGCATAACAGATTGCTCCATTTACTATGCAAGTTACGGTCTGAATTGTGTACCTATATGTTGGCGATCTTCTGTTTGATGCTTTCAACACTATCATTAAATACATGGTCATGATCGCTCCATTCATTTAAGAGTTGCACACCTCGCGTTATGTTGCGCTTATTCATTACATCTGTTCTGCATTTTGGGACATGAAATAGCGCATGACCTCGATTTCGCAAATAATTATTTGGTACAAACAAGACATAATTCTCTAGCGATTTCGGAGTGTTATTATTAATTATATTTCTTAAAATTTTGACCCCCAACGTGACTAGGCTTTCCTGTCTGTGCGACTCGAGGCTGCGGTAGCTGCATTCCCTCAGCAGTACTTCATGGTTCATGAATGTAGGATATCCTCCTGTCCTGCGCATGTATAAGTAGCGCAAGAATTTCTTTTGAATCTGCTCAATCGTGTCGATGTATTTCCTTTGGTGTGTGCTCCAAACTGCCATTCCATATTCCAATTTTGAATGAATAATGAAATTGTACATTTGCTCGATGCACTCCTCATTCGAAAATCCTTTTGATTGCATAACCAAAATTTCACATCTTAAAGAAAGTGTAACTCCAAAAAATTATGTATATATAAGCACGCTAGCTTTTTCTCATCATTTGGTGTCAGCTCTCCTAAATCTGCACGCACCATGTCTTGTGACCACGGGTCTTCAAGTCGGTTAGGTCTGGGGTTTTCAGCTCCTTTTAGATCATCGACATCACATCATTAAATGTCTTCCACGGCTGCTTTAATCAGTATTCAGTTGTGCTTTCAGTAGATAGTTGTCTATCCTTCTGCTATTAGTCAATTTTTCTCTGGTTTTTACTGTGAACTATCTTATAGCTCTTCTACCTTGAAAGTGTTCATTTTTATACTGTCTTCGATGGTTATAGCACCTCCAGTTCATTTTCGTAAGACTTATTTATTGTTATAAAAAGGTAGTTCCTTTATTATTTTTAATTGGTTTTTTTTACAGGATGTCTAAGGGCTAGTAGCAAGAAATTTGGGGGAGCCTTCTTCATACAAATTTGAATGGAAAACATTCTTTACAATTTTGGTAAAATGTAGACAGTTACGGAGATAAGTGACATCAAAGTTTGCATTTTTTTTATATTTCTGACTTATCTTTTGTGAATATTTAGACTATCGTGAAAGTAATTGATATTGAATATTAAAAATTTATTCCCTTGGATACAAGTCAAATAAAATGATAAAAAAATTCTATTCAAAATTGAATGAAGATGACCCCTCCGAAGTTTTTGCTACTAACAACAAGGGACCCTGCGCATATTTTTATTTGTTTATTGTAACAACACATACTTTTATAATGTGATCCTTTTAAATAATCCAACGAGATCTACCACATTTTCTATAATTCTTTATATAATAATAACAAATTGTTTTCAGATTGTCCAAGTGTGGAGCGAGCGGGGGACGGTGCAGGTGGCCAGCCCCAAGGGACAGGACAAACTCTTCACTTACGATGCAGCGTACGACTGGAACGCAACTCAAGAGAGCCTTTACGATGAAATGGTAAGTGCTTCTCCTTTAACGCATTGTTGGTAACAAAATATTGGGTGTCCAAAATGTACTTTAGGGAATGAAAAATTGTTAATGGATGTTTATTTTTCACCAGAGAGAAGCTCCAGGAGCAAGTGAAAGTATAAAAATATTATAACACAAGAGACAAAGAAAGTATCTGGGTGCACAACAGAACTCCGTCCTATACGATGATGGAGATCCGACTAAAAAGCTGTCTGTTAGAGACGGGAGCGTAGCTAGGACCTTTGGTTTCAAGCGACAAGTTCGCTGTGTCAGCCATACTAGAGACGATTATCGAACCTGCTTGCATATACGCGAACTGGATCGCTATAGCATTAATCCGAAATTTAATGTGGAATTGTTTGTGAATTTATATTGCTTTTAACATTTAGTTAATTTTAGCTTAATATTTTTTCTATATTCAATTTGATACAAGGATCAATGTTGGAAAGTACAACTTGTGGAAATAATAAGCAATTGTATGTGAATTAAAATAATGTCAAAATCTCTGGCCCCACACTTATCCTAGAGCTTGCCAAGCGTAAATTGGCGTGCGGCGACTTTGGAGCTAAAATTCGCCCCGCCCGTACCCGGCGGAAACCCCTCGCCCTGTCATTCAGTTCAATCTCGTATTTGCACGTGAGCTGTGACATCTTGATTTCCAATATACATTGAATTATGTCCAAAACAACACCTTGCAGGTGGTGCAAGAACAATTTCCAATTAATTTTAAAGTTTAAAGTAGTTTTAAAGTTTTGCGAAGCTGAAAAAGCAAATAATCGACCAATATTACTGTTTGACAGGACTCCAGATCGAGCGGCCGCCATTACTGGTTTGTTTCTTTAGTGTTGCCCGACCAAATTTCTATTAAAGGCTCCGACACCGGTCACCGGACACTGTATATTATGTATTGTGTAATAAATTTACACCCTGGCAACATCTATTTCGCGACAGGGACGCCCTCCCTCGCATGCCAATTTATACTGGTGGCACTCTAATGTAATTCGTAACACTACACACTAGTGGCACTTAAAGCGGAAACCATTGAAGTCTACCAATGACCCAATATGCAGATTTTGTAAGATAGATAACATATCAAATGTGGGAGTGTAATAATTTGTACTCACTGTTTATTTACACTGTATTACAATTATTATAATTTAACCACATTTCACAATTTCGGGTTACAATACTAAAATACGAGAGAGAGAGTAAAAAAAAACATAGTTCACAGGTTTGGAGCGGGCAACGGAATGAATTTGGTCCAGACCATCCGGTCAGTCGCCGCAGTGATATCCGGCACAACATTTTTTTTAAGAGTTCATTTTTCTATTTTTACTTTTAACTTCAGGTCCGTCCCCTGGTCAACTCGGTGCTGGACGGCTTCAACGGCTGCGTGTTTGCCTACGGCCAGACCGGAACGGGCAAGACGCACACCATGGAAGGTACCGCCATACAGGAGGGCATCATTCCCCGGACCTTCTCCCACATCTGGCACCACATCCAGTCGGAGGCCAGCGAGGATGTCACCTACCTGGTCAGCTGCTCCTACATCGAGCTGTATATGGAGGAGGTGCGGGACTTGCTGAGAAAGGACGGCAGCAAGAAGGGGCTCACCCTCAGGGGACAGGTAGGCTGAAGGTGGTGCTTGTGTGCTTATGGAGGTGATACCAAATGCGTTCAGGAATGATTAAAGATGAATACATCCTCTATTAATCATCTGTCGCTGATAATGAATCAAAATTTCTATTGCAAGCAATCAATTTTCTTCTTATATTATTAAAAAAATACTTTTTGTATAACCGCTATTTAAAAACTACAGTCGTTTCTAAATGCAGCAGCAAGAATAATATATAAAGTATCAAAATTCTCGCATATTACAATCCTTTTTGCATGAACTGCATTGACTCCGTTTCCCTTTCGATAGTTGAATTTAAGGTGTGGTGGTTAATGTACAAGGCGACACATAATATGGCTTCGAGAGTTCTTTATTCCAGATAACTTAAATGGAAGATGCCAAACTCTGAGGTCAGCCACTACCTTAGCTGCAGGAAGGAAGGATTATAGAACCGATTGACCATTAAGTTTTGTGAACGGGCATTCGCCGTGTTTAAAAAAGTGTTAAAACCCAGTGTTTAAAAAAGACTCAAAATGCTCAAAAGTTTATTTAAAAAAGACTCAAAAAGACTTTTAGAAAATTCTTTTCTAAAAGTTCACAATGTTAAATTTTAAATACTAGTGTAGGACTAAACAATTTTTGTGTTAAGTGCCTTTTGGTTGAAATTTTTACGAAAATGGCACCACATAAATGATTCATTTTTATTATCATTATCAACATGTTTCGTGGCCAAATTTCATCAATCCCTTCATCAATCAGGGATACAACATACTATCTGAAAATTAAAGTTCCATCGCTATACATCAGCAATCAGTGCATGCTCTAGCTAGCTATGCTAAAGTTGTAAAGTTGATTATCATGTTTCTGCATATGTTGGGTCTGATAAACCAGATCTTCCTGATTTACCAGACATTAAATGATATTCAGAACATGTGCGTGAAAGCCAATATTTACTTAAAATTGTACAATGTTTAAGATTTCTCCCACCACTGCTGACAAGGGGGGGGGGGTTAAAAATTACTAAAATTCTGCTTATGTAATACTTTCCAAAACTTTACTCATTTCATCATCATAAAGCTGGTTTTATATTGTATTCCAGAAACCTATTTCAACTGTTACGCCAAATTGTGTGGTTGGTTGGAAAAAATTTACAACTAGCAATAAGCCCGTCATTATACATAATAAGTATGTTATGTACAGTATTTGGTCTAAAATAGTCATTTCAGATGGTGTGTATTGTGTCACTATACTTAGGAACTGTTGACAAAGTCACTTTTCTTTACAATTTCTAACGAATATTATTTATTTTTAGGAGTACACTGGTTTTTACATTCCCGACATGACTTCAGTGGTCTGTCGCTCCGCCTCGGACATGGGTCGGGTGATGAAGGCGGGTAACCGAAACCGGACAACCGGCCGCACCGACATGAACGAGCACTCTTCTCGGTCGCACGCCATTTTTCTCATCACTGTCGAGATGGCGCACAAGGGCACCGAATCTATCAGGTGAAATATTTCAATACCACGTTTGACAGAAATATTTACTTATACAATTTTATTGAATCTTTTTTTACATTGCATATAAAAGTACGGTTACAATTCAAGTATTTAATATAACAATAATAATAGAGAAGTTCTCGAGTTTAAAATAGGGGAGCGTTGTCATACAAGTCCAGGTCTTTATTCATGGCACCGCTGCCTGACACAAGTCGCCGGGGTCAGGCAGGAGTGGGTGTTAACATGCTGAGTCAAGAATAGAGATGGAGGGTAAATAGGAATGATATTGCGTGGACTATATATGATACGGTATGAATACAAAACTCAACTTATCTGCCACAATCTTCTTCTACCTCAGATGAGACGAGATCAAAATTGACGAATTGACATTTTAACACTTTTTAACTATTTTTAACACTTTCACACATGATGCCCGGAAGCCAACGATATGAAACAATTACCCGATGAAAATGCATTTGAAGTAAGGTGTTGAGACGATAAGGGGGTCATAAATCCAATAATATTTATGGATTCGTGAATTAAAAAGCCGAGCGTCATGTAAGGGTGAATACCGAACACATGTTAATTATTATATTTCT
This sequence comes from Agrypnia vestita, assembly GCA_016648135.1. NCBI lineage: Eukaryota > Metazoa > Arthropoda > Insecta > Trichoptera > Phryganeidae > Agrypnia > Agrypnia vestita. The sequence goes on along the minus strand of JADDOH010001361.1, from coordinate 346,301 downwards.
TTCTAGGGTGGGAAAGTTGAACCTCGTTGACTTGGCTGGCAGCGAGCGTCAGGGTAAAACCAACGCATCAGCCGACCGACTGAGAGAGGCTTCCAAGATAAACCAGGCTCTGTCCAGTTTGGGCAATGTCATATCTGCCCTGGCCGAGAATTCACCCCACGTGCCTTACAGGTATTTCTTAATATACGCTGCTCACATTCCTCTTCCTTCACTTCACTCTTCCTCTGGATATTGTCTCTCAATTATAAATTAATATTTGCAAAGTTTAAATTTAATCGTGATGAATATAGGACTTCCCCTTTCTGGTTTGTTTTCCACAGCTTGCTGTCTCTTGCGCTTTGCTTTAAATTATAATTTAATTACAGAGATGCAGTTAACATACCCAGCAGTTATGTACCTTTTGTATATTGCCGATTGTCTTTGGAAAAACATCATTTTTTGTACTTACTGTACATTATCATTTAATTTTCTTTGGGTGTTGTATTCTTTGGGATATTTAACAGGATTACAGAGAATACCAGCTCAATATCATTGATAATTATTAAATAGTTTTAAAAATAAAAAATTTGGGGTTTAGTTGTGGCCCGTTCCGGGACGGGAGTGTTAAGAATCGAATCTGACAATCATATTACTTTTATAGAGACTCAAAACTGACTAGAGTCCTGCAGGACTCCCTGGGTGGCAACTCCAAGACAATCATGATAGCCAACATCGGTCCAGCTTCCTACAATTACGAAGAAACTATTACGACTTTGAGATACTCACATAGGGCTAAAGGTGAGTCAAATACCTGGAATTTTCGGGAAATAAATCCAATAATAATAATTTCATTCTCCATCCGTCCGTAACTTCCTATCCAATAGCTTACTCATTCTGTTTTAAATTAATATGATTTCAAAATTGTTATTAAACAAAATTAAAGCATTGACTATGTTTTTTTTAATAAAATACCCTGAATTAGATTTTTATTTCAAATTAAAAAAAAATTATATTTCAATTTAATAAAAATCGAAACTAATAAGTTATTACTATATTGCATAAGATATTGTTTTATTCATTAATCAAAATATATAATTCTCTATGCAATAATGTTTATCACTAACGTTACCAGGTGGTAAAAATAATAATGAGGTACAAAAAAAGTATAATTTGCTAGATAACAATGTCCATCACTAACGCTACCAGATGGGTCAAAATAATGAAGTGTAAGAAGCAAAAAAAGCATAATGACCTTCACTAACATTATCAAGACGCTATGCTACTCTAGATAGAGCTTTTCTCACAGCCTTTACTAGTGGCCGAAATATATAATAAAAGTATGTCATATTTAATGGGTTATAGCTAGTAATACAACAAAACACAATTGTTGCGTTGACCGATCCTGAAGCTAGAAAGGAATTAATGTTGCTAAGTTGTTATTCTCATTAAAATGCTAAAAAATAGGTGAATTTCAGGATTTTTAAAAATAAAACAATTAGTTTTGATTTTTCAATAAAAAAAATAATTTCTAAGCCTAAAAAAATTCAGCAACGCTGATAATTATCTGAAAAAAATTAAAATAATAAAATTATAATCAGAAAAGTAAACGCTTTAGCCCGTACTAGGATAAATAAAAAATAATCAAATAAAGCAGAATGGCGATTTGTTAAACACAAAACTTTGATTTTAATCATTTTCTTGCTATTTTGAAGTAAAAAAAAATAGCAATTACTTTTGGACCTTGATTAATTCTAATACGAGCTATATTACTATTAAAATGCGATTCCTGCATGTGTGTATGCCATAAAACTGGAAGTGTAGGCATTGTCATTTCTACAAACACCTTTCTTTGTGATGTCCTTTACAATGGAACTTAACTTCGTAATGAAGACTCACGGGCCACGTCGTTCAATATTCGACCAGGATACCTTTGTAAATTAGAAAATTCAAGAAGGATTACAAAGGGAAAAAATGATCAATTAAAATTCAACAAAATAAATCACTGAAATTAGTCAAAATTATGCAAAAAAATAATTATTTGAATGTTTTTTCTTCAGCCATCAAGAATAAGCCCGTTCGCAACGAGGATCCTAAGGATGCTAAGCTTCACGAGTACAAAGAAGAGATTGCCCGTCTGCGTCAATTGCTACAGGAGCGGAAGGTCACGGAGAGGAAGAAGGAGAAACCCAAGCGGGTACCACGGACCAAGACCAGTTCGCCACTGCCACTACCTCAAGAGAATAATGGTAAAATATTTATATACCCTGTATCTCGGCCTATTCTGAAAATAATATTGTTATTTAGTGATGATTACCACAACACTCAAAATAGAGAAACTTCAAGTCATCTGTCGAATGTAAATAATTCTATAATGGTGATAAAAATATTAGCTTTAATTTAATCTTTGGATGAAGAAATTATGAGGTTTGTGTGAAACAAATGTGTTGAAAAAATGTGTGATTTTTACCAACAATATTTTATATAATAAAAACTGATATTTTGAACAAAACTCCAGACTGCAATGATGATGTTTGCGTGATGATATAAATGTTGCTTCAACATCTAATAAACAGGTATTTTTAAAGAACACCTAGACATTGTGGATGTCTGACATTACAATTTAATGTATAACAAAATATTGATGATTAAAATGATTTATGTGCCATTACTGTACAACTGTTGGGTACTGAAAATGATATTGTAACACTATATATGTAGGCATAAAACTCAGGATGCAATTTCTGCTTCCTGCCTTGGGTTTTTAATGAATTAATGAAATTATTTATGAATCCCTTGTACGATCAAACGCTCAGTTTGCGCCAATGCCATACAAAATGTATGAAAAATCTCATCCGCAACCTGTGGCGGACACAAGTGGCTTTGCTGTGGCCACCACTAGTGACCCAGTGGGCGGCAGCTCGTAGATTCAAGACTACTTTCCAAAGGTCTCATGTAACATTGCAAAAATCATAAATGTAAATTAATGACGTAATTACATAGGCTTAAATAAATACGTTTTGTCTGACCTTCGGAAATCTATCTTGTTTATTTTTGCGTATTGGGGTAACAATCACCATTGTCATTTTCAGAATAAGTCAATAAAATAATATTTTGAGTTTGTTCAAATTTTTCAGAACAGTGCTGGATTTCATGTCACAGAGACATTATACGATAGGTCATAAGTCCTATATACACCCAAAGACTTCTATACCTACTTTCCCTTTAAAAAAAACTACAGTTTCGTCTCTGTGAGACATCTATAATATACAATAATTAAGACAATAAATCTTAGGAACCATTTTCAATTCGATCAATTTCGTTCTCACTTTTTTCCGTTTATTTTCAGTGGAAGTTGAGGCCCTCACGGTGGAGCTGGAGACCCAGAGCATGGAGGCAGAGTCCCACATAGAGGCCGAGCGCTGCAAAACCGAGGAGCTGGAAGCCAAGATCAAACAGCTGCAGGACCGGCTGGTGCGCGGCGGTGTGGGGCCAGCGGGGGAAAAGGACATCATCAATAACCTCAATCAGAGCCAGATCATCCTGGAGCAGAGGAGTATCGAAATATCAGAGAGGAAAAAAAGAGAGGTCTGTAAGATTAACACCTCGCGTATCTGTCTATAAACCGGCTATTGTATTTGTGCTTTCGAAGACTTTTACATTAAAACCCCGTTAATTCAAACGCTTTGTGGGGGGGAGTGGGGGGGAAAGCGCAGTGCGTGGTGCACAGAGCGCAGTGAAGATTTACGATCTTTGCATTTTAGTAGCGGCATGGCTTTATTCTCATTTTTAGCACTTTTATGCAACAATTCATACTTACATATTTATGTTCGCTGATATATGTTCAACTATTTATTATTTTAACGATTGATCTAAGAAAAAATATAAATATTCATATTTATCCGACTTAAAAATGAAAAAAAATTTACATGTACAGCACTAGCTCAAATATTGAGGGAAAAAATGCAAACTTTAATATCGCATATCTCCATAACTGTTGATGTTAGGTCATGATTGGTTAAACATTTTCGACTCATAATCAAGACGGGAATCCACCTGTAAAGTATGGTAGACTAGCTCTAGTATTGAAACATTAACCCGTTCCGTGTCCAAGTTGTGCATTCAGAACGCTCTCCGTCGTGTATACGTGACGCTGGCCCAGAACAGGTTTAATATAAAGGGTAGTTCACATGCACATTCTGTTTTGGCAAGTGAGTAAAATATTATTTTTTGAACAGGTGGAAATGCAACAAAAGATAGATTTGGAAGAAGAAACTACGGCCATCGTTAACAACACATTCGCTACCCTCCAGCAAGAAGTTGATCACAAAACTAGCAGGTACACAATTAAACTAAAATTACTTCTTCTTTAAAGGATTAACCACCTTGATATTTACAAAAAATCATTTAACTTATTTATAATTAGTTTTTTAAAAGTAAATTAAAATTGAAAATATTAATTTTTTACAAGGTTTTTTTCATTTTATTTGAGTTATATTGAATGAATTTTTCATAATCAATATAAGTTACTGTAATGATAGTTCAATTTTTTACAAAAAATAAGTCAGAAATATTGGAAAAAAAGTGGAAAACTTTGATATTACATATCTTCATAACTATTGCTATTAGGTCATGGTTGGTTTTGCTTTTGATAGTGATTTGGAATAATGATTTTGGAAGGGACAGAAATATACTTCCTATAAAATTTTGAATCGGTACATTTTAAATTAGTAATCCTCAGTGACTGCATTCAAAACATTTTAAAAAATATATATATATTGCTACACATCGTCGCTATATATATAATTAATCCTATGTTACGTTTTAGTACATTCTGAGATAAACGAATAAAACTGTTTTAAAAGATAATTGCGCAGACTAGATTTATAAAAAATATTTTAAATAATTACTAGGCAGACTTTCCATATGAACGGCAATGTTTTTTTTAAGTATATCTCCATTATTTATATGAAAATTTGACAAATTTATTCATTTATCTCAGAATGTATTAAACGGTACACAGGATTTATTATATACACAGCGACGATATGCTTTTGTACCCCCTCATGTAAATCGCATTTATAAAATTTTTTGATGAACCTTTTAAAAATTACTTATTCTGTTTGTTCTTCATTTGCAGATTGAAGAAATGCATGGCAAAGTATGCATCTGTGCGGGAGGAAATGGTGGAGACGCGAGAGGTGCACGACCAGGAGCGCCGGGAGCGTGAAGCGCAGCAAGAGGAGCTCATCACCGATCTAAAGAGAAAACTGCTCCTGGCTGATAACTTCGTCCCCGAGGCCGGGAGGGCCTTGGTGTACAGAGTGCGATACAATGAGGATACTGACGAGTGGGAAATACCTCATGACTATAGGTGGGTCTTTAACAGATGACTGTTTTGATTTTTGTGTGCTTTAATTTTTCTTAGACCTCAACCTATATTATAATTGCTTTAAAAACAATGCTTTAAAAGTAATGCGGAATATTCAATGTACTCACTAAATGCTCCTTTTGTTCGGATAATTTTATACATGACTAAAGAACAGCGTGATAGAATAAATACTAGGCAAAGAGTGAATGCAGAAAGAAGAAATATTTTATATAAGGGGATTAGAAGCAATAACGCCATTTTGACGTAAGATTACAGGGCGACTGATTATCTGGTGAAGAATGTCAAATTGACAATTGATAAAACTATTTTGAAAGCATGTTTGTGTTTTAGAAGCATTCAATCAAAACTAGCAATTATAAGCTGGGCCCTGTGGGCGGCAGTGCTGGCCGCTACACAACCATTGACATCCGCAATTGGCTAACGGCTGTACCGGCCGCTGCGCGGCAATGAATGTTTACAATTGGCTGTAGCCCATTGCCTGCTGCTTTTCATACGATTTCGTTATTTTTTAAAATGGAAATGGAAACCCACTACATGCATCGCTTTTGGAGGAATTATAATATAGATATTTTAAAATTATATATATTTTTTCATATGATTGTGTTATTTTTTAAAACTGGCAATGCCAAAAACCATGCACTGCTTACTATTTTTTTGAAGCAATTATTATATAGATAATATTAATTTTTAAATCTCCGCTCTGTTTAAATTATATGCATACATATTTAGATACCACCACAGCCAACCCGTTGGGCCTAGCAGCAAGCAACCAGACGATTGCGTAACTGCTAGTTTAATTTTAACATACATTGTCCTTTTCATTCCAGACGAGAAGATGATTCGCAAATAATAGTTCGACCGATGGCCTTCCCTGGCCGGCGGCGGCCAATTAGCGAATCTGTCCGTGGCCGGCCGGAGCTGCGCTACAAGTGTGAAAACCTCTTGGACCTCAAGATGGAGGTGCTGGGCTCGACCACAAAGGCATACAAGAAGCCTGCAGTTCCGGCCGCCCTTAGAGAGGTAAATTATTTAGATGTTTTCCCCTTTTTTACTGGAAGACTTTACTACCCAATTAATTGTTAAAATATTTTAATTATACGTATATTTTTTAATTATTAATATATTGATTCTATCGTTGTATTACAGTGAAACTCGCTTAATAAATTCACTTTTAATAAGTTTTCCCGCTAAATAAGTTTAAATTCTGCAGTCCCGAGAAAGTTCCATACAAATCCTATATTTTTTAGGCTTAATACGTTTCCCGCTTATTTTCGTTTCTCGCCTAAGTAGTGAAAATATTTGTAGCCAAACTCAATTTATTCATACAAATAAATCTTCATAATACGTTTTTCGGAAGACGAAATTTTGTTTAACATTCCTAAAAATGAAAAATAGGCGCAATAAAAATTAAATGATTTTGGCGGCGTCACAAATATTCTAGCCGCTGAAAAAACCCTGCAGTATTTGAATAGGCTAATAAAATAATATTTAATAAATAAATTTATCCGGCAATTATTTACGATAATTTTTTATATATTCGCCTAAACGAAACTGTTTTCTTTTTGATTGTATTTCTTCGAGGAAACAATCGGCGATATTAATAACGTAATATCTCCTATTGTTTTCTAAGGCCGGCGTCACACTAGGTGTATCTTCCGTCGCGTCTTTGACGCCGCGGAACGCCGCTACTACGCGGATTATCGATCGTTCCGCCGCCGCCGCCGGCGTCTGTTTCGTTCCCTGCCCGCGGAACGTAATATCGGTGACGTCACGTCTCGTGTTTTTGATTGCAACGCGCCACATTTGACACATTATCCGCACGTGTGTTTGTTCTCCGCGCGGTCTGCCGCGGAATTTACTATGTGACTGCTAAGAGCCTGCCCAGATGACACGTTTTACGCGCGAGTGCACTCGCGCGTTCTCGAGATACTGGTGCTACATACATCCCGCCCAGATGCTGACGCGCGTTTGCTCACTCGCGCGTAAAATGTTTTTTTAGACAAGTTTTTTTTTATATAATACAGAGTGTTTAAAAATTGTGGAGTCATTGCTTTTGCCATATGCGCCAACATCTACTGAAATAAAACAATAATTTGCATATCTGGATGCAATATAAATTGAAACGCGCGAGTGGTCTCGCGCGTAAAACGCGGTATCTGGACGGAAATATTGAAACGCGCGAATGGACTCGTGCTTAAAACGCGTCATCCGGACAAGCTTTAAATTCGGTTGCGGATTTGACGCGACAGAAGAAACGCATAGTGTGGCGCCGGCCTTAATGAGTTAAAATTTAGATAACTTATATAAATTTCTTTTAAAATTAAGGTTTGCGCATAGATAGTGACATACCTACATAAGTTATTTAATGGTTTCCTTTTAGTATGGTTATTAATAAAATATTTTTTGACAGTGCTAGTTTTTTTTTTTGTTTTGGTGGTTTTTATTGTTTTCTGACCTTTCGCATAGATAATATTTTACAAATGTATATATTTTACCTGCTTAATTTATAAACGAAAATTGAATTAAAATACAAATTTAGAAAGTATAAATAATATATGAAAAAATTATTGAAGTCACTGTTAATATGTTTTCACGCCTAATAAGTTTTTATTTGCTGGTCCCTTGAAAAACGTATTAAGAGAGTTTTACTGTATTTAAAAATAATTAAGTGATTTGTTCATATCAGATATTTTCACTGGAAAGAATGACAGTAAACATCTTGAATTTTTTTTTTTAATTTTTAAGTTATTTTTTTTTTTTAAATAAGTAAATTATTTAAGTAATTTAAATAAATTTAAAAAAAAACTTTTCACTGGAAAGAATGACAGAAAACATGTGAACAAAGATGAAGAAAGAAAAATGCGTGCAAATTCTTAAACTAGAATGTAAAATAAAAGCATTCAATGTTAACCAAACATTGCATCTATCGTAATATTTATATATACTATCTCTTAACTAATAGCAAATACTTCCGTGTTCTTTGTCGACATTTCACATAAACATTTTGTGTGAAATGTCGACAGTTACAAAGATAAATGACATCAAAGTTTGAATTTTTTTCAATATTTCTGTAAAATATTAGACCAATGAAATAATGACAATAAATGAAATTGAATAAAGAAGAACCCTCCACAATTTTTGCTGCTAGCTACGAGGCCCTGTATATATATCGATGGTCCCTACATATATGTACTGTCAAATCTGCAAAAATTATTTTTTAGTTTTACTATCTTAAATTATCCAATTTGCTCTATATTTTCAAACAATGTTGAAAAAAATTTGAGGTTTCATTTCAAACAAAGAGTATATCAAAGGAAAATTAAACTTTTTTTAATATAATCCAAAAATATAGATTAAATCGGATGGTTTAAGATACTAAAACAAAAATCGAATTTATGCTGATTCGGCAGTATACTTAAAGACCGTCGATATATATATTATATGTAATTAAAATAATATATTTTAATTCTTATCAATGTTACGATTTCTTTCATTAGGTTCTCAACTCAGCACTTACTAGGGAGGCAGATCTAGAGATAAAAAAGCCCATGACGGCACGCAGGAGACCGACCACGGCGCATCACAAGACGCAGGGCGTGCGATGAAGAGCTGCGGCAGTGTTAGATTTTAATATCCCTCCATGGTATATACCACCGCACTATCACGTATGAAGTAACGATTCAACATTGTTCTGCTTGCAACACGGGCCTCGTCATTTCAGTTTGAAATGTAGATCTTGATACACAAGTTCGAACATGGTTGTTTGAACTCAGTTCCTTGTATGCGGAAACAATATCACAATTATTTGAAGTAAGTCTGAAATATTGTTTTTTGGTACTTTGGCATTCAAAAGAGTTAATTAATATAATTAATTACAAAAATGTACACTTTTAATGTTTAATGTGTGATCGTAGTACAATACAATACCACTCTCATTCACCCAGAAAACAGCCTTTAAGTATTGCACACTGATTTATGATGATGTTTGATTTACGATGATTACGATAAACTTTTTTAATACTGATTCTATAACCGAATGAATTATTTTCAAAATGAGAAGTATGCGTCATTTTTAATAAGCTTTTTGTACAGATGATGAAAGAATAATATTTTTTAAATAATCGGATATAGTCAAAATTGGCTCAGGAATCATTATGATAACAAGTGTTATACGTTATGTTGTCAACTTTGATAACAGTTAACGTATTTAAATTCACTTTTATTTCATTACATTATTTTTGAAATTGTGTTTCTTATATTTTACGTTTCGTCTTTGGTATGATTGAAATAAATATTTTGTGTACGATTGAAAGTGAACATATTGTTTGTAACTTTATATATATTAAGTGCACATTATCAGTGCTATTTTTATTAGTCGTAACACACCGGAACAGCTTCCAGAAGCTTCTTTTACACGACCCTGAACTCTTACTACTCGACTTGACTACGGAACAATTTTCTCCAGCAAAACATCTTGGTTTTCATATGTATGACATTTAGATGTTATGAAGATTAATGAAGGAAAAATGATTGAAATATTCCTACTAGTGTGGAATTTGTTGTCATTATAATTTGACATTTTCTGTCAATAAATATTGTGCGCTTTTGTAATTCTTTCTGTTTTATTTGATTTTAATAATGAAATAGTATTATCACGGGCTGTGGGTGGCAAATGAAATACTTAAAATTAATGAAAGGTTTATTAATTACACAAAGTCACGAGATTAATCAGAGCATTGTTCTGAAATTCACACTAAATGTTTCTAGAATATTTCGCACACTAATCCACTAAATTTCTTCTAGAATCTTCGCTGCACTGCATCACTCCTGAATAACTTGTCCCATCATATATACTAATACACGTTACTTAAATTGCTCAGGTTCGCACTAGAAAACTTCTCGCTTGCCTGTAGGTACTTCCTTGATTTACTATCACAATATGGAATACACGCACACTGCTAGCTGCTGCACAGTTTCGTTGTCACTTTGTCTATGAACTTGTCACACTGTCAAACAGCTCTGACACACTCAGTACCATAGGAAAAAAACTTAATTCGCAGTAGCCAGTCGATCACTTCTTACAGGTAATGTTGCGTCGCGGTAGTTCCAGAATCTATTGGGTCATTCTAGATCTTTGTGGAAATTTCTAATTTCCTTTTAAAAGATGTAGAGTGTGTGAGTATTTCAAATACAAACTAAAAATAGGTATTTTGTATTTGAATTTCAGATAATTCATATCCCTGCTCTTGAAAGTATATTTTGGTATTTTAATTTGATACCTTCATCTCAAAATATATATAAAACTGTAATTACTTATGTGTCATATGCATATTTTTTTATGGCTTTTCTGTAAATGAAATATTATGCCAAAAAATTAGATTTAGGAACCACAAAATATGTATTCACAAAACAAGCTTTCTGGAACATGTTTAAAAAAAATAACATTGTGCAAAAGTATCTAAGTAGTTAAAATTATCACATCATTTTTGCTTATATTTTTCGTAAACATTTTTATTATAATACACAACCAAATTGTAGATCTTACACTTACACAAATATTTTTACAACAAATGAGGTGCTGACCTTTTTCTATATTTCTTTAATTATCTTTTGTTGCTTCACGAGTTTTACCAAATATTAAAGACTGATTTGCAGATTTTTTAAATACATTCGCCATGTTGCAAATAGAAAAATGTCGAACATTACTTATATTAGGCAGTTAAATTGTGTTGCGATGTGCAGCTTTTTGTCACTTTTTGACTATTTATTTGACAATGGTAGTGTTGAGGTTACATTTGGTGATTTTATTGATTAAATATATGCAGCTATTTAATGTGAGCAAGAAAAATGTACAATTTTGCTCTCTATGTAATTATTATGATTAAATATAAAATTGATTGTTCTTTATTATATCATTTAGTAATAAATATTGGTATAACAACTACACCTATGAAGGTACTATATCAATAATCATTATTACCAACCAATGTGTCGTCAATCAATGCCTCTAATTTTATGTTTTTATTTATTTACTTTGATTAATTTACCAGGGCGCAGGCTGCCTTGTTGTAAGCTATTGAAAAATATTTTTATACTGACAAATAAGGAAAATTTTGCACGCTTTTTTCCAAAAATTGTACGACATTTATTTTTAAATTATTGTGTTATTTGATATTACGTGCCACCAATTCTATAATTTATTGCGATGATTCAATTAATATTTTTTATCGGCCGTGCTGTGTTTTAAGCCATGTATTCACTAGGGGACAAATCGCGAAACATTCCGCTCGGCATGTCGCATCAACATCTACGCTCATGTTTCGGGGACAATGACGCGGTCATTTGACGTGTACACACCGGGACTCGCATATCTTGTCGCGGAAATGTCACCCGATGATTTTACGATGACAGCTGCGGTATCACATTTGGCGAAAACGGGGTTCCGCGCAATTCGAAATGTTTTTTTGGGTCGCAATTTCAAATTAACGAGGTTTTACTGTAGTAAATTGAATATTATTAAAAACAAGGTCCTTTTTGCAAATAATTATTGTTTTCCAGACGTCGCGGAAATATATCGCCCTATGAGATTATGATGACAGCCGCGTATCTGTTTATGTTAATGAGTTTATCGAAAAGTAAGAGGAGAAAAAAGAGGAGAATGCGAAATTATTAACTGCAAAGAGGAAGAAGGACGGACATTCTATGCGATCTTCGATCGATACAGCTCGATGAGTTCAAGAACGATTTCGTTTCCCCGCATTGTCATCTTGACAGATGCAGCGCATGCGTATTCACTTGTAAACATAGCACGTGGTACTGACGCTCCGCGGAATGTTGCAGTGAGCTCGCTTGGGTACCGTGCGCATGGCAACGTTGCCACGGCACGTAGAAATGCCGCGCTATGTTGTGCGCGATGTCCCGGAACAGTGCACGACGTTGCAACGTCACGTAGACTCTATGCCGCGCGTGCTGTTGAGGGACAATTTGTCCCCTAGTGAATACATGGCTTTATTCTCACTTCTTCAACATATATTTTATCTATGTGCTTTTATGAAAGTGATTTATTCGCGGCAATAGTTTTATAGCAATTTGTTAAATTGACATTCCTAATTATTTCTAATAAGCCATATTTGTAATATTTTTTGAAAATGTAATATTTTTTGATATTTGTAAGGCATTATTCAAAATAATGAAATGGTGTTTCTATTCAACCACAGCAGTCCTCAATCTTCATATTTATCTTAGATATCTCTTAGTCGGCATCCAGTGATGTCAGTCACGAGTACTATTGCGGTGGCTTCCTCGGTCTTTAAAATAAAACTCAAAAAAAAATCTGTTAATTTCGACGACTGTATTGACAGTCAAGAGTTACTCAAAAGATTTTTCCACGAAATATCTCATGTGTGCACAACATTTGTGAAATTGAGTTGGCAGAAAATGTATTAAATGAAAATTGCAGCTTAAATTACTATTAGAACTGCGACACTCTGTGGTATATTGAAAGGAATTATTTTTATTTTAAATTTGAGTACTTTAAATTATATTTCTCATTTGAATTTTGTAATTCTACTTCACATGTGACTCCTTATTATTTTTACATTTTTATTGAGAGGTTTCTTTAGTATTTCAAATTCACAATTAAAAATATTTTAAAATATATCTTAGAACTGCACATAATGAAAATAACTTGTTTTCAAATTTACTTCATTATTATATATTTTTTGTACACAAACTATGTTATTTTATACATATGTTTTAAATTTTTTATACCACTAAGTATTTTTCACAGTAGCTTTCGTACAAAGTACGGCATATTTTCCTACCACATACTTTTTTTTGTACTTCCGATATAATCCAGTCAATTATCTTTTCATTTATTTATTTTTATAAAAAAACCTGTAAATCATTAGCCAAAAATATCCACTGCACTGCCGTTAGCTTCATGTTTGTCCAAGCACAATGTATAGCTTATTTCTCAGCGTGTTTTATCGTTATTTGTTAAGTTTGAATTGTTGTTTCTTTTAGTGTACAGATTATAGTACATTGTTTATTTTCATTTGTTTCAGAATGGCTTTGACAATATATTTTTCAAAGTTTTCACTGCCCCCATCTTTATGGGCTGAAATTTTTTTTTTTGCTAATCAATATGGCGGTTGCTTTGTGGTGCAACATGATTATTTTAATTTACACTTAACTCAACTTTGTAATGCACACATGTTTTTTTATCACTATTTTGGTTTCGAGAGTCGCTCTTACCATCAGATGTAATTCAAAACTGATTAATTACTCAACGTTTGTGATATTACAAAGTTTAATTAAAATGTTTTTTTGTTCTTTAAAATATTACACCATTTAAAAAAATTGGAGGACATGTACTTAAGTTCGTGAGTTACAAGTTTTACTTCTTTGGCATACATAAAAAACTATATGCTGCATACTTTGCACATGCCCTGTCTGTCCAACGCAAATCTAAAAAACACATTAAATACAGTAGACTTTTTTCATTTAATCTCTCTCTCGGGCCAAGGCCGTGGCCCCCGGGGCCAACTGTCCCCGGGGGCCACGGACGCATATATCCGACGGGTACGTTATTAATTATTTCTCGACAGCCGCGTATCGAATTTGAAAAACGTAATTTTTTCCCAATAGAGAAATCCCGTGGTAACCTGTCGTTCTATTTTCAACTCAAAAACATCACCGATTATATTGTAAATCAACAATCAAAACAGAAGATTTTCTGCCGTCAAAATCGTAAATAAAAGTTGTAGATGTCGCCCCGAACGCGTGTTGCACAATCGAAATTCAAATATTCCGTCATTCAAGGTCACGCACAAAGTGCGCGGGAAATGCGATTTTTTTTTTCGATTTTCGATTTATTTGTACAAGTATACAAAATATATATGATATGTTTTGCGATATTTTTAAGTTTTTGTTGGTTTATGATTCAATTGAATACTAACAGTTATTTATTAACAAAAATTCACGCAATTTTGTTGTGTTTATTTGAAATATGTGTGTGTGTGAAAGTGTATCATATTTATGTGTTATGACTGCGATATTCCGTTGTGTGCCGTGCAACAAAATATACCACACAGAAGAAGATTATTAGGTAGGCATCAAATAATAATAGTAGTGTTGTCTCTAATAAACCAATAAAAAATAATTCAAAATTACGAAAAATATATCAGCATATAGAAAATAAACAACAATATTATTTTGCCCGGAATATATGCAATTTTCATAGCAGCATTTTGTTAATAACAGCGCCCAGAGCATATGCAATTTTCATAACACCATAACTTGATAATATCACTTATTAGAATTGCTATTGTTTAAAATCACTCGAAAAACTTTGATCGGTGAGTCGTGACTTTGTGATGTGAAAATATTCTGTAGCATGATGTGCGCGCACTTTGTTGCATTCTAAAATTTCATTGTGCCTAAAGAAGTATAACTTAAAAATATTTTTTTTCTAAATAGTGCGTTGATCTTCCAATTAAGTGCCTCGTTACATTTGGAAATATTTTGTCGAAGCCTTTTGTTAACTACTTTTAATACTTCTTATTTGCTAAGTCATGCAATATCTCTTGTCATTTGGTGGCTACTTTAAATTGCATGCTTTCTATATTTGTTTTACAGTATTTAAAAGTTAAAACAATTGTGATGTTTATTTGCATGTTTCTTATTAGATTTATTGATTTTTAATCCAAAACTATTTTCAAATGAAATCAAATTGATTTCGGCAAAAATAGTATAATTTGCACAACGCTCATTGTGAATTTTAATATTTTATCATGTATACCCGTAACCTGAATTATTTAGCTTAAATTATAGTTAATAATATTTTATTTCAAGTGTGTGGTAAAATTATCTTTGTAATGTTAACTTGTGTGTGCAGATGAAAAGTAACGGTTTTCAAAGGTGTGCGTTCACCTTAGAAAACTGATGACGTATTTTGTCCTGTCGGATTTGAGGACAGTTGTATTATGTAAATGACATTCTCAATTAAATATACAGACATCAATGGCTTTTGTAAAATGTACAAATTGTAAGCTTATACAATAATCAATTGACTAAACAATATTTTTGTATTTTTTAATGATCTCATGAATCAAAGTGTTTTAAATAAAGTGCTCCTACGGTATTTTTGCCTTGTTAAAAATATTTCTAACTGCTTGTCAATTTGATGTAAGACATTCTTCTTTATATTGTACCACATTTAAAATTAGATGCTTGTTATCAAATTTTCCTTAGTATTTGTAGGTAAAACTATGCAATTTTTAATTAATGGGATATGGATCATTCCAGAATTAGGTAGTATTGTGATAATGATTGAAATATGAAAGAATTTTATTTTATAATTTATTGCAGTTTTACCCTATTTTTGAGGACGATAGTAATTTGTTGATTTTAAAAAAAAAGTTTTTTTTCAAAGGCTAGCCAAAGTTTTATTTTAGGAATAATATTTATTTACAATGACATTTTATTTTGGATATTATTAATTTAATAGTTTTTATTCAGGATGTGTATTGAACATGTTTATTATTTTATTTAACCCATTGATGTGTGACTTTCACTGAAATTATACATGTAGAGAGTAAATTCTATACTACACAACATTTTGTATTTACCATCTCTAACATGTCTTCTTTGGTAGTGTCATGTCTGTGTACGATCAACTGAAAATGAAATATTCGAACTACTGGTAAATTTAGACGTGTTATATATGTCGCCGACTTTTATCCGTCAATGGGTTAAAAATTAAATATATAACAAGAATGAAACTGCATTCACACATATTTATATTAAATTTATTTAACAAATGCTTAATTGAATTTTGTAATTGTGAAAATATTTTCAAAAATGCTGTGTTTATTTCTATGGTACATACCTACCTATTTTCAATAATTCAATTTTCACGCTTAAATAGATGGAAATTAGCTGTAGACATTTTTCTCAATTATTTGTCTAAGCAAATAGTTGTTCTGAAGAATGTTAAATGAAAATAATTCAACTGCCATTAAAATGAAAGTATCATTGATTTAGATGTTATCAGTTAGATAAATAATTCCATAGAAAATCTGGTTGCTTACTATATAATTTTGTTTCTTGATTATGGACTGGCCTTGACGAGAACGTTTTCTAATATTTTTTTTATATACACATATGTAAATATCTACTTCCAGCTCATTTGCACATTGCAGGACAAATTAAACACCCACATTTTTTATAATTTTCTATGTTTGTGAATGCAGAATATTTTTTGTTTTAATTGATTGTGATTTATCAAATTCCACAAAGGTTTGTGATCAAGTGTGTGTAACCGGCCGAATGTGATTTTGCCAATATAATTAAATTTCTTAATATGGCTTGATGGGCGCATTTAAATAATGGCATTGGCATTGCCATTTTAATGTGCATTGATTGCTTGTCCATCGGTGAAACTATAAATGAAGATCATCTCCTCTATTTCTGCCTTTACCTCAGTGCCCCTGCGTCATAACGCATCGATCATCATTCACGAATTAAAAAATGTAATAAATATGCATTTCAAATAGGTAAAAAAGAAACGAGAAATGTATGCCATTTATTTTTCAATATTATTTTTGTGATTTCCTTGTATCAACATTTGTAATGCTATTTGCTTTTTCTATGAAAATTATTTGTAGTCATTTAAACCTATTTATAAACACATTATTTTCTAGTCCATTTTTAGTCTACGTATCTGAATAAATGTTATATAATCTAGTCATTGAGTATTAATTTTTTCTGTATAATTTGTGACTAATATTTATAAAGCAATGTAACAACATTACCTGTTTTTTTATTTAATTCCCATAACATAACCTTTTGGACCACCTTTTGGGAGGTCTTCCGACGCTTCTATTTTTTTCCCAAAAGGTGGTCCGATGACATAGTCCAGCAAGCAGGAAGAACCTGGATGCAAATGGGGAGAAACAGAGACGAGTGGAAAAAAATGGAAGAGGCCTACATCCAGCAGTGGAGGCAAAAGGCTGAGGAAGAAGAAGAAGAACATAACACCTTTTTTACTTTTACAAACTAATAAATATTATTTTAGTCATCACTTTCTATATGCAATCAGGTTTTTATATTATTAGGATTTATTCTGACTATATAATAGCTGTCATCGAAGTACGGAAGTATGTCATCGAAGTAAGTAGCTTTGACTTCGACAGTAACATACCACAACAAAATAATACAGAAGAAATTTGATCTATTTTTACATATGTATATAATTATAATTATTGACCTATCTTTACATATATAATTCTTCTGTACATGTGTATGTCACTAAAACAGCTGGGCCAATTTTAATGAAATTTTTTGTGTGCGTTCGAGTGGGTCCCTGGATGGTTTAGATTCACAACTACACCCGGTATGTGGCGCTGCAGTCGGGTTCTAGGATTCGGTTCTAGGTTCGGGCAGAACAATGTCTGTCGAGTTTTTAATATAATTTTGAGATGGTTAAGAATTACAATATCTTGATTGATTACAAGCTAATGTAAACATTTTATAAAGATAAAAAAAAAAATTTTTTTAACTAGAGGTCCATACTGGTGTGACTCGGTTTATAGATTTCGTTTAAAAGAAGCTTGTGAGGGGTAGGTGTTTTGAAAAGCATCTAAATAACTAACTAACTAACTAACCATCACGCCGTTTCCCTGCAGGGGTAGGCAGAGAGGATTGAACGCCACACTCTTCTATCCTGGCACACCACTTTTGCTTCGGCCACATTCATACATCTTCTCATACACGTTCTACGATTGTTGCGGCTTTTAACAGGGCCATCCTCAAATACTTGTAGTACCTGATCGTGCCAGGTCTTTCGCGGACGCCCTCTATTCCTGTTGCCTTCAACATTCGCCTCATATATTTTCTTAACCATCCTTTCCTCGTTCATACGTTCCACATGACCAAACCATCTCAGCACTCCTTTCTTTATTCTATCTACCACACTACAGCCAGCATTGCATTCACTTCTAATTTGTTCATTCCTCACTCTATCGACCAAAGATTTTCCACACAAGCGTCTTAGTGACCGCATTTCAACCGCATTCAGTCTACTTTCATTCCTCTTTTGCCAATTCCAGGCTTCACTTCCATACATGAGGGTTGGCACTAGAACGCCATTATGTACCGCTAGTCTTGCTTCTTTTGACAGATTCTTATTGGCCATAATTGCATTAAGCATCTAAATAATAGTAATATTTCCATTTGATCCTGGAAAGAGGTGTGTGGGATGACCAAGAAAGTGCAAGACTGTTAAGTGACTTTATTCTCATCAGGCTTGTAAAATGCAACTAAGAAATGCTTGGTTCAGATTTGTTTGATTGTTCATGTATAAGATTCTATTTTATTTTTGGAATAGGGACATGAATGAAAAATTTCTTTGCTTTTTTATTTACAAGAAATACTACTATAACTTCATCTTTTATTTTTGGAATACATAAATGAATTTGTTGACATGGAATGTTTAGAAATATTGTTAACTTTTTGCTTTTTTCTTTACAAAAAGTGCTAGTGGTAACTTCATCTTGTGATACATTAACAAATTTGTGATTAAACTTAAAATGTTTTTTGAAACGTCGGCTAGAAAGGTTATAAAAATACAGCATAATACCCCTGAAGACACAAACTAGAAGATTTATCTACCTTGTTTCAACACATCACTGGTGGTACCTTTTGCCCCTACACCTGGAACTTTTAGCCCTGCGAGTGGGGTTAAAAGTTCCATCCGACTGATCTAATTGATTTTAAAATACGAATAAAAGTCGATGTCATTCGGTTGTTTTTGATATATTAAATGAGTCTCAGATATATCTTCTTCATCACACATTAAGTATTGTATAACATTATAGCTTACATCTATGTCTATAATCATGTAATCCTGTCATTTGTAAAAAATGGCACTTTCATCCCCATCCTACCCTACCTAGGTATCAGTATTGTTATTTTCAGAATAGGACAGATATTTGATAGCATCAATTTAGGTTTAGAAAAACTGGTTGTTTGATTGGTGAAGCGCAAATTTATTCAAATTTGTAACTTAGCGGTAGAACCAAAATATTTGCAATACACGTGATAAACAATGAAATAATCACAAATAAGAAAAAATAGCCTTGGGTACAAATTCATTAAAGGTTATTTTGGCTTGACATTTTTCTAAGCATCCTGGTTAGAATCCAGCCATTTTCTCGAAGGGCAAGTGGCACAGAGTTGAGGTTATGTTTATCATGCGGCGATTAGTTGTCAACCTGCAATAAGAGTGTCAACGTTGTTTTCGATTTTCAAATATTAAATCAAAATGGTGAAAAAGAAAATTGATAACCGGATTCGGGTTATGATTGAGAATGGAGTAAAGCTCAGACATAGAACAATGTTCTTAATTGTTGGAGATAAAGCAAGAGATCAGGTATATATAATATTTTCAAAATCATAGCCTGAGAACAATTATAGTATGCCTGTTTTGTTTGCAGTATGGTTACTTTATTTCGAAAATATTACGAAAATATTAAAAGTTATTTACGAAATAAATAATAATTTTGCTTTTGGTTTTATTTTCTGTAATTTCTTGATAACCGTTGTAGGTTCCTATACTTTATGATATGCTGGCTAAATCTTCAGTGAAAGCACGGCCAACAGTATTGTGGTGCTACAAAAACAAAGATGAATCAATCAGCAAGTGAGTTTTTTCTACTTTTTTAAAAATTAAACCTGACAACCATTTTATCAACAAATACATCACCCACAACTCTCTTGGTTATTCTATGCTTTACGCGATGCGTAAAATGCATGTGATGTATTATTTCCAGCACTGATTCCGAAGTAGAAACAAAAATGTCGAATTTATTAAGGTTTAAATAAAAATGAATTAGTTAAAGATTTGATTAATTTATATTGAAGCAATACATAAGACCTAATAATAACCAGTCCTTACTTCAGATGCTAGAGTCACCTTGAGGCATCAAAAAACATTCAATTTCAATTTTTTTACGCAACTATTGCACCTATAAAATTAGTTTTATTATCATTGTTTATGGCATACAATAGCCAATATTTTTCATTAACAAAACATTTTGGGTTTTTACTTGTGTTCCTACAATCTTTTTGGTCGGCATTTAGGATCCCCTTGCAGGGTCCATCGTCATGATGTGTTGTTATGAGTGTTGATGTTTTGGTTAAGTATTAACTTGCAATACCCGCAAGTCGTGCACAGTGACTTCAAAACCAATCTTGTCGCAGATTCCGCAAAGATAGTGATAATACGTTACTCCTAAACAGTATTGCTACGTAACCACAGAGACACAGCTTTCGACACGGTAATGTTAGCCAATACGGGCAACATTTCACCCTGCTTAGGACATGATATAGTGAGCCAATATTTAACCACAACATCTAAACTCATAATATAACTCATCAGCCCTGATGACGGACCCTGCAATGGGAGCCGAAACGTCAGTCAGGAAGGTCGTAAAAACATGACAAAATACCCCAGAAAATACAAACCGGAAATTTCCTGCTGATGATGATGGAGTGCTGCAATTTTATGGTTATAGTGTTAGCAGGCATGTGATAACGCTCACAGCCGTTTGCAGTTGTTAAGCGAGATGCTCACTGAGTGAGTGGCTAATTAGTTTTTTGAGATTTATTTATTTCCAGCATTTCATCCTTTTGCTTACTTTGATCACAATTGTTCTAACCTATTCTGAAAATAACAAAATAGACAACACATAGATTAACGACAGTCCACCTTGTTTTGTGATTACTACCCCAAAACTCAATAGACAGGACATATTTATTTATGCCTGTCTAATTACTTGATGAGATGAGATCTTTGGAAAGTAGTCGTAAAAAAAAATGGTCTATTTATGGTCTTATAAGTGTGACACGTTGAGTGAGTTGAATGTGCTGTATAAGGAATTTTGAAATTAAGCCATTAAAAACCCTAGAGCCAAATTTGTATCCTGTGTTTTTATACTTGCATATACAATGGTGCAATATCACTTTTCAATACCCAATAATTGTGCAGTAATGGCATATAAATCATTTTAAATTAAAATAGGTACCTCAATATTTTGTTACACATACATGGATTGTAATGTCGGACCTCCACGATGTCTAAGTTTTGGATGAATATTGTATAAAATAAGTACTAATGTTATTTAAAAAGTTGGTAAAAATAAGTTTCTTTCACACACATCTACTAATTTCTTTATTCAAAAAGTTCAAATAATAAATTTAAGCCAATATTTTGGTAATTAATGATAGAAATATTGACATTTGACAGATGTCTTGACGTTTCTTTAATTTTGAGTGTTGTGTGAATCACCAAACAACAACATTGTTATTTTCAAAATAGGAAAGATTTTTTGTTTACATTAAATACATGCTTACAACATTATATTTCCAGCCACGGCAGAAAAAGGGCCAAAAAAATTGCAGCTGGCAAACTCGACATCTCCGAAGAGTCCTTGTTTGATTCATTCCGAGTGGCCACCACCATCCACGGTAGATATTACTCTGAGAGTCACGCCATACTCGGACAGACTTATGGTGTCTGTGTTTTACAGGTAAGTTTCTTTAATTAACTTTAATCAACTTCTAAGAAATCAGAAATCTTCTAAACATTCCATGCATGATACTATTATAACAATAATAATAATAATCATGTACCCAAAGAAGGTAAATATTTTTAACCTTTTCTCCTCGATACTGTAAACTGAGTTGACATTACCTCTTATTATGCGAGCATTAATCGAATACCTGCTGCAAAAATTCATTTTCAGTGTCTTAGAAAATTTCAATAGTTACTGAATATTTATATGTATGCAGAATGCGTTTTTTACCCAACTGTGCGACGCAAAGGAGGGTAATGTGTTTATCAGCCTGTATGTATGTTTGTTCCTTTGTGGCGCTCTAGAGACCAAACACGTGGGCCGATTTTGATGATACTTATGTGAATCGATTTGTCTTAATCTTGCGAGTGTCACTAAAGACATGACAGTAATCAAAATTCAATATGGCAACAACCAGACGCCATATTGTGAAAAAGAAAAAAATTAAAATCAGCGAACTATATTAAGTGGGGCATCATTGAATAGGTATTTGAAAATCATTTTTAGATTTTTATTTTTACAGGATTTTGAGGCTCTTACTCCCAACTTGATGGCGCGCACTATAGAAACAGTGGAAGGTGGTGGGCTCATCATATTCCTTCTAAAAACAATGACGTCTCTAAGGCAGCTCCATTCTATTACAATGGATGTTCATTCAAGGTTAGTAAGAATGCAAAATATAATATTGTTGCCGTGCATTTGCTTAAATTTACAAATATCAATGTAACGTATTCACATTAGGGCGTGTCACTGTGATGGCGAAAAAAAAAAGAATTTTATTTTTTACCGTAATTGTTATGAAAAGTTGCATTGCGTTTATAGTTTCAGAGGTAATGAAGTGGTGTTTTATTTTAATATATTTTTATCAAATTACTTATATTCGTTATAAAATAAAAAAATCTGATAATTTTAAGTTTAATTACTAAAAAAACAAGCTGAGATTGCCCAAACAGGAGTAGGTATTAAACGCTAACAAACTGTCAAAATAACGTTACGTACAGTGTAATTCTAATGTTAGCTATATTGTCATATTATATTAGATGATTTATATAATATTAGAAAACCAGCATTTAATTAATTAAATGACACACCCTTATGCGCATTTGGTGGACTTATGGGTCGTGAAAATTATTATTTTTTACTCAATTGTCTACATAATTTGTAACTTATCTTTTATTTATCGTATTTATTTTCTAGATTCCGCACAGAAGCTTACGACTCCGTGTCACACAGATTCAATGAGCGATTCTTGCTATCACTAGCGGACAATAAAAGATGTTTAGTACTCGATGACTGTCTGACGGTTCTACCCATATCATCATTGACAGCTCAAGTTCTTCCTGAAGAAGATATTCCAGAGGTATACAGATATTTATGTTGTGTTGCCATTGTAGTTAAACCATGCTTTGTTGCCATCGCATATTAATGTGGTTGCTTAAAATACCGACATATATGTAAATTAATTACTAAATATCATTGTTCTAATGAAGGAAAGCCTTCAACAGCATTTCCTAATTTCCGACACAAACTTATTTTAAAATTAAAATCTGTTGGCGTAGTCAACAAAGATGTAAAAATAAATTAAACATTAAGCCTACCGGTATAGACGTACCACTATAACTTGGCGTGCGAGGGAGGACGTCGCTGTCGCGTAACAGAAGTTGTCAGGGTGTAAATTTATTACACAATACATAATGTACAGAATGTCCGGTGACTGGTGATGTATTAAATACAGAAATTTGGTCGGGCAGCACTAAAGAAACCATGCAGTAATGGCGGCCGTTCTATCTGTCAAACTGTCAGACGGTAATATCGGTCCATTATTCGCTTTTTCAGCTTCGCAAAACTTTAATACTTGATTGGCAATTGTTCTTGCACCATCCCGGACTGTTTAGGATGTTTTGGACATAATAATTCAGTGTATATTGGTAATCAAGATAGCACAGCTCGCGCACAAAGACAAGAATGAACTGAATGACAGGGCGAGGGGTTACCGCCGTGTGCGGGCGGGGCGGGTTTTAGTTCAAAATTCGCCGCACGCCAAGTTACGTTGGGCAAGCAATAACTAAAGATTTTGGAATACCCCAAGGGACAGTTTAGGGCCCCTTTCTATTCATAATTTAAAACAACATTTCTCTTCATAATGACATCCTCATACCAGAAAAATTATATCATATGCTGGACACTGTTATTGTAAATGGACATGACTGGAACACAGCAAACGAACATGCAAATAATCTGATTCAATAATAATTTAGATATTCTCTTTAAACTCTGAAAAAACCTATTATGTTCATTACTTTTTTAATTAAAAATACAAAAATATCTTTAATTTTCAGATCTGCCATATTGTAAAACTTAACAAAAAAAAGTATGTGTTTTGTATTTTTTTACAAGCCTAATAAAATTATCAAACCCATTTTTTAATAACACGATTCAGTAGATGAAAAAAAATCCAAATATAGATCTCCTTTTCGACAGATTATTACCCCTTAATTGTAATTTTAGTCTCAAAAGATTTTGAATAAGGGTCACCGCATGCATAAATACTTTCTTATATCCTATTGTTTTATTATTTATTTTAGAGAGTGGACCCTCGCCTGACAGATTTTATATCTTCTCTCTCTGACTCACCTCCCGTGGGACCGCTTGTTGGACTATGTAAAACCTATGATCAGGCCACGGCCCTGGCAACACTGATTAATACACTGGCTGACAGAGAACCCAGGTAAGCAAAAGTTTTAATCCTAATAATTTGGTGCAAATATTAATAGGTGAAAACTACTAATTATTTTGATAAATCTCGCCAAAACGGCATTTAAGTTGCGCCAGTTGGTATTTTTTATGCATACGAATACATAAACTTTCTAATTAATAAAAAGAAAACACTTTGTAGAAAATCATTATTTTTTCAACATGTTTCGGGACCAATGGTCCCTTCATCATTAACAAAAATAAATTGTACATATCAGGAAGTTGAATAAATAATTAAAAACTAATATGAAAAAAAATTAGAATTTAGAAATTTAACCATTTGCAAAAAAGATTTGGTTATTTATTTATAATTTTTAATTTGCTATTAACACTATTTCTAATTTCTATAATTTCTAATTTATCTATCCGTAATTGGTTTGTTTCCAAAATATGATAAGAAAATTCATAATTGTTAATGCTATTTAAACATCTTAAATGCTGCTTAATTCTAATAACAACATTTTCAGAATTGATTCAGAATTTTTGTCGAAAACATATCTTTGAATGTTCCTAGTCGCCGACTTGGGACATACAATACATTTTCTCTTTCAACTTTCTTTTTCGTCTTTTATATATGTAACGTTTCTTGTATATGTTTTAGCTTTTACTTTTATCTCTATGTTTACTGTGTTCACATTTAAGTGATAAAAAGCATTTAAATTATATTACTATTATTAGTATTACCTATATCATGTTATGTGTTTTTCATTGTTTGTGAACCATTAAAAAAATAAATAAGTAAATAAATTAAATAAATTTCTACAAGTTTTATCTATATATAAAACTGACTGCCCTGCAATCATTACAAATAAATTTATAAACCCAAAAAATTATTCCATTAAAATACTGAACTGTTTGTGAATTAACAACATCCACTATTCTACCATATTTTAAAAGTTTTGTATCTCTCTCTTTTAGGCCCCCGCACTGTCTGACCGCCTCACGTGGTCGAGGAAAATCAGCCTGCCTGGGATTGGCCGTTTCCGCGGCCATTGCGTTAGGTTATGTCAATATTTACGTCACCTCTCCTCATCCGGACAATCTTATAACGATGTTCGAGTTTATTCTGAAAGGGCTGGATGTCCTGCTTTACCAAGAGCACACAGATTACAACATTGTGCGGTCTACGAACCCCGAATTCAAAAAGGCAATCGTTAAGATCAATGTTTCTAGAAACTCAAGACAGACAATTCAGGTTTGTTTTTTATTTATATTTCAATGCAAATTTCTTAAATTCACAAATAAATATTTACCAGGCCGATTTTTACGAAATGTTTATCAAAATACATTATCTCTGATCTAGAGTTTTCCTTAGTTTTCTATGCTTTATAAAATTGTTAGTAAATAAACATTGTTTTGTCAAGAAATTTTGCTTAAACCTTTTCCGATGACCTTTCCGATCATTTTCAGTATATAGCCCCCGACGACCACTCCCTGCTGGGCGCTGCAGACCTGGCCCTGATAGACGAGGCAGGAGCCATCCCGCTGCCACTGGTGGCCGAAGTCCTGCGTCGAGCCCCCCTAGCGCTGCTCTCCTCTACCGTGGCGGGATACGAGGGTACGGGGCGTTCGCTCTCCCTCAAACTGTTTGCTCAGATACAGCAAAAAGGAAATGCACCGCCTGCTGTAAGTTTAAATTATCTTAGGTGGCTAGCACATCAAATGTGAAGACGATAATTTAAAAAAAAATTATACTTTTTTGTGATAATATTTTGTTTTAGAATTTCTAATGCAGATTTTTAATCAATTAATGTATATTATGGATGTCTCACAGAGACGAAACTGTATTTATTATTATGGGAAAGTAGGTATAGAAGTCATTTTATGGTGTATATCGGACTTACGACCGATCGTATGGTAGGCGTAAGTGATCACTTTACACATATGTAACGTTCGCCATTTCCACCATGATAGAATATACCATGTCTTACTAATTTTTGAAAGTTGTATATATTTGGATTATATGACACACATCACGTACGTGTTGTAACAATCTATTATACCGGCCTGTGACAGCCATTTTTCTTCCCCCTAAATCCCCACAGATGTCACTAATTATTTTTGATATCGTTAATGTCGATCAAATGAGACTCCCACAATTGATTTTACGGAATTTTATGAAGCAATATACTTTTTTGGTGTAATGAAATTCTTTCCGAATTACTAACATTACAATAGGATACGCCAGAAATATTTATTATTTCAATTTTTATTAAATTCCCTTTTTTTTTACCAGTATTTTTCATTCAGAATATTTTTGAGTTTGTTTAAATCTTTCAGAACGGTAGTACTGGATTTCTTGTCACATAGACATCATTAATCAATTAATGTATATTTCAAATTCATTTCAACAGACTACCACTTATGATAACTAAGTTAAATTAAATAATATTATATTTAAAAAGAAATTAAAAACATTATTTTATAAAAAATTACTTTTTTAAACAGTCACAGTACTAAGAGCGATTATGGTACATGTTTGTATCATATATCACAGTATATGTTTACGTTAATATCATGCTGCAATGCTGCACACCCTTGATGTACAATGTCTAATAACATAACACATCAGCATTAATAATATTTTTCTGAATAATTAAACTGATTTTGTAAAATTAATGAATGATTATTGTATGTATTGTTATTAGAAATACGTTTTTTGCCAAATTTCAGAGCGATTTTTGGTCAGGAAGTGAGTCAAATATTGATTGCAAGATTCCTCGCTGACAGACAAGTGAAACTTAATAAAAAGATTTAAAAATATACAGTATTGTCATTGTGTATGTGATTACATTACTTTTTCTTTCAACAGTTAACCTTAGAAGAACCCATTCGATACCGCCCGGGGGATTCAGTAGAAGCCTGGCTGTCGGGGCTGCTCTGCCTGGAAGCCACGCTCCCCCCGCCGATGGGGGCGGGATGTCCCCCCCCTTCCTCGTGCGAACTCTTCTACGTGGATAGGGATGCATTATTCTGCTATCATAAGGCGGCGGAAGCATTCTTGCACAGGCTGGTCGCCATCTATGTCTCGAGCCATTACAAGGTAAGGAATGCATCTTTATGACCTTCACAGTGTTGGTACAGAGCCCTCTACTACGCAACCAACAGTGGCTTTTAATTTTGTTATTATCCCCCATAATAAAAAAATTATGGGGGATTAGTTATCAGTAGAACCCCGCCAATTCGAAAAAAATGGCTACGTAATTTCTAAATTTGCCAAAAATTATAAAAAAGCATCTCTATTTTTGCATACTTCAAGAAACTATTTTGAAAATGCATCATTTGTTTAAATGTGCTCACATCCTAGACATTACATCATTTTAAAGTATTAAATAAAATTGATATTTTATATGAACCGTTTATTTTACAGAGAAGCAAATCTCGAGGAAATCAGGAAAGCGTACTGTCACAGCGGAGGCGTGGGCGGAACGAATGAACGCCGTGATAGGGCGCTCTGCTGATGCAGCTAAATAAGACTTCAGCGAAACATCGAGATTTGCTTCTCTGTAAATGATACGATTCGTATAAAATATCCGTTTTATTTAACACTTAAATATGTCCAACGACTAATAATAACCTTAACTCTTTCATTACATTATTTAACAAGAAAATAATTAAGTTCTGGTATTGTGAGGTCGTGACGTCCGGCACAGCCTCACATTACGAAAATGTAATTTAAACGGGTATCGACACTTCCAGAACAGCCCGAATGACCTTCAAATGTTAGCTGATGCGTCATCACACAGTCTCTTCTGTCTCCTGGCTCCGACCTCACCCAAGTCCACCTGTCTGCCTGAAGTGCTGTGCGTCATTCAAATCTGCATGGAAGGGAGACTTTCTAATAGGTAAAATTAAACTTAAAATTATATTTCCGTCGCTATATTATTTTCAATTATTCTTTGTTGCATGTTTGTTGCAAAATTTTGATGTTATTACTGTTGGCTATTGAAGGGTCCATGGAAAGGAGGTGCCAAATCACATTTCAAGTAAATTTGTAATTTAAATTTGACAGACTTTAAAATGTTGTTAATTTTTGTTCTGTTAATTCTCTTGATTTTAGGCTTAAAATTAAATTACATTTATGCTTACAATATTAATATAAAGGGTGTTTTTTTAGAGGCGGAGAACTTTAAATTGAAATAAAACACAGTAAAATGTTTTTAATATCCATAAAATTAGCTTTATTTGACAGATAATTTTATAGCATTAATATTTGAATATGATTTCGGGCATGTGGCCGCCGTGGCTACATACTTTACTTTACATAATTCAGATTTTACAAAAATTATGTTTAATATTTATGTTTTTTCGCATTCATTTAATCCATATAAATTTTTATATGTACACAACCAGCTTTTACGTAATGTACGTATTGATTATTTGTACCTAATCAAAATTTAAAACTAAAAAAAAATTTTGTAACATAACATAAAAAATACATGTGTTAACAGACCAAAAAAATGTGTAACCCCATTAATTTGAAATTCAAGAAACCAAAAAAATATTATTTCACAGAACTGATTTGAATCAAATGAATTATTGATTCGGAATTTGCCAAACTTTCATACTCCTCATATAATGTGGTTTTTTAGTAGTTAAAAAAATATCTTTAATTTGAACATAGATCAGTAACAGACGGGATGGGCCGCGGCAAGAAAGCAGCCGGAGACCTGATTCCCTGGAACATATGTGACCAGTTTGGTGACCGAGACTTTCCCCAGCTGTGTGGCGCGCGTATTGTGCGTATCGCAACACACCCCAACTATCAAAAGGTAGTGTTTTAAAAAATATACGTATGTATTACGATTATGTTTATTAATATAATAATTACACATATATATATAAAAATATACAATACATATAGTAATAATACAATATATATAGCAGGGTTCGAGGATATATATCCGCGGATATATATCATGATATATATCACGATATTTATGGCTCGATTTTTATATTTGATATATATCCAAGAAAACTTTCTGCAAATGTTAATAGATGGCGCTAGTTGTATTTTAAAAATGCTACAGGTTTTTTTTTGTAATATCTGCGGTCGTTGCTAGATGGCGCTAGTTGTATTTTAAAAAGTGCTACGGTTATTATTTAGTTTCATTTGTTTCATACAATCCGTTTTTCATTTCACACAAAGAAACAAACACCCATAACACTACATTAGAAAGAGCAACTTTTATAACTATATATAATAATTGCATATATAAGCTTTTTTCAGTATGCAATTCATTTATTTACTTAATAAATAATAATTTATATACAAAATAAAAAAATTAATTTCCTAATTATTTCGAGTTTGTATCAATCGACATGTGCAAAAAAGGAAAAAAACAGTTTGGATATATGTATATCGGATATATATAAAAAAATCTGATTATTTGATTTTTATTATAAAAATCGGATTTTTTCGAACCCTGATATATAGTAATAATACAATATATTGCTCATGATAAAACAATACCTCGTAAGCCACATAATTCAAATTTCAGAGGAGGCTAAAAACTGCATAATATGTACTTACCTAGATTCTTTGCAATAAATAGAATCCAAGGAATTGCTTTAATGGAATAAGAGACACAAATAATTGTTTTTAAATACAAGCTTTTGCCATATTAAATATCCACACATTTTAATGAGGAATACACAAAAAATTGATTTTGACAAAAGTGTGGCATGGGAAGTATTGTTTTATCATGAGCGATATATAATAAATATACATATTACAGTTAATCAATAATCCACAGTGTACAAATTGCTCTTTAAAACAGGCACAATATTATCCGGGGTCGCATTACGTTACGGATTACCTGGGGAAAAGAAAGATTCTGTTTTTTTTTTAATATTTCAAAATTATTTATAAAATGAAAAAATAATATCCGTCAACTAAATAATATTACACAAATAAAATATAAAATTGTGAACATTACGAATCACCGATTATTTATTTATTTATTTTGACACAAGCGAGAGAGTGTGCCTCAAGTCTAATTGGTAATGTAAATGCGCATGTAAGTGTAAGCGGTGGACGTATTTGTTTACTCTTTTATTTTATATGTTCAATATTGTATTTTCGTGCCTTACAACTACGCGTACGCGAGTATGTTTATTACTCCCTTTATATTAACTCGTGGCGTCTGCTTGCTTGACGAAAAAACTTTGGATCGATTTTTAACCCTTTTCCTGTGATCCGATCGAGCTGAAACTTTGCAAGCACACTTGTGGCGACGATCAAGAAGATCTATCAAATTTTCGTTAAAAAAAATTAATAAATTTTTGGAGTTTACAAATTTTTAATGGTTTTTTTATACAACTTAGTAAGTTGTATGAAAATATTTCTACGCGTCTGGTAGACACGGAACCTGATTATAGTATGATTTTTGATTTTTGGAAATTTTTTATTACTCCCTTTCGTAGAGTCGCTCGACTGAAGCCCAACGCGTAGGTTAAGCACCAAACCAGTTTCCACTAGTAGGTAAATGAGAAAGGGAGTATAATAAAAACTTGGTTTTTATAGGTCACTTTTTTTTAAAATTAGGAGTCTGTGTTTGTAATTATTTTCTAATGTTTTTTGCGGAGATTTTCCAAGATTTTTTTATTTGGGTCAATTTTTTTCCTACCGCCCTGGATAATCGAGAGTCCAATATTCCATGAATACATTTATTTGTGAGATTTTTTTATCTGGGTCAATTTTTTTTCCTATCACCCTAGATAATCGAGAGTCCACTATTCCATGAATACATTTATTTGCGTTTTCAGATGGGCTACGGTAAACGCGCACTTCAACAGTTGACTCAGTATTATTCCGGTGAGATCTCGTGCCTGAATGAGGACGAAGTGTACGTAGAGGAGAGTGATTCGCAGGAATTTGAAGAACCTGGACTTTTAGTCGAATCTATAAAGCCCCGGAAGAAACCACCGACACTTTTGAAGAGATTGTCAGAGAGGCCTGCGGAGTCATTGAACTACATCGGTACCTCGTTTGGACTAACGGAACAGCTGCTCAAATTTTGGAAATCCCAAAAGTTTATTCCCGTTTATGTTAGGTACGTTTAAGACTAATTGAATTATAATTTGTGCTTTTATTTCACTCCTGAATATTGTTGGTATTCTAACATCTTCTTTCATTGTATCAAATTATGTATATTTTCGCAGTCAGAAGTGCAATGACTTGACGGGAGAACACTCCTGCATCATGCTTAGAACCCTGGGAGGAAACTCGAATGAATGGTTGCCCGAATACTTCACAGATTTCAGAAGAAGATTTACCAAATTGCTGCCAAAAGCCTTCAAGAAGTTTTCTGCGTCACTAGGACTAGCCACTATTACAAATCCTCATATAGAAGTAAAGAAACAAGGTATGATTTAAAAGTAATATTATTTTTTTTGTATTCTATTCAAATGAGTTCATGGTATCTATGACTGAAAACTTAATACAGTAGAAGCTCATTAATTCTAAATTTCAGGGACCCAAAAAAAATATTTTGTATTATGTGGAACTTCGTTTATTCAGAGTACAACAAACAAAAATTGAAATCTTGACACGATTAAAGATGCCAAAAGTTGCAAAACTCATGAAAAAATCTGTTAATTTTTCTACTAATGTATGTATGTACAATATTTATTACGCTAATGCGAAAGTTGCGACGGTTCCATGTTTTTTTTCTGACTCAGACCAACACAAGCACACTTATTATAAATACAGTCATCTATAAGTACGTGAAATAATAAGATAAGTCAATAATAACTTCTTCTTAAGAAAATTAAAAAATATAACAACTACAAAATATTAGAAAAAAGAATCAAACTAAGGAAGGGAATCTTTAAAAAAGAAAACAATTTTAAACGCTTCGGGTTTGTGTCTTGTGGGGTATTATGCCGTGTTATTATGACCTTACTAGCCGACGTTTTGGATCCCTTTGCAGGGTCCATCATCAGGATTGATGTTCTCATGGCTCACATCAGCCTGATGATGGACCCTGCAATGGGATCCGAAATGTCGGCCAGAAAGGTCGTACTAACACGGCATAATACCCCAGAAGATTCCGAGTGGCCGTGAAAATCTAAGAACATTCTTAATTTTAAACGCGTCCAAGTACGAATAATTAGCACAAACTAAAACTATCCGCGCATATCAAGACAGCCAACGGAAGAAAGTATACACAAGATTCCCCAATTTCAGGGATAGCGACATAAAATATATAGTTCTAAAAGCTATCAAAAAGCCATGCACATTATTGGTTTTTATAACTTGTTAAATAAAATTCACATTGAATTTTTAAAATTATGTTAATTCATATTCAGCATGTTTTGTGTTTCAAATCTCTTGCATGAAAATATTTTGCAAAATCAAATGCTAACACAATTCATTTTTTATTTCTAGATTTAGACACAAGTATAGTAGAGCATCATTTCACTCGGCATGATATAAGAAGAATAGACTTGTACACAAGACAGATGGCAGACTATCACCTGATTGGTGATTTGACAGTGGATCTAGCCACAGTATTTTTCCATACCAAAATGGCAGCCAAATTGGATCCATTGCAACAGGTACCCCTTGTAGTGTTAATTTACTTTAGCAAATACATATTAGCATATCTTTAAATATAATTTTGTGATGCGTTAAATACCAATTGTTGCTTAATTTTTTAATTTTGTTCTGCGTGCTTTTGTTGCACAATTGTGAGGTGCCATTTTTTATAGTTCCTGGGTATTTTTGCTCCATTACTAGACTTAGTGTCATTTCTTTAATCATTTACTCAATAAACCTATGTAAATATTAGATTTATTACAATTTACAGGCTGTTCTTCTCGGGTATGGTTTCCAACACAGAGACATGGACTCCTTGTCTTCAGAACTGGGGCTCCCAGTGTCCCAACTGCTGGCCAAATTTTATGATTCGTGTAAGAAGTTGTATTCAGCCCTGAATTCTATACTGGAAGTCAATGCTGCTAATAAAATAGGATTTAATAACATGACCTCGGATAAAGTCACCGGCGATACTCCAATGTTGCAAACTCTGGATGACGAATTAAATAAGGCAGCAAAGGTGATTATATTATAAATAATTATTATTCTTAAATGCCATAGACGAGTTATGTGCAAGAATGGAACTTTCGAGGTTCGAGATTGGATAGTGTGGATTGAAAATATTACTCCTTTTAAAAGAAAAGGGTAAACATTTGATTTATTGAAGATTAGAGTGAGAATCAAGTCTGCAGGGGCACTATTATTGCAAAATCTGTCATGTTTTTTACTTGTCAACTATGTAAAAAGTGTTGATAAAACTACATAAAAAATAAACTAATTTTTAAAAACATTGTTCTTTAAAACATAAATTGTAAGTAAATAAACTGACAGATTTTGCAATATTTCCATAAACCGCTTGCGGACAGGTCAATATAGAAAGATAAATGAATATTTTTGTGAACCTTCCACAAGTACTTGTCAATTAATATAACTGTATTCTGGAGCAAGGAGTTGCAAAGGAAGCAGCGTCAGGAAGTGGCCAAACTGGTGGGCGAGGAGCTGCAGCAATACAAGATTAAGGGCAGCGAGGTGGACTGGGTACAAGCTCTGGGGAATAAAACCAAGACTACCAACCTCATCTCGGTTAAGAGGTATGAACAAATGTTTTTCTAAAAAAATAACAAATGTTTTTTTTTTTAATATTGATATATTATTTGTACACATATATCTTCTTCTTTTATTTGATTAATTACACCAACATGTTTCAGAAAAACCTTTCCATCGTCAGGGTATTTTAGAACTGTCAAAATATCAGAATGAAATGTCTTTTGTTTCTTGTTTTTCTAAATTATTTGAAAAATTATTTTTAAATATTATTACTGAAGTTCTTGAATACTCGCAATCGGAAAAAAATTTAGAATTGGGCTAGTAGTTATTTAATTGATTATTAATAATATTTATTAAAAATTAAAAAATTCTTAATAAATTTTTTAAATGTCAATCTACAATGTTGCTGAATCAATTGAAAAAAAAAATCTCATTAATCAATATATTGCGATTGATGGTGACTCCTTATTCTATTATGAATAATGCATGAGGTTCATACTTGATAATAAATTAATTTTACATTTACATTTTAAATTAACAATTACATCTCACCCACATTGTGATTAATAGTTAAATATATTTTTACAGCGGTATCAAGAGGCTGGGCGCAGAAAACAAAGATCTGTCAGATGCGGTGCCAACTAAGAAAAATAAGAAATCCAAACATAACAAACCACACAAAATGCATAAAGGAAAAGCGTAGTGATTTGAAATATTTGATTTATATGTTATATTGTATTTAAGTTTTACAATAAATCCTTTTACAAATTAAACTTGGTTTTATTAAACAAGATTTTTGTATGAAAGTATGTTATAAGATCACAGTAACTGGATTTGGTCCCCAGAGGGATAATTAATTAAGGATAAATTAGAAGTCTCACAGAGACGAAGCTATTTATATATGAGAAAAGTGGGTGGAAGTCTGTTATGTATATGATAAAATAAAATATAGAGGTATAATTACCAGTTGTGAAAGCTATGTATACTAACTTGTTAATGAAAAAAAATCAACAGATGTCTAGCAGTGACCATAGTAATATATGAAAGAATCTTGATTCAAACATATACATATATAGAACATTAAAAAAATTGATAATTTGTGGAAGTTCTTAAGATGGAATTGTGAACGTTGCACTGTGTAGTGATCACTTAACCATTTTACTGCTGATCATTTTTTCACATACTGTGCAAAAATTGCGTACATTTTTTTGAAAAAAATTGCCTTCTAATTAAGTGTTCACAAAAATTTCAATATTTTTATCAAATATGGAGGGATTTTCGTAATTCTTTAAGTTATGTATAGGGGACATATCAAACTATCCAAATAAAACAGAAAGGTTACTGTACCTGTATTTATAAAATATAGAAGGAGATTATAAAAGAAAATTATTTGCAAATATGTTTCCCCACACAAATTCCATGCACTCCTTTCTTACAACGCGCACAAACTAACAAAGATCTTGTTACTCCCTTTCCTCCTTTATTTATTACTACACACCGTACAGCGTCGAAGCTTCGACCCAGGTAACTTTTCTCAGCCATAATCTCAGTTTTAGATCACTTCCAGAATTCAAATACTTCTGGGCATATAGATTGGTTTCTTTTACAATAATTTTGAGGAGCAACAAAGTAAAAAACAAGATCCAATAGGCTTTTCAATATCGGCAGGTAAATATTTCGGTCCGGGACTTTCAAAAAAATTGTTTGTGGTTTCATTGCAAAAATTTATGTCGGAAGGAAGTTGCACGAAAGCTTCGGTATCAAAACCGTCCAAAGAAATAGAATCATCTTCACTTTCACTACAAATGCGCATTCTTCGATTCGTAGACATCTGATTTCATCGTCACTGTCACTACTTTCATTAGGAGAAAGATTTTCATTCATGTTCCATAAGTGTCTTCATCACCACTACTTACGATCTTACGAGCTGTAATAAATAATTTTTACTAATAAAAAAGTATTAAAATTGATTTTTAATCACGATGTAAATGTAATTTAATATTATTATTGACGAATTAAAAAGGATTTACACGCGCGCAATGCAACACACCCACTCAGTTGATATCTAAAATCAAAGCGTCGATATATCGACAGTATGCAGTTTACGCGCACTTATAATGCGTCGCTATATCGATGGTACGCAGTAAAACGGTTAAGTCAGCTCATACAGGTTGTAAACCCTGAGCCATTGTATAAGAGACTTCCATACACTTTTCTCATATATAAATTACCTTTGTCTGAGATCCATAATTTATCCCTAATTAAACCTGATTATGTTTTTCAATGAACTTTAGTTATTTACAAAACTCATACACAACTCACAAGAGCCGCTCATGGCAATGTCTTCCCATAATTCATGCAAATTACTTTAGTGAACAAGTTGATAATTTTTTTTGGGGACATCCCTCACTCATTGTTGTATTATAATTTTTAAAAAAAAATTATGAGTCAGGTTAAAAAAAATATATATAAAACCATTAATGTTTGAACACTTTTATTGAAAAATAAATAATGTGAAATACAAAGTGATTCCAATATATCTTAGTCAATAAATCACCTAACTAAAATCTCCAACTGAGAGAAGAAAAAGTCCCACAGAGGGGTCAAGTTTTTAAATCACAGAATACAAATAATTTAGTCCAACCTTTAATCCTGGACCTTTTACGTGTTTTGTATTTTCCTTCACGGATCACGTTTATCAAAATTATTATTTATTTAAAATTTCGAAACGAATACGGCATTATTTTGTAAAATTTCCATGTTGAATAATCTCTTATACAGGGTGTACCAGAGCTAGCAGCAGAAACTTTGCCGGTAGATTCTGCCTATGTTATGAGTCTAAAATGTTCAAGCAACCATGGCCTAATATCAATAGTTATGGAGATATGTAATATCAAAGTTAGCATTTTTTTTTCAATATTTCTTACTTATTTTTTGAGGACTTTTTTCAATTTTTGCAAGGTTTTTATCATTTTATTCGACTTGTATTAAAGCGAATTAATTTTTCATAATCGACATAAGATACTGTAATAATAGTTCAACTTTCTGCAAAAAATAAGAAATATCGGAAAAAATGCAAACTTTGATACTGCATATCTCCATAACTATTGATATTAGGTCATGGTTGCTTGAACATTTTAGACTCATAACATAGTCAGTAATCTCCAAGTTTCTACCGCTAGCTCTGGTACACCCTGTATGTCCATCTTACAACAATGTACTTAAAACAATGAGAAGGAAATATTAAACAAAAAATATTTACAAGATAATTCACTGTTTTTCAAATGTATGGGGTAAGAGAGCCATTTTTTCTCTGCTCATCATTCGCAGTGATTCCGCCGGTTTCTTCGCACCCCATTTTTACCACACTGAAGTTAATGACATAATTCGGTTCTAATCTTTACGCCATCCATCAGTGTTGTCAGACATATCGTTATTTATTTGGGTAAACAAATGACCAATAAATACACTTTTAAATACAATTCATGTCGTACAAGACTTGCGCAACTGTTCTGGATGCTTCCACGCTGCTCAGGGCTATACCCGCCAGGTGAGGCTCGTATCCTCGAAGTAACCTGAAAAATAATTGCATGCTATGTAATAATGATAACAAAATATCCACATTACCTATCTTTTAATATCGCAGAAAATAAAAGTGAAATTTTGATAAATCTTAGCTCAAATCAAGCTTCTAATTTTATTAGATGCAGTGGAACCTCGACATATGAGCATAATTATTATTAGATACAGCGGAACCTCGACATATGAGCATAATTCGCTCCGTAAACTTATTAATATTATAAAAACAATCAGTCTAATGTACTTATATGATTATGAATCATTGTCCAATTGGTCAAAAAAAATCCATAAATGAGACTTTCTTTTTGACATTGACATGACAAATTTTAATTGAGCTCTTTCACTTTAATGAACAATAACAGTATTGTCTTTATTTTTTTACACAAAAACACCGCTCTGAAAAGCAAAAATCAAGAAACAATGCGAAGTAAACAAAAGATGTTCAGACACACTCGCAGGCGGCGGTTGTGACTTGCGTGCGAATCAGCTTTAAACGAAGCGTTTCATAGTAGCACATCTCTACAAAATTTACACATTTTTTTATAATTTAAATTTATAATAAAAGACATAATCGACTTTATTAATTATTCATATTGGATTCACTGATATTCATCATCACTAATGGCTCAATAAAATCTCCTGAGACTTTAACCAGGAACCTACGTAGTCATTATTTCTTCGGTGGTCAGCTCTCGGCCCTGTTCTTCCACCAGCTCTTGAATGTCGTCTTCCACTCAAAGTACAAATTTTTGATCAACAAACAAAATACGAGTGATTCAAGCCTTTCTGTTGGGCCTCCACATAACATTTAAATGGCTCATCCGTACCTTTAATTTCTCGACGGCTCGTGGAAACTCAGAATGATACACAAGCAATTGCTTAACTTTCAAATCTTTTAAGCAAGTGTGTAACAGAATTCTCATATTTGGCAGTCTGTGCATAAAAAGCAAGACCCTAACTAATTAATGACTAAGTTTGCTCGTATCTCGAAATACTTGTATGTCGAGGTTCCACTGTATACTGATAAAAAAAATTATTACATGTGTCGTTACAACACTGCATGCGGTGGCTTGAGATTGGGGAGAGTGAAAATATTTATATTTACTTGATTGAAAATATAGTGTAAATTAAAAAAATATATGGCTTTACCTTCTTCCAATGTGCGAGTAAATGACAATGTTCCTCAAAATAAGAGCAGCTGTCAGTCTGATACTCTTTGTTACAGGACCCTCGTTATCATCCTGCAAGAATTACATTTATTTAATTTCAAACTCCAGCCAGCGTGGTTTTGAAATTCAACGGAACTTCAATAATACACAACGACATGGCAAACAAAATTTACAAATTTATTTAGATCACCGTGATATTTTCAAAAAAACATTTTTTTTTTGTTGCTTTATCTCGTAGCTTAAAGATTAAAGAATAATTTGAGTCATCGCTCGTTCAATAATTACAAAAATTGGCTGAGTTACAGCAATTTGAAGCTAGCGTTGTAAAAATGTAATTATTTTTTAAACGAATAACACTATTATTTTGCATTTTTATTGAAACCCCTTTTCAGACTGGTGGACTGGAAAACAATGAGGCCGATTTTGTTAAAATTTTACACACATATTACTAGTAACATTAAACACGATGTAGCTTAGGATTTTTTTGGAAAATTATCGCTATTACGAATTTTTAATTGCAATTTTTAAAGGAAAATAATGAAAAATATTTTCAAATTGAACACACTTGCACAAAAAAATTCTTTAATTCCTACATCATAGGGAATACATCATTTAATGAGAAAACAATAAATTAACTTGTTCATTTCACTGGCGACATGATTATATCCACCAGCTATGCGCTTCATGAACAGCGCATAACTCTGCCATTTTGAAATTTTCAAAATAATTTGTTAATGAAAAATATTAACCAATGTACGCCATAGGCAATGACAATAAAACAAATTTTATATGTGCAATAGTTGAATCATTTTTTAAATTTAAATGTATTCTTTAACGCCTCAAGGTGATGTAACCTTTAAACTACAGAAAAATTTGGAACAGCTAATTTTGATCAATTTCTTTTTTAGTAATCATAACTTTTTGTTTATTATATACCAGTGATAGCAAATCCTTTTCCACAAAAGGATCAAAATATCTGTTTAATTCTAACCAAATTGTAATATGTTGAATGTAGTATAGCCACCAATATTTTCGCAATGTGCATTTTAAACAATAAAAAACACCGACAGATATTCGCCATATTGACAAAAGAAAAAAAATTTGGATCGAGTCACGGGCGAGATGAAACGTAAAAAAAAATCTACCCAAATATGGTCGTCGTATCAAGGAAAAGGTAAAAAAATTGCTGGAAAAATTAAGATACAGAGAAATTAATTGTGCAAACAATTCAACTGCATTGTATTATTATGAAACCATCCTACGTATAGTCGGCCGACGAACTGAAGGGGAGCGTAAGGAATGTGCATTGTGAGCGACTTATGGTATGAATCACTACGCCCGCTAGAATTCGTGGAACAAGTAGATACTAAATAAAGGAGACCTATTATATCAATAATATTATTATTATTTTCAAACTAGGCCTAAGCTCTCGCATTGTGAAAATTAATCAAACAGTATAAACTGTAAAATTGTTATCTAATGGCCTCTGTTCTCAATTACGAATACATTTAAAATTGACCTTATTCATTAGTTGCTCCACGCTTGACAAATCATTGCCCTTATGAAAACAATAACAAAATGCAGATTACAGTTTCTACTTAACAATGTCCAACTTTACAAACTGCTTAAATAGTACGACTATCAGGCTCATTGGTTTTGCTGTCATGACAATCATATCTTGACCGCTTAATTTTTATAATACCCATCACGTCAAAATTGATGAAATACATGATTGTTATGATAGCAAACACTAATGAGAATAGATCCAAATGAATGTCAATTATTAATATAATAGATTTATTCAATTCAACATTACTTATAAATATGTACATTTTAATAATTAAATAAAACACAACATGGTATGCACCACTAAATATTTCTTTTCTTTATTCAATATGAATATACACCCCTACATGTTACGGGAACGAAGTTCCCTTCCTCAGGAGGGTACAACGTATCCTGGGGTGTTTATTCATATTGAATAAAGATGTAGGCGTGTACAGCACTAAATAGGGGGGTAGCAGGTGCTAGCACGTGCGGGGGGATGAGACCCCTCTCACCGCACTTCCATCCCCGCTCACCTTTAGCTCGTTGGCCTACTACAGGTGTTGTTACAGCACTTATTATAATAATTACACTTATTATAATGACATAATTAAGTACATATTGTTCATAACACATACATTCATAATTTAAAAGTAGTTAATCTTCTATTTAAGGAGCTCACTTCACTACAGCTATTTAAGGAGTTTTGACGTTTTTTATGACATTTACAAAAAAAATTATTCTGCAAACTGATGAATAACATCCGTTTCCAAACTATTCTATCCAAGGCTTTTCTGAGGTATGGAGGAGATGCAACTAAAGTTCGACCGAGTTGGTTTTCAAAATTAAGATCTGAGGGTCTAAGAAAGAGCGCGTTTAAGATGGGAATCGACCAAACAACTGTAGTGGAACATCTGAATCGCATAGGAATGATTTTACAGTACGATGTTCAAGTGATGCAAAAAGACCACTTCGAAAGCCAAAATGCATTAAAAAAGTAATGCTTTGTGTTTGGTGAAATTGCAAGGGTGTTGTTTATTAGGAGCTTTTATACGATAACCAAACAATTACAGCTGAACAGTAACTGTGAACAATTTACAAAATTAAATACTCCACTTAAAAAGGATAGATTTCATTTGACAAACAGAAAGAGAGTAGTTTTTCACCAGGACAATGTGCGACCACTTGTGGGGATGGTGACCCAGTGTAAACTTAAGGAATTGAATTGGGATGTTAATAAGCACCCACCTAATATCACTTATTCAGCTCATTATAAAAAAAATTAAATGACAAAAAAATGTATGCATACAATACCACATGTAAAAAACGTCCCTTGACTCATTTTTTGCATCAAAATCACAGAAATTTTAATTTAATTAAATAAATAAGCTCGAAGAAAGGTGAGAGACAGCTATAACAACTGATGGAAATTATATAATTGATAAAAAACATCAAAACTTTTGCATTACAATAACAATGTAGTTGTAAACAGTACAGTTGTCCAAAAAACAGCTTTTAAATTCAATCCCTTGAACAGTTAGTCAACTCTACCACGTGGACTAGCGATGGGCGAGTCGAGTTAATTTACTTGAATAATTTGAGTTACATTGCCAGAGAGTTAACTCGAACCACATGAGAATGTTCGAACGATACGACCGCGCCTATGCTTTATTGTTTCAGCTCGCGAGTGCCGCTCGGCTCGGCTGCTGTCAGAATCGAGTCGTGTGACACTTTGCCTTTGCGAAATCATCCGGCAACAGCCGAGGGTAGCCTGATCCCGCTCGAAAGAAACGATCTCACTGAGTCAGTTCATTTTTTGTTTGTTTACATTTATTTAATGTGTGATTGTGACCGCTATAAGTGATTTGTGTAATTAATAATTACCTGCTTTTGATTTTCTGCGAATAGTAATAGTGATATGTATTTGGAGAAAAGAAAAAGAGCGTCGTAAGGGATTTTTTTCC
This sequence comes from Agrypnia vestita, assembly GCA_016648135.1. Taxonomy (NCBI): domain Eukaryota; kingdom Metazoa; phylum Arthropoda; class Insecta; order Trichoptera; family Phryganeidae; genus Agrypnia; species Agrypnia vestita. The sequence continues at coordinate 303,696 of JADDOH010001361.1, read as the reverse complement.
AAAAATAATAATGACAACACAGTCAAATGCAAATTATGTGTCTGTAATTATAAGGACATAGGAAACACCTCCACATTAGTAAATCACTTAAGTGTACAGCGAAATAGAGTAAATATGTACTTCTCTTTATTAAAAAATAAATCTATTATTTGTCCTTGTCCTTCCTTATTTACTTATTTACATTATTTTTCTAAAAGTTCATTTGACTTGAGTTGATTGACTAACGAGTTTGCGAAATCGGGTCGAATATACGTAGGATGTATCTGGAGAGTAATATGTTTGTACATACCGATCTGGCAATCTCCACCAAAGGTCTCAACTCTCAAAAGACACCGCGTCGAGTTAGCTCGCGTTGCGACACTAGTCAGCCAACATTTCAACTCGAGTTAGAAAAAGTACGACTCGGCCCATCACAAATGTGGCCTGCCTGTTTTAATGGCAATGGTTTACAAATAAAATAATGAGCATGCAAAATAATACTATGCACCTGAAAATCTTACTGTAAAAAAATCATTTACCTAGATGAAAAATGTAACGCATAAAATGCTTTAAATAAACGCAACGTGCAATAATCAATGTTCACACAAAAAAAAAGCACATTGAGATTAACCAAAATACGATACTGGGAGTAAAAAGATCACAGGACGGAACACGGACAACACAACAGATTGACCAACTGAAAGAACAAAAAGCATGCAACAAATAAAGCTACAAAAACCAAATAAGGATAACGTTCTGTCAACTTTCTCACCGGTGTCTCTACCGCGCTCCTGTTTGCCTCGGCTCTGTTCTATAACACCAACACCAACCAAGGTTAGTTTCAGTAGATTAGAAAATGTATTACAATATTTCAGCAGAGAATTTTCTACTGCAAAAAGCATTTTAGTAAGAATAAGTTGAATTCTATTTTTAAATGAAGATAATAATTAATCAAAAGTAATAGCCTAGTTGCCGTAAAGATGTACTGGATTAACCGACCGATCGTTATTGATGATTGATTCAAATCTTTTTTTTTAAAAAAAGAAATTCGGCATTCTTTCAAGGGTCAATGAATTTTTGCAAAAATACTTTTCTCCAAAGTTTATGATGGAAACTGAAGTTTACCATAACTATTGAAATTAAGTGCAGGTAGCTCTCAGATTATTCAGCAATTCCATTCCTGAAAGAACCGGCGTAAAATGAAATCAATTTTAGTAAGACGCAGACTGCCTTATTCTTCAAATAGCAAGATTGTTACCCCAACACTCAAAAACACAAGACATCTTCAAATGTTATTATTTCTATCATTGGGATGAAAACATTGGTTTTAATTTAATATTTGAACTTTTAATGAAGAAATCGACAGTCCCTATGCACCACACTGTCAAATCTGCAAAAATTCTTTTTTCGTTTTACTATCTTAAATCATCCAATTTACTCTATATTTTCGGACAATGTTGAAAAAAAATCGAGTTTTCGTTTCAGACAAAGCATAAAGAAAAATTAAACTTTATTTAAACATAATTCAAAAATATAGAATAAATCGGTTGGTTTAAGATACTAAAACAAAAATTTTTTTTTGCAGATTCGACAATATAGGTAGAGACCATTGAAATTTTTACATACATAAATTTGTTTTAAAAAATTCTGCTTGGTTTTTAATGACAAGTGTTTATAAATCCCTTTTATTCTACATTCCCCTCAGTCAACATGTCACATTAATTAGACTATAGTGATTCACTAAGAGCCGGTTGTTTCAAGTTGGATTAAAGTAAGCGTTGTTTTAAAGCATAGATTTTTACGTTCTCCACCAATCAGACCATCCGTTTTCGTAAAAATCTATGCTTTGATCGACCGCTTACTTTGATCGAACTTAAAACAACCGGGCCTAATATGTACTTTCCAAAGGTTTAAGGGCATAAATAAATATGTCCTGTTTATTTTGAGTGTTGGAGTAAGAATTGCCAAAATAGTAATATTGCTTTTTTCAGAATAAGTCGGAGAGAAAAATATATGCATAAAGGATAACACTGTTATATTTAAAGATTAAAAAATAATATACTATTCATTATGCATCAAAAGTATATACCTAAATCATTTTAAAAATAAAATGTAATTCTTAATACCAAAAACAAACAAAATTGAATGTAAAAATTTGAAGAGATATTGTTTCTTTTCGATGTTACTGGTTTCACCACATCTTCTTTATGTTAAAAAATAATCAAATGGAAACTCAATATATTTTCTTTTTATTATTTCTTTAAGTTCGGAAGAAAATGTCTCTATGGTTCAAAGGCTCTAGATCAAATGTTTTTTATATTTTCAACTTTTAGAGATTCTTTTTCATGAAAAAAATGGACATTATCGTGAAACAGTGTAAAATGGAAGTTGTAAACTGAGGGCTACCTGTATTTTATTTCAATACATAGTACAGGCTTGTGTTGTGCTAATGGCAGGATTATGAGTTCGGTTCCCACTGTGGGTGTTATATAATAAATAAACAAAATACTCTGTCTATGAATATCGCAACACAAATGTGTTATGTCAAAAACAACTATTAGCAGTGCCAGATACAATAAGCCTAGTAAAAAAAATAAATGACAAAGATGACGTAACTCATAAGTTCTAATCCATCGATTTCTCCATGTGTGGAAGAGTGAAGGAGAGAGTGAGAGGAATAACATCTGTGTGCACAGAAGGTGATGTTAAAATAATAACTTCAACTTGAAAGATGTGCAGAAACTTAACTCACTGACCTATTCTGAAAATAACAGCATTGTTATTTTGGTGATTACTACGCCAACACTCAAAAATAGAGGAACATCGAGACATCTGTGAAATGTCAATATTTCTATTGTTGTGACAAAAATATTGGCTTTAATTTAATATTTGTAGTCTTTGGATGAAAAAAAATAGTAGGTGTGTGTTTAATATAATATTTAACCATTTATTTATTTGGATAAACTGATTTCTACCATCTTTTAAAATAATGACTTATTTCATAAAATGTTCTTCATAAACTTATATTTTAGACAAAATGCCAGATTGCAATGACTGGTTCGCGTGATAATAGAAATATCGCTTGTTCAGATGTTGTGCATCTTTTGGTTTGAGTTTACTGGGACATTCTGCCGTGTTCTTCCAACCTTTTTGGACGACGTTTCCAATCCCCACCCAGATGGGGTCCACCATCAGGGCGATGTGTTGATTGTACACAGGTCTTTTTTAAGAACGCCCAGACATCGAGGAGGTCTGTCATTACAATTCATGCATAACAAAATTTTTATGTACCCATTTTAATTCAAAATGGTTTATATGCCATTACTGCACAACTGTTGGGTGTTAAAAAGTGATATTGCACCATCGTATACGTAGACATAAAAACACAGGATGCAGTTTCTGCTTTTTGTCTCGGGTTTTTAAATATTTAAACTCTACATTCCCCTCTCTCAACATATTAGATTATGAATACCTTTCCAAAGGTCTCATCTAAAATTGCAAAACTCGTAAATGTAAATTAATTAAGTAGTTACATGTGCGTAAATAAATATGTCCTGTCTATTTTTAAGTGTGGGGGTAACAATATTCTTATTCCCATAATAGGTCAGATATTTCTGGTAGATCTTGATGCTTTAGTATAAGTAATGAATTGTTGTTACACAACTAACCATTAGCTCCCTCGGATTGAGAAAGTCCACGGCGTGTCTTTTGATGGCATGCAGGGCCGCATTGGTGGCGTAGGAGGGGCCGCCGATCCCCACCGCGATTCCCTGTTGGCCTGTCTGCGGCTCTGCTGGACCCGGGGAGTCAGTGCGAGGGTCGGGCACGGGTGTTGGAGGCGGGACTACACCCTTGCGGCGCTGGGCTAGTGATGCTCGCAGTGCCTAGAGGATGAAGAATAATGCGGTGATGGTTGAATTCTTTCTGGGGGCCTGAAATTTAGGTACAAATTGGCTGATCGTGGAGGAGGAGCTCTCGGGAATAGACATGATGCAGCCATTTTGTTATTTTTTTTCAAAATTATTCTAAGAAAAAATAGTTAGTAATAATAAATAATCACTGCCTTGTAAAAAATCACACAATTTTGAACTAAATTTCAGCTTTCGTGAATTAGTTATAAAATAAATTGAAAAAGTGAACTCCATGTATATGTCACAGTTATAAGACAAAATAAATGCAAATGAAATTGGATAAATAAATTGAGTTAGCTAACCTCTGCGGAGCAATGGCGATCTTGAAGATGTGTCATTAGAGAGAACCGTTTTCTGGGCAGCTGATCACAGTGTGCCCACAAACACGGGAGTTCATGTCTGTTACAGTGCGCCGTGCACGCGTGAGCATATACGGCCGCTGCATTCTCAAACACACTATGAGCGGCAAAATAAAAAAACAGTAAGAATAATAACGTTATACAATGGACTCCCTGAAAGCGAATATGTACAGACGTGAAATAGATACTAGAAACTGGGAAATTGTGAAACGGAAAACTTCAAAAATAAATATGCGTCTAATGAGAGTAGCTTGTTGGTCTTGTGGTTAGGACTCTCGCCCCGTGATCCAAAGGTCACAGGTTCGAATCTCACTCCAGACAAGCAAGTTAGTCCTATTTTCATAGCACAAGCGTTTAGCTTAATTTGAAAATAGTAAGAATATTGATCTGACACGAATTCCATGTTCGCATCTCTATTTAAAAAAAAAATTAAAAAAATAAAAATAATAAAAATAAAATGATATTTCTCTTTTCTATGGTCCAACGCGACAATGTCAATTTTGTCATAATTTTACATCAGGACGCTGTGGGAGAAGAAATTAATAAGTGCATATGAAATAATCTTTTTTCTGTAAGCTTTAAAAACAGCATTAGTACTTATTTGATCTTATTTACTTCTGTAATCCGTTTGAATGTCTGTCAGACCAGACTACCCGAATAAGAAGGCACTGGAGAAATTAATTTCTTTTCTAAAGACAATGCAGACATTGGACACTGCAAATAAAGGTATTTACTTTGAGAGATATACATTAAAATATACAAATCTCTTTAGTAAAAGTACGATGAACACCGACGTATACCAATGTCTCGTTTATTTATTTTTTTTATTCTTGTCTATCAAGTGTTGGGATAAAGATCTTAAGATCCCAATTAGTGTTTATTTTTACTAAAATAAATAATGTTTACACAAAGTTATTTTGCTATTATTGAAGAAGTTAATCAATTAAAATTATATATGTCATAAAATGTTATAAGGAGGAACCAAACATTCAGATTTTGGGGTATTTCGTATTAACATATGTAAATCTACAATTAATGGAGCATTACATGGATGAGAATACTCACGTGTCACAGCCCCTCCACTGACATACCCAGGGCTCATCCGGGATCTTCCTGGGCTGGACCGGGGGCTCCTTCTGAGGATACACACAATAATTCATTATGATTGGGTACACTGCCTATTCAAATCCATTAACCCCATCCAAATTCACTCTCAACCCATTGCCATTCTCCATAACATTCACCAATTCAACTCAATTCCAATTCATTCCCTCAAATCCACCGACACATAAGTTGCACCCACGTGGATTCATAAATGGTTTTCACATGAAAATAAAAATTATTGTTTTCGATTCTTTATTATTTATTCGACTCTAAGATAATGGTTGTTTCTCCCGTTTAGCTTTCTGGAATTTTCTGCCGTGTATATATGACCTTGCTGGCCGATGTTTCGTATCCCATTGCAGGGTCCATCATCCTCGGCATGACGAGGGCATTATCAATCTGTCAACTTAAACTCGACAACTTGTATTTATATTAACGTTAATGTATAGAAAAGAACAGCTACATCCATAATTTTATATAACTGAGATAAGAAGGGACAACATTTATCTCACATACATAAAGTTAAACAGGGTGTCTCGTAGCTAGTAGCAAAAGTTTCGGGAGTCTTATTCATTAAATTTTTAATAAAAAATATTCTTTACATTTTGGGAGAAATGTCACGATATCAAAGTTTGCATTTTTTTCAATATTTCTGACCTATCATCCGTAAAATGTTGGAGTATCGAGTATCATGAAGGTAACTTATACCAAATATTAAAAATTCATTCGCTTTGATACAAGTCAAATGAAATGATTAAAATTGTGCAGAAATTTGAGCCGGAATTTCTTGCAAGGTTTTATTGCCATCTTTACTTTTACACCCCTAAAATTATCTCCATTCTATATTCAATGATTGTAAGAAAATTAATATCAGCCATTCACAGAAAATCAAAGCAAAGAGAAACTGACCTTAACTTGAGCTTCATTGACATGAACTTGTTGATTGACCATCACTTTATTGGCGGGCTGCACGCTTCCCTGGAACGGCTGCTGTCCAGACACAATAATCTTCTGCCCCTGCATCAGCTGGGTGTTATTCACGATAATCTTCTTCTCGTGTTTGATCGCCTGGTTCACATTCATTCCTTGCTGCTGGTTTGCCATCACGATGTTCTGTCGGTTGCCTTGCTGCTCGACAATGAACCTGGACGAGGCCGTGACCAGCGTGTTGCCGCCCTGGAACGGCTGAGAAACGGAAACCATCTGCTGATTCCCCCCGATAAACTGCTGTCCTTGGCTGATGATCTGATGAGTTCCGCTGACGTTGCCGGTCATTATTTGTTGGTTTCCGATGACAATCTGCTGATTGCCGACAACTATCTGTTGATTGCCGCCGATGAGCTGCTGATTAGATGTAATAATCTGGCCAAACTGTTGCTGGTTCCCCGATTGAACGATGACTTGTTGGTTGCCCTGGATGATTTGCTGGTTTCCTTGAATAATTTGCTGGTTTCCTTGAATAATTTGCTGGTTCCCTTGGATGATTTGCTGACTTTGCTGTTGATTGGATATGATTTGATTGGATGTGATGATCTGTGGTTGCGGTTGATGGGTGATTATCGGCTGTTGACTAGGAACCAGCTGCGCCTGGCCTTGTAGGATTTGCTGCTTGATGACACCGGGCTGGTGCATCATATTGTGGGAGCCTTGCATCATGCCTTGAGACTGTTGTATCACTCCTTGTGTGGATTGGATCACTCCTGACGATGTCTGAATGATTCCTCCCGTGCTCTAAGAAATTATATATATAAATTCATTAAAGCATCTACAATAAGCAATTAATATTATGAAATACATAATTGATTATTTTCAATCACAGAAAGATTGATATTATAACACTAAATAAATGATCAGCTATATACTATATACATATACAAGTGCTTACATTACACAATTCATTCAATTCAATGTACATGTTAGTGGATGTTTGAACTGGCAAACAAGCGTCTAGAAAAAAGCTGTGTGGGTCTAGGTTAAGAATATGCAAATAAAATGTACCTAATGATAAATAAATATAAGTAACTATGTTTCTGAGGGTTTTGGCAACAAAATAAAATCTTGATTTGTTATCCTGTCTGCTTCACTAGATTTTTACTGTATTATAGCAGATTATGCCACTCCATTTAACGCTGGTAATGCTAAATTTTATTTATAAAAAAACAAGACAATAACATAAAAAAATAATTTAAAATGCATAAAAAATCTTAATCCGTTAATTTAAAAAAAAAGTGAAAATAAAACCCAAGTGAGCGTTAAAATAATAATGTTCAAAAATAATATTTTTGCATTCTGTAATACATATTTGTATCACATGTGAACTTTTAAAATATTCTGTGCATAGCATGCATTATATGTATTTGAACAGTTATCAATTTGACCTTATTACTATTGTAGACATTGTGGTTTTACAGTTGTACAAATGATTAACTATGCATTAACCTGCAGGCATAGTTTTTACACTTCTTGCTTGGACGGATTAAAAAAAAATCGATAATAAGCAATAATTGAGTGTACGTTACCCAAGATTATATATGTAGATGCAAAAGCGCCACTATTCGTATAGAATACACATGGTTAGTGATGCTTTTGTATCTAGGTGCCACATATGGTAAAAGTACAAAGTGAGTGTTCTAGATTTTAAGCATATGTAATTTTTAGTAATGTTGACAACATTTGACAACAGAACAAACAACATTTATTAAATATAATAAAGATACAGTTTTCAAACTGCATATAACCACTCGCTTGCTCTAGTTCAAAATACTGAACTTCCACAGTGATCCCTTAAAGCAGTCGTGTTCGAAAATGTGGATCGGGCGTAAAAAACCTTTCATGTATTTAAAAGATTTAAAAAAAAAAACTAATAACAATAAAAATAAACTTTTTATTTTTATTTTATCTATGATAAACAATTATTTTCTGTACACTTCTGAACACTTACATAGTAATTACGGTAAATTCGTGGTTTCGCGTAGGGCGGCCGGCCGTTTGTTCCAGGGCAATCCTGACTACTGTTTTAAAATGCTGAGCAAGCGAATGGATATATATTAAATACATGCATATATCATAATTTTATAAATTTAAATCAACTTGTATAGCCTAGAAATATTTCAATTTTTGTAAAAGTATTGTTACAATGGCGGATTTACTGCCAGATGGTAATTTCTTTCAACCAACCACAAAATTTGGTATAACAATTGAAACATATTTCCGGTATACAATGTCACAGTGATAGAACTAGCTCCATAATAATGAGACGAGTAGGGGACAGATGGGGAAGAGTTAAGGTAAGGGTAACTAGGTTTTGGAAGATATCAAAGAAAAAACAAAGAAATTAAAAAAGAGATTTGTCAATAAGTTGTGCGTGGTGTGCCGGATTCGGCAGAGTTCTCACCTTCGCTCTTTAGTAGAGCTATGCAGTTGGCCGAGTTAGACATGTTTTACGCGTCTTTATGCTGTTGCTTGTTATGACATATATTTTTTTCATTTTTAGCACTTTCACACTATAATTGATACACACAGGGTGTCTCGTAGCTAATAGTAAAAACTTCACAGGTAGATTTCCGTCTTGATAATGAGTGGAAAATGTTCAAGCAACCATGACCTAATATCAATAGTTATAGAGATATGCAATATCAAAGTTTGCATTTTTATACCAGGATAGAGAAATATGGCATTCAATCCTCTCTGCCTACCCCTGCGAATAAACAGCCTGATGGTTAGTAAGCATTTTTTTTCCAATATTTCTGACTTCTTTTTTGCAAAAAATATCATAACAATAACTTATATTGATTATGAAAAATTCATTCACTTTAATATATGCTGAATAAAATGATAAAAAACTTGCAAAAATTGAAATTAGATTTTTAATAGGTTTTTATCATACTATCTGAGTTGTATTGAAGCGAATGAATTTTCCATACTAAATATGTGATACTGTAATGACAGTTCAACTTTTTGCGAAAATTAAGTCAGAAATATTGATAAAAAAATGCAAAATTTAATATTGCATACCTCTATAAATATTGATATTAATTAGGTTACGGTTGCTTGAACATTTTTGACTCATTATAATGGCAGGAATGCACCTGTAAAGTTTTTGCTACTATCAGACACCCTGTATAATTATTTATATAATGATTAACTATTGAACTATAACTATGAATAACTAACGAAAATTGATTAGTAAATACACGTAAAAAATGTGAAATACTCACATAAAACTGACTTAAAAATTTAAAATAACCTTCATGTACACTGAGTTTACAGCGTCAGAACATGCATTTAAATTTCAGCACCGGATGGGAAAGGTCAAAGAGAAATAAATGCTAATAACCATAATAAACTTGACCACAAAATGATATTTTCAATGAAACTTTGTGGCTATAGTTCAGAATACAAATATAAACTTTTATTTATCTGAAATGTGTCTTCAATGGGCTACTTAGCGCTGTTAACTTTGAAGGATTGATGAATCCGTTTTTTATGATTCTCGTCATCCACAAGTTTTATTTTTTAGGAATTAATACGTTAAATTAGAACTTATCTCGAAATTCGCTCACAGCTAATTATTGTGGAAAAGTTCATTTATAGTTCATTCTCAGTACGACGCAAGCCACGTTCATATCATGGACCGCAAAATAAATTAACGTCAGGTAGTTTCGTGGCCTCTACTTCTTACCCAGATTTGGACAGATGTTCACGAGACGCGTCCTATTTTTTTAAAGATGCGAAATTAGGTGTTATTCTAAACGTTTAAAATTGCTTTTAAACCAGCTAACGGAAAAATTTGACTTCATTTATGTAATCAGGACCCTTTATAACACCAGGAAAAAATTATCTTTCATCAAATTTGTGATACGTTTGTATTCTGAACTTATTCCAACTTTGTAGTAAAAAAACATAAATGATAGATATATAAAAGTTAATAATATTATTTAAATAATGTTAAGTATGAAATGCTAATAACCATTATAAATTTAATTATATAAAATGTTATTTTTAATAAAACTTTATAGGAAAAAATATATAATAGAAGAATTATAATTTGTAGATGAATACTTCGAATATAAAAATTCACATTACACAAAATATAACAACAGATAATTTTATTCATCAAACTTACAAATGCCAATTTTAGGAGGAGTTGGTGGATCTGAATTTTTCAATTTCGTTTTCAACGGAAGTCAAAAAGACGTTTCTTTTATAGAACACAACTACGATAAATATGAAAGTAAGTAACCCATAGCAAATTAAGCAAAACGCATTTGAGTATATTATTTGCGGCATCATGGCACGGTTAAACAGTATCATGAGCAATCCTGATATGTATCACTATTTGCGAGCACGCGGAATAAGCTATGTATTCTTATCATATAAGTATTTTATTGAAAGAGTTTAAAAGAAAGCACATCTCCACACCCAAAAGCAATAATGAAAGATGCATAATAAACAAAACAACAAGACCAGAAAAAAAAAATTTGAATAAAGAACCATTTCACCCATAACCAAGTAGGTACCTGAATGACGGTGTTGCCGCCAGACTGATGCTGGGACTGCTGTTGCGTGATGGCTTCCGTGGCCTGGGATATCAAATTGTTCAAAGTATTTTCGTCTAAGCCGCCCGGATTATTCACCTAAAGCAGACAGTCCTTTACTGCCCCTTCATTTTGTATCAAAACTAATACTTATTTATATTTAAATAAAAGAACAGGTCAATTTAAAGGCCTGTTGAATATCATCTACTGACACTGACAGTTTCATTTGATCTGTATCTAAGCAAATAGTTTATTAAACCATTGTAATATATGATATGTACTTATTTACTCAAATGATCAAAATAAATATTACATTCATCAAATATATAAATATGTACATATTAATAATCCTTACAATAATAAACATAAGTTTTTAAATATCACATTAAATATTAAAAATTTATAACTTTTTTTTTTTAAATATAAAGATGTACATATGTGTAAGTAGTAAATATCATAAATAGAAAAAAGGATATAAAAAAAAAATTAAATGATAATGACTTACTGTAAGCGTTATTGGTGCATTAGGCCCATTGCCACTTTGTAATATAATTATTGTTTTGTGTGGCATTACACCACCTTGCATAAAGCTGAGACCTGAAAATATTTTGAAAATTAAAAAAAAGAGAATTATAGAAAATAACTTTCTAAATAATATAGCTCGATAAAGAAAATAACACACTACACTAGAACTTTGATTCGAAATTCGAGGTACCCTAAATATCTTTTGAATTATACGGAACCCCGCTAATTCGAAATTCACGGTATCCAAAAAAAAATCGCCATTCAATTGCGAAATTTGCCAAAAATGTATGTATTTTTTCATATTTAAAGAAATCATTTTGAAAACGCTATGATTATTATGCTAAAGCAAAAATTGCGACATTTCTATTACTAATGTATTGACATATTTGGATAATGGAACTAAAGAGGAACTCAAAAATAGAAAAACAATTTTAAACACGTTCAAGTACGAGAAATTAGCGCAAATTCAAACAATCCGCGCATATAAAATCAAGGCAGTCCGCTCCATTTTAGGGATCACTACAATAAGCATAAATAAAGTGGATTCCACAAGGTACAGCAAATAAATAAAGGACACCCCCACAGAGGTGAGCCTGATCGAAAAGTTGCACGCAGTATTAGTTTTCTATGACGTCACCAAAAATTCTAATTATGTTACTGAAAATGTATTGATTTATGGTGCAAGGATCTAAAAATTATTTCGAATTACCAGAGTTTTCATATTGTTGGGGTCAAACAACTATAAAATTAACATTTTGGGACGAGTTTCCAATTAACTTTCGATTTCACTCTATTTTATTTGAAAATAAATTGCCACGAAAGATTGCCTAGAGCAGTGATGATACTTGATTAAACCACAAACATACCCGATCTTTGGCCGGGTGTGGGACAGTTTTTGGTGCTGGCAACACGTTGTGGTTCTCTCCTGACTGAAGTTGCAGCATGTTTGAGAGTGCACACTGATTATATTATATAAAAATTTACCAAAATCATTACTGCAGATAAATTCAGCGTAGTAATCTATAATATCCTCACATTATCATTTCTGAAACTATCGATACTAAACTAAAGTCGCAAGATTGCTATAATGGTGATCGATACCCCAGCACTCAAAAATACAAAAATCAAACATCAATATTCCTGTCATTGTGACGAAAATATTGATTTCAATTTAATATTTGAACACTTTGCATGAAGATATAATTAGATGTATATGAAAAACAAACTGATTTCTAACAACTTTTAAAATTATATTATTACGTATTTTATTTTATATTCACCAATCATTTATTTTTTGGCCAAAATTCCAAATTTGAGTTTGCGCGATTAAATAAATCTTTTTGATATCCTTGTCACTTCGATATCAAACAAACAGGTATATTTTTAAAATACCCAGACATCGTAGAAGTCCGTCACTACAATCCACGTAATTTGATTTATATGCCACTACTGTACAACTGTTGGGTGCTGAAAAGTGATATTGCACCACTCTCTATGTAGACATAGAAACGCAAGATACAGTTTTTAACGACATTAACCTCACTCAACATGTCACATTAACTAGACCATTAATAACTAGATTCATGACTACTTTCCAAAGGTCTCAGGTAAAAGTGCAAAAGTCGTAAATGTAAATAAATTAAGTAATTATACGGGCATAAATAAATATGTCCCGTCTACTTTTGGGATAACAATCACGATTAAAGCAATCTTGCTACTTCTAAGAATAAGGTGGTGAATGCTGAGTGAAGAATGGTTGAAAGATGTTACCTTGGTTGTTGGGTGATGCTATCAGTTGCAGCGGGGCAGAGTGTGAAACGTACTGCGGTCCTGGCACATTTCCACCAACCTTACTGGAACCTCCTGAAATGTTCATCCAAGCATTCATACATTAAGTACAGTCCGCGTTTCATTACTTTTTAATACTATTGTGTATAATACGCACAGTGTATTATATAGTAGCTATCCTTGCTGTGGTTGGTTGATGGCGCAGTTCGGTACACAATTGACTTTCAATCTTAGATGAATTACATCATGGTCAGTCTACAGCTGGGGTGCAAAGTTATAAAACGTTTTCCCTAGAATTTGTTTAATCTGAAATGGATAACTCAAAATAAAAAGCATTTGTCAGTCCCGAGGTGCAAAATTCTTAAAATATCTCAAATTTGTGATTGTTTAAATTTGTTCTTGCAAGATAATGCACTGTGGTTTACAAGAGCAATGTTGCTTGGAATCGCTTACCCATCCACCCTACGGTCAGGACCTGGCTCTTTATTAAAAAGGGAGCTAAGGGGAAAAAAATTCATTCCGATGAAGAGGTGAAGATGAAGGAGGCGATTTCGGCCTATTTTGAGGGCAAAGAAAAATCATATACATTCAACAGTATTTCAAAAATAATTTCGAGATCGAAGAAATGTATAAAGAAAAATAGTCCTATTGTGTTATTTAATTGACGATCCCTCCATTCCGCGGACCTTTGAATCTCCCTTCATAATTTACATGCAAATTTTTTGACAGATCTTAGTAAATAAAACAGAATCCAATCAAAATAAAACACAACACATGTAGTTGGCGTGCGATGTTCCACTTGTTCCACAGGTTTCCCGCTCATTAGGTGCCCAGATTTGAGATTTTTTTTTTAAAACCACAAGTCCCCAAGCAGCAAATGCATTCTGGTATTGAAGGACATCAAACGCTATACATATTCAATAGCTAACACATAAGAACTATACATAATAAATTTACACCTAACAATTTTTAATTATAGACAACCACATTGATTTTTGAACAACTTACGATTTATGAACTACTACTCCCAACACTTTTCAGTTTTTTATTGATGAGTCTTATATTATTTATTTCCTTTATGTCATTAGAAAGTCCATTGCAGAATTCAACAGTTGTATATAGGAAACAATGCTGTTCTCTTTTTGTTCTTGGTATGTGATTGTCACGATTCTGATACAAGGTGATGTTATGTTAATATATTATTTTTTTAAATTATTTATTAATAATGTTTTAGTGTCTATATTATAATTACTCCAACCAATGTCGTATGTTTCTGCATTTGGTTGATGATTTCTTTTTGTATACAATAATTTTGCCACGGTGCCCATTGGGTCGTGTGGCGCAGCGGATAACGCGTCTGACTACGGATCAGAGGATTCCAGTTTCGAATCCTGGCAGAATCGAATTTTTTTTTACGGTCGAGAATATTTTATTTGTTGAAATTTTAATTACATTTTTGGTTTTTTATAATCTATATTATAATTACCCTAACCAATGTCGTTTCTGTCTCCGTATGATGATTTCTATTTGTATACAATAATTTTGCCACGGTGCCCATTGGGTCGTGTGGTGCAGCAGATAACGCGTCTGACTACGGATCAGAGGATTCCAGTTTCGAATCCTGGCAGAATCAAATTTTTTTTTCACGGTCGAGAATATTTTATAGAAAGCGGCCACAATAGCAAAAATGGAAATTTGTTAGATACAATTGGCCGCGAAGCGGCTGATGTAGGCATAGGTAAACAATTGTGTTTGCTGCACAGCAACCACAATAGCCACCCGCAGGGCCTAGCAGTAAGCAATCGGTGAACCCGATTGCTTTCCTGCTAGTTTTTTATTATTTTATAAATCATCACCTTTTAGATACATATCAAATCTTCCAAGTTCAGCATATTGATAATTCTATACAGGTCAGAGGTTTTGGTATAGCGATTTAAGGTTGTTCGATCATTAGAGCAATATAGTGAGAAAGAGCTGAATTTTTAAACTATTATTCACCTATAGTGAATACACATATATTAATTTTTTGAGAAATATATGACGCTTAGTTTTTGTGTAACTAATTTATTAAAATTGAATATTTAACGTGCAATTAATAGGGAATCTCGTGCAAAATAGACATTTTTCGTAAAATTTAACCACAACTGCTATCTACATAGTTATAAAAAACTGTAATATTTATTAAACAATCTTGGTAGAATTTGTCAACATTATAAATAAGTTTAGCTGATGTGCAGTTTTGTAGATATTTGATTCTAAATGATTGAAAATTTACGAAAACATCTGTCAGTCATTTTCAAATTCAATGCCATATCCGCCGTGATTCGGTTTGGCAACAGCGTAATTCTGGCGACTCACGTAGATGGTCTTTTAAAAAAAAAAAAATGATGACAGTCAATCAGCGCAGCCGAAAGAAAGCTGTCAATATATGATAACTATTCATACAACTATCTATAGATATCTTTTAGCCAGTTAAAATTTTCTAAAACATTAGTCGTTCATAACCACATTGTTCAACTTTTTGTAAATAATAATCTGTGCGCCAAATTCAAATCCTACTTATGAAATGCCACTTTGTTTTTTTGGTATTTTTATCTTATATGCACAGATAATTATAAGATAAAAATACCAAAAATAACAAAGTGGCATTTATATGCACAGATAATTAAGGCCAAAACTAAGATGGAGTGACAACGTCCTCAAAGATATCTCTGCCTTAGACCTTCGAAACTGGAGAGAGCTGGCACTAGACCGAGATGAGTGGAGGAAAATTATTGAGGAGGCCAAGACCCACCAAGGGTTGTAGTGCCAAGAATGATGATGCACAGATAATTACAATCTATATAAAAACAATTTATATAAAAAATATAAAGATCCTAATATGGTTTTTGGCGAATAAAATCAATGTTTTAAATTAGCGACCAAGTAGCAAGCTGTCAAAAACTCGCAGGGTTGCCAGATTTACTTTTTGGAATGTAATACTGAAGTCAAACAACGTTCATGTTATTATTGTTTGTAAATAAATAATTAAGTAAATCCAATAATAAGTGGTCTTATGCGACATCTAAAATGAAGATATTAATTTACACGCATACATTTTTTACTTTAGTGAAAAAAATAAGTACTCTTTATGATGACCTCCCGAATAACCTTGAGTGCTTTGTTTAGATTTTTTTGTACCATTCCACGGGCCTGCAAACTGCACACAGGTAGGAAAAATAATCTAAAAGATATTCACGTGAATCACAAAAGTGTGTTCATCGACGAATATGAATACCGAACGAGTATTAAAGAAATTAAAAGGCTTCAATTATTAGTGAACCTCACCGTGTAATATGATCTGTCCCCCCTGGTTGGAGATGGTCGGCATGATGATCTGCCTGACCTGCTCCTGCTCGTGCCCCTCCCCCTGCCCCCCGCCGCCCTGCTGCTGCGGCTGCTGTTGTTGTATAATCGGTGCGATGTTAGCCTCTTGGGCCTGTGACTCATTCTGTACCAGCAACTGCAACATGATTATTTTTAATAAATTACCGACTCACAACGGTAAGTAGCGAATACATGGGAGAGTTTTCGATTAGAATTTAATACAACTACAACAAAATACAGGCAAAATAAATACATTTTTGACTTATTTTTTGTAAAAAGTTGGACAATCACTACAGCAATTAGTTTTTATTCAAGTCAAATAAAATTATTAAAACCTTGCAGAAATTTTTCACTTTATTTGAATAAATTGTATACAACAAAAATAATAATTTTGTTGTCTGTCTGTCCGTCCATAACTTTGCGTAATGTCCGTAATTTTTTTCGAATTCACGGATAAAAATCTAATTAAACAGACGGAGATGGGGCTTGAACCCCGGGCGGGAAACCCGAACCGCTTAATGCATGTTGCTACCGCCACCTCTCCGTGGACCGACAAGAATATACTATAAATATATACTAGGGTTTAGCAAAGACGTGAACCATATAATTTTCCGCCCGGCACATTTGCCCGGGTTTAAAATAGTACCTTTAACTGCTGGCAGGGGAAATATATAAAAAATTCTAATATTTTGACAAGTCATTAAATAAGTAAATGCTTATTCTTTAGGAACCGGCATTTTTAACGGGTTACAGCTATATACATTAAAAGGGAAAATTGGGACTCACCAGATCTTCTTCATCTTCTAATGCATCAGCGGCCAGGGCCGCATACAGATTGGCGGCCTTCGAAGAGACTCCCTCCTGAAAATAGGCACAGCTTGAATTATAACAATTAAACTCGAAATGAAATACATAGGTACACAAATATAAACTGAAATACATAGGTACACAAATATAAACTGAAATACATAGGTACACAAATATAAGCTCTTGGACGAAACAATGAATGAGCCTTAAAATATACCTTGGCAATGCGTTCAATGAAGATTACATTGAATGACGAAGAGATGGTTAAATATGGGCAAATATTTTGTCATGCAGTATGAGGGTGAAGAGTATCCTTTTTACTCCCTTTCTTACAACTCGTAGCATCTGCTTGTCTGCCGATAAAACTTTGGATCGATTTTTAACCATTTTCCCGTGATCCATTCGAGCTGAAACTTTGCAGGCAGACTCGTGGCGACGATAAAAATGATCTAACATATTTTCTTCTAAAAAAAATTTATAATTGAAAGTATATGTACACATACTAAATATGTTGAAATAATGTCAAAGATTGCAAACACACATTGCGAGGTTTCTTGCTGCTGGGTTCGTCATTTTCCTCATCTCTGCTGGGCTTCCTCTCGTCGTGTCGAGGCTGCGCAATGGGGACGGGGGGAGGCGATCTTTTCTCCAGAAGGTCAGCCAACATTTTATTCTGAAATCATAATATATTCAATACTTTTAATCCCCGCATACATTTCGTATTACAATCTAAGGCTTCATGAAACGCAGTTTCAACTATAAAAATATATTTTTACCCCCGCTAAAAAATATTTTTCTAAAACCAAATTTATTAATCAATTAGAAAGACATGCAGAAAAATCAAATCAACGAAAAAATATTTTGGCTGCTTCCGGGACTCGAACCCAGATCTCCTATCTTTCCAGGAAGGTGTGTTACCATATCACCACACCTTTCCGTTATTCGGTATCTGGCCAAACAACTATCTGTTTCATCTCTAATATTTATGATCCATTTACAGAATATATAAGATAATAAAAATATACTGTCCCGAGAATCTAATTAGGCGTTATCAAAGTCTCTTGAACGGTCCACATGAATCTAGAATCAACTGGGCTATTCTCATATTCACTAGAAATATGGAGAAACTAGTAGAATGTTCTCAAGGCATCTCAAAATCAACGTTTTTGCGCGCGGAGTTGTTGTTTGACAGCGTGACAACAATCGGAAGTACTTTTACAGGCGTTTGAAAATGCGTCTAATATTTATGTAACAATTAATGTGAATTGAAGAACGGTTCCCCAATGAAATTTGTGTCCAGTGACTTTGTGTGATAAAAAAACTTTTAACTGTTTTTAATGTTTCATTTGCCTCCCACAGCTATGATCCCGTGATAACATCATAAACTTAATAAAAATTACTGAAAATAACATTTCACAATATTCTGGCCATTCAGAATCTTGTGCGTACTTCCTGAGCTAATCTCTTCAATTACATATTTGGGATAGTCTGTTCGTTAGTTTTGGAATATAATTGCAGGATCATAATCGACTGCATGTAATATTATTATTTTATTTTTTACAAAATGCTAAAAAAAATAATATTATAAAAATATGATTGAACATACAGAATTATTTGCAGGTATATCTTCGTTAATGTTTCCCTCTTGCATCGTTGTTTCAATGATGACACATTCTGAAATAATAAATAGATGAATTATGAATATGCACTATGAATTATGAACTGTCATGTAACAAATTAATGGACTACACCACTTTGACATTTAAAAAAAATCATTTCTTTTGGCTTGAACTTATAAGAATAATTTAAATCTTCACTCACTAGAAAATTTCATTTTTATTTAATTCTTTCAATTATTGCAATTTGAAGCTAGGTGAATTTTTAAACAAATTAAATTATTTTTATATTATGTTATGTTTTTACTCCCTTTCTTTTAACACATTGTCGGCTTGTGTGACGAAAAAACTTTGGATCGATTTTTAACCCTTTTCCTGTGGTCCAATCGAGCTGAAACTTTGCAGGCAGACTCGTGGCGACGATAAAAATGATCTAACAGTTTTTCGTTTAAAAAATTTAATAACTACAGTATAATTTTGGATTTTTCGAAATTTTAACGATTTATATATTGTTTAATTTTCGAGCCCGACGCCAGGATTAGGCGCGAAACCTGTTTCAATGAGAAAGGGGGTGTAATTAAAAATTGGTTTTTATGGGTTAATTTTTTAAAGATACAGAACTCTAAAATGAAATAAAACACAAAAAAATTGTGGTAATGCCATCGTATTGGCTATATTGGAAAGATAATTTTAAGCCATTAGTGTTTGGAGGTTTGTTTTTCGAATTGGCAATACATTTTCCAGCGAAAATTTGACAGCTGCCAGCTAATTTGTACTCAGTTTGGTTTGCCATTTCACCATGAATTACGCCAGAACAACCCTTGCAAATTTTGCATGTATATTTTGGAAAATTGTGGTATCTAACCATATTTTAACACTAATGGTGTAAAATTATCTTTCCAATAAATTTCATTGCCACTACTTTTACGTGTTGTACATCATTTTATATTTCCATGCCTCTAAAAAAAATATTTCCAATTCTTTATTTAAAATTGTAATTTTTAAATTTTTAAAGAAAATCAATTACTGCTAAAACATAACTAACCAATATTCTGCAGTTTTTAAAAAGTATTGATTTTAACCTGACGGATCTTCCTGTTTGATGCCTGCGACAATTCTGGAGATGGGCGTCAAAGGCGGAACAGCTGAACCCTGTAATAAACGAAAGGAGGTAGATTAAATAAACGCTTTCACTTCAGCGTAAATGTGGAACTCTACAAGCGTTAGTGGATTAGTTTGCTGCAATGGGACAAGGCACACCTCTGAACGAGCACCTGGTGGGTTAGATGGAAAATTTTAGTATTTTGAGTCTTTCCGATCTCTTCAGAAAATAACAATATTGTTAGCTATTTTGGTGATCGTCACCCCAACACTCAAAAATAGACAAGACGTAAATTTGCGACCACAAAACTCAAAAATAGACGGAGCTTATTTATTTATGGTCTTGTTAATCACTTAATTAATTTCGCAATTTTAGATGAGTCCTTTGAAAAGTAGTTGTTAATCTATGTATACGGTTTAACTAGTGTGGTACGTTGAATGAGGGAATTATGGAGTATGAGGGATCACAAAAGCCCAAGACAGGAAGCAATCAAAGCAGGTAAAATATCACTTTGGGTGTCCAACAGTTGTGCAGTAATGGCATATAAATCATTTTAAATTAAAATAGGTACATCAATATTTTGTTACACATACATGGATTGTAACGACAGACCACTAAGATGTCTGGATATTCTTAAAAAATTCCCGTTTATTTGATATTAAAGCGATATTTTTATTGTCAAGCAAACTAATTATTACATTCTGGAGTTTTGCCTAAAATATAAGTTTTTGAAGAATATTTTATAAATTAAGTACTAATATTATTTTAAAAGTTGGTCAAAATCAAGTTTTACACGTACTAATTTTTTCATTCAAAGATTTAAAATATTACATTAAAGCTAATGAAACTTCGATTTTACGTTCCTCGTTTTCACATTTTCCCGCTATTTACACCGAAAAGTCGAAGTCCCATTTCATCTCCATACATTCCCATACAAATATTTCACGC
This sequence comes from Agrypnia vestita, assembly GCA_016648135.1. Taxonomy (NCBI): domain Eukaryota; kingdom Metazoa; phylum Arthropoda; class Insecta; order Trichoptera; family Phryganeidae; genus Agrypnia; species Agrypnia vestita. The sequence continues at coordinate 282,654 of JADDOH010001361.1, read as the reverse complement.
AATTTACGCGGATTAATTTTTTTCACTTCCCCGGTTTTACACCAAATCATTTAGAAAATTCAATATGTCAACTCCACATTCATTGAAATTTACGAGCGAAATTGTGAATATTACTTTTTCTTTCCAAAGACATTTAGCGGCCGAGTTTAGAGATCCGCAAATTTTTTAATGGAATACGAAATTGAAGATATGGGCGCTATAAAAAATGATCGGCCTCTAAAATTTAGCGATTTACCTAGAGAATAAGGCCCCAATGTTGACCTGAACCAATTAGGAGGCAAACTGATACAAAAAATCTTTTACAACTCCGATGAAACAGGGTTAGAAAAAAATAGTAAATAGGTAAAAAGTAATCTAAAACATAATGTACATTTTTGAAAATATCATATGTAATGTGAAATTATTATAAGCATTAATTGTTTTCACTTTTATCGAAATGTATACATTTTTGTATACAATTTTCATTTCCTCACTTTTACATTTTCCTCAGTTTTAGATTACTTTTCCTAAATATCGATAAATGTCATATCATTTCATTCTCCAAAAAAAGAAAAAAATTATCCTTTAATTATAATCTCAACAATAAGCAACTCAACATCTGCACTCAGGTGAGGGATCTCGGTGTCATCTTAGATTCTAAATTAACATTCATCCCACATATGGAATCGGTAATTGCTAAAGCATATCGACTCCTTGGTTTCATTGCCAGAACGTCAAACCCATTTCAATCAACGTATACATTAATCACTTTATATTTTTCATTTGTACGCAGTCAACTGGAGTTTGGATCAGTAGTCTGGAACACTCATTATTCTACATACAGTGAGCGACTTGAAAATATCCAACACAAATTTTTCAATATTTTAAATTTCCGTTCCCGTTTAGAATTCAACTCATACACAGAAAGCGAGTGTTACCATAAAATCCCTCCTCTATCATATCGAAGATGCATACAAGATCTGTGTTATCTTTATAAAATCTTGAATAACTTGGTTGACTCGCCCTATTTATTAGAGCAAATAGGTTTAAGTTGTCCTACATACTCAACGCGTTCAAATAATTTATTTTACGCAAACTTTGGTAGGACTAACTACTTAAAAAACTGCTTTGTAACTCGTTGCACCTCAAAATACAATATGTTAAATTCTACAAATAATCTAGACATTTTTACTGACAATTTGCGTTTATTTAAAATGAAACTCCGTAATCTCATTTATGACTATTGATTTGATACTTCTTTAATTGAATCCCATTCCCTCCCTCTCCCCACCCCTCCCATTTTATGCATTATCATAATTTAAATCTTTGAAATATTTATTATTTATCACATATTCTTTATCATTGTTTTTTATTTAGTTTTTTTTTTTATTACCAGCTTCGAGGAAACTTTACTGGTCATACTCACGAATATTTTTTTGACATTATATAATAAAAATTAAAATTGTACTGTATGTTTTCCAAATAAAATAAAATAAAATAAAATAGACCAATTTTTTCTGTTCCTTGGAGAAGTGTAAAACTAAAGTTTTACTGTATTGATATTTGTCAGATGTCTTGATGTTTCTTTATTTTTGAGTGTTGGGGTGACAATGCCAAATAACAGTATTGTTATTATCAGAATAGGTCAGTTTGTGTACGTACTTTTACATTACTCGGAGGCAATGGCGCAGTACTTGTTACTCCCGCGGATGTTATGGTACTGCAGGAAATCAAAGCTTCAGCATCTAATTCCATCTGCAAAATCAAAAATCTTTAATAACCAACAAAGTGATGGAGCTTCTTACAGAAGACACATTTGAATGTGTATCAATCAGGTAATTAAATGTTGACAAATTTTGTTAGGTTTGTTTCTGGAGGATGTTCCGGTGGTGGATCCGCCAATTAATTTAGGCAAGGAGGCACCGAGGAGGAGTAAGTAACCTCTTCGTGATTTGGAGCCACTGACAGTAGTTGTAGAATAGGGTTGTTGCACATACGACGAATATTATTTTACCGTTTCCATACATAGCTAAAATTAAAACACGCGTTTCGGCGCTGTAAACTCAGGGTACATGCAGACTTTTTTTTTTAAATTTTAACGAAAATTCCTAGTTTCGTTTTGTTATTAAAGTATTTGGGCAATGATCCATGTCTAATTTTAAATATTTGAATCAAAAATTATACAGTAAAACCCCGTCAATTCAAACCCTGATAATTCAAAATTTTCCATGATTCGAAATTTTTTAAAACCCACAAGGCCCAAAATGTTAATTTCATAACCATGATAATTGAAAAATCCTGGTATTTCGTAATTCAAAATAATTTTTAGCCCCTTGCGCAATACATTTTAGGTCACACAATTTGAAATTTTTTTGAAATTTGGAGATTGAAAAATATTTTTTTCAAAGTGAGAACCAAAAATATATTATCAAGTACTTTAGTAATAGAAATTATTAGCATAATAAATATTACCTTTACAATATGATTTCTTGAAATATGCCAAACTACAGAATTTTGAATTAACTGATTAGGACTTTTTGGCAACAGATTAATTAGATTAATAAAGATTGATTAGGACACTTTGGCGGCAGCCTTTATGAAAATGTTCTATCATCAGTGAGAACACTGCATAAGGCTAGGCGCATACTAAGAATTTTTCTTCGCATGGCGAAAAAACGCTGCGCCATAATATCGCACCGCAGTGTTGTAACAAAGGATTTTGAATCGTATTGCACGCACTTAGCAGCAAAATAACGCAGCGGCGAAAAATCTGTAACATGTTACAACTCACCGCGGTGCGACATTTGCCGCAGCATTTTTTCGCCGTGCGGCGAAAAGTCAGTAGCCTATATCCCAGAAAACTTAAACCAGAAGATTCTGAATGGCCGTGTAAAACCTAAGAACATATTTATGAAAACGAAAGGCATATTTCAGAAGTGATCAAAAATTGGCGGCTAAATTTTGGGCGCAAATATAGTCTTTGTTTTATAAACCTAAACTATCAATCTAATTTAATAAAAAATATTTTTGTATGGAATAATCTATGAGTATGTCCGAAAAAATCAATGTTCACAAAAGTCCTGTGCGGAAAATTTAGCATCCAGAATAATCAGTGTATGGAAAATTTGTCCATGGAAAAATCGCGTTACCGAAAAAACAATATTTGGTACGAGGTTCGAACAGCAGAAGTCTGCAAAAAAAAATTAAATAATAATTAATTAAATGAAAGTAAAATGAAATGAACAAATTAACGTGACATTTACATCTCATGAGATGGAGATAAAAAATAATAAAAATAATAAATAAGGAACTATACAAACGTACACTTACGGGCACCTGCGTCTGCATGAGGGGCGCGGGGGGGGTCTGGGGCGCGGGGGGAGTCTGGCCCATCATCCTCTGTTGATTTTGTCGTTGGGTTACCTTAAATATGGTCAAACTGCTGTTTAATTTGAAATAAATATATAAAAATACTAAGGGACATGTTTTTTGCTTATTGTATTGCTTTAAGAACTCCAATTAAAAAAATAGATATCTCTTAACAATGGCGACATCTGTACTGGTATATGGGAATGACTTTCGAACACTTTCGACCGCAGGTGGCGGTCGAAATACAACTCACATATGAAACAATGTGCGTAAAGTTAAACATACATATATACAACTTCCAAAATTATGATAGATGTGGTAGTCCATCATGGTGGAATTCCTAAAAGTTACATTGTGTATAGTGATTACTTAAGCCGGCCGTACAATAAGTTGTAAGCCCTACAACATCCAAAGACTTTCATACCTACTTTCCAGTACAAAAAATAGCTTTGTCTCTATGGGACATCTATAATATATCTTGAATAATGATGTCCCCCTGGGGATAAAATCCAGTAGTGTGTTCTTGAAAATTTTGAACGCACTCAATATATTCTGATTATATTTAAGTGTTTGACTCACTTGACTTGAATTTTGTAATAAAAATTCAAAGGAAATCTCATTTAAAATATTTTATACAACAGACACCTAATTATTGATATACACAGGGTGTAACAGAGCTAGTCCACAATACTTTACAGGTCCTGCCTGTATTATGAGTCAAAAATGCTCAAGCAACAATACAATAGTTGTGGAGGTAAGCTATTTCAAAGCTGGCATTTTTTTTTCAATTTCAATTTATTTATTTAATAATACATTTATTTATTATATACTTATTTTATTATTTATTATATATTTAATAATACAATTTATTTATTTAATAGTACATTACAAACTTTTAAAATTTCTGACATACCTTCTGTAAAACGTTGGATTATCATGAAAGTAACTTATATTAAAAATTCTGTTGAATTAATACAAGTCAAGTAAAATGACAAAAAATTGCAATTTTTTTTTTAAATTTCTGTATTAATTTCTGTTTTAATAATTTTATTGTAATGATAGTCCAACTTTTAACAAAAGTTAATCTTTATGGCTAGTAATATTAGGACATTATTGCTTGAACATTTTGAACTCATAAATAAGGAAGGTGAAAAGTACCTACCTGTACAGTATTGTGGACTAGCTCTGTTACAACCTGTATATAAATTGCCTCAAGAGATTTACATAGAGATGTGGAAACTTAAATTAGTTAAAAACAAATGAAAGAAATATAAAATGTAATAGAAAGTTTAAAAAAACGTTAATTATGTTAATTTTAGTACATATTATAAAACGTTCTAATAATTTGTAATATTCTATCAAAATGTAGCAGCATGCCACTATGAAAACATAGTAATAAAATGAAATATCAATAAAATATTTATTAAAGTTAGTTTTAAATTTAATTTTAAAATATTTCAATAACATTCTCATTGACTTGAGAAAAATTAAATGTATACTATACAATCAAAATATGTTAACAATAGGCAAACTTAGTTCAACTCAAAATCATCGACAAAAGTATATACTTTAATAAAGTTATTCTGTAGTTTTATTATATTTCACACCATGCGATAGATATTGTTACTCAACTTGCGTGTATTAGTGTCAAACTAGGACTTTTAAAATTATTACGAAGCATATTGACAGCAGAAAATAAAAAGATTCAAATACCAAAAATGTACTCGGTTTAATTCCTATTTAGAAAATTGTGCTAGGAAATATACCGAGGGTAGTTAAGCCAAAAGCCAAAAGGATAGTTAGTGATTATTTAGAACTTTACAGGAGAGCAAAATAAAGTTCTGTCGATTATGTCAATGTTTCTATTATTATTAAACGATTTCCATATTTGTTAATCCAAAACACATACGGAAATCGTTTAATAATAAAAAATATTGACAATATCAGATTGTCATAACTTTCTTTTGCTCCCCTGTAAAGTTGGAAATAATTACTAACACCCTTTTGACTTTCTACTCTCAATATATTTTTAAAGTCTGTTTTGTAAAAAGTGACTTACTCTTTTCTTAATTTTATTTAGCACAATTTATATGGGAAGATTTTAATATAAAATTTGACAGTTGGTTTTTAAATCAGTTTATATTTCTGCAGGCGAAAGGAACAACCGAATAAGTCAATAAAATCGAGTTTTGAGTTAAGTATGCAGAGTTGTTCTTTAGATACATATCTAGCAAGGAAAAATTCAAAAGTCGAGAAATAAAACGATTATTTTAAAATTTTTTGAAAGAGGACAAATGATATGATTAATCATTTGAAAAATTTAGCAAGAAACAACGACATTAATCAACTTGGTTTAACATTCTTGTGAAAAAACAAAACTACTGCTGCAAAAATTAAATAAAAATAACAAAGGCTTTAAAGATATTTCACAAACATATAAAATTTACGAATTTTGCTTTGGTTCTCCCGAAAACCTGCATTCATTGACTCATTTGATTATCCCTTTCGCCCACAGATTTGTTCTACTGTCTTCTATCCATTAACAATTTAATAAAGAACCTGAATACTGGAATCTTGAAAATAAACTGGAATAAAGTGTAAACAGAATCAATATATAACATAGAAAATTAAAAAAAAAAAAAACACAGTAGACTCCCAATCATTTCACAGTTAATCCAAAATTATAGAAGAAATTACCAAAAACACAAAAATTTGCAAAAATCCCTAACTGTCCGAAAATCGCACAAGGTAAAATAAAATACTTTTTTTGTGCAATTATTATTTACTCCACCGAAAAAGTCAATAAAAGAGAAAATTGAATCACTCATAGAAATAAAAAAGGAAGAGGAAAAATTCTGCAACCCGCCATTTCTATTTATTTTTATTTTATTTATTTGTTTGGAAATATTGACAGATATAATAAAATGAAATGTACATATGTATGAGAGTGTAAATGGATAGTAATGAACTTATTACCTTATATCCTAGCATATTTTACATAAAAAATGCCATCATAAATTAGGCGGTATTTTGTAAAGAATTTGCAATGACAACTGCACACAATTAACGCTCATGAGGTACTAAAGCAAACTAAATAATAGATATAAAATAAATGTTTTAGTGATCATTTTTCAGACACGACAGGTAGCTGATATTTTTTATGCTAAACACCGATGCATTTGACCATTATGAAGTGTGGAACATTTTAGTTTTAAAAATATTTTTTCAACTTTCGAAATTCGTCTCGTTTATTCCGCGTGATTAAAGTATTGTGCAGTCAAATGCAAAACATTTCATCTCGCCCGATATACTGACACTCTAAAGTACATATATATGTATAAGACACCGAAAATAGTTTTATTATAAAACTAAGACTTTTTAAATTTATTATTTAAAACATGATTCATTGATTTCACAGGCAATATTTTTATTACATCAGTGATTTTTAATGCTTATGTCAGCTTATGTATCGAAACAGTTTAATTAAACTACAATGTAATCAAAATGAGTTAAAACGAGTTAGTATTTTTAGATGTCATACCTGTATTTGCATGCGTTCTGGTGCATTCCCCGGTGCACCACTAACCTTGTGCGCTAGTAAGTGCTTTATCAGTGACGTGTTGGTGGCTCCGGGCTGCGAAGCTTGAGACGGCGACATGTGGCTCCCCTGCTGGTTGGCCATCTGCATGCTGTTGGCCTGCTGCTGGATGGGCTGGCCCACCTGGAGGAGCGGAGGGGGCGAGCTAGAAGGCACGGGAGCGGGAGCTTCACCGAGGGCGTGGCTCAAATGCGGATGAGATGCCATCTGGAAATTTTATATAATAATAATTAATTCAAGATTATCGCACACTCCCATTTTATCGGAGAATAAATTGGCACAGATGATTGCACATGCTTTCGATATGTGAATTCACCATTTGCAGAAAAAACTGTAATGAAAAAATATAACCATCAGGAAACAAACTAAGAATGTTCCAGGTTAGTTTAATGTTTTTTTCTTCCTATCAAAGTTTTTATCTGTTGATGGTATCGAAATTAGGGTACGTCTTACAATAATTGCAATACTGAACATTTCTCAATTATGTTAGTAGTTTTATCATCGTAACGCTAGCTTTATACTCGGAAGAAAACATATTCTGCGTACATATAAATATTCCGTAACTAAAGGTAATTTCTGAGACGCTAAAACCAAATTTTTTGGCCACTGCCTGTAAATTAACGCTTACATTTTTCCAGTTATTGTAAATAATTTTCAGTTTATTACTTTTGTATAAAAATAAAGGCTCCAGTTTTCTAAGTTATCATCCTAAAAAAATATTAGTCTAGCATAGACATTTTAATATAAATAAATAATCAAAATCTGCATTTTTCAAAAAAAAAACACCGAAATATGCATTTGCAGTGAATGCCCAGGCTTAATAAATATCTTTCAAGCTATGTATTTTTTTAAACTGCGGTCATTTTAATTTTATATTGGACACCTTTCTGTGGTCCCCTATTGTATATACTGCACATATTTGAAAATTAAGTGAAAGGGTCTTTGAAGCCCTCCAATATGGCCTTTCGCCGGTTCAGTATACACTCTGCCCGTCTGCCGCACACAATCTGCAGGATGTCGTCCGAAACCTTATTGTACGGAGCATCGCTGGTGAACATCGACTGAATCCGCTCGAAGAGAGCCGAAGCGGACAGATCCGTGCCGGGTTCGGATGCCCAATTCACCAGCGATTGCATCCCATCCTCAGGGTCTCCCTCTGGGCGAGCAAGGCGTTTGAAAGCGCGGCGAGCGATCTTTCCAGCAAGCCAGTATGGGTCGGCGCGTTATCGATCCTTCTCAAGTCGTCGTTCACCGACAATTCCACAAATGTGGGAGTCGCCGCGTAGGTTCTCTGCGTTTCCGCATAGCGAACGCCTGACCACTCGTCGGAATCGAAGTGATGCAACTTCGAGATCTGTTCGATCCGCTTCGGGTCCGCTCTCGGTACTGGCGGCTCCTTCACGACCGTGCTGAGCTTGCCGAACTCCAGCGTATTCTTCGCCCTTCTGAGGCTCGGCGGCGGCTGAATAAAGGACGCATTCGCGTCCTCCACGCTGGGCTCGCTCGCGGCCACGTGTTCCGGCGTTGGCGGCGTTGTTGATGCAGGAGCCGCGCCGCCCGCTAACAAGGCCTCCGTCAGAGCAGTCACCTGTTTTAGCAGGTGGTCTACACGCGGGTCGTATGCTACGCGGCGTCTCTTTCGACTCGGTTCTTCGAAAGAAGATCCGTCATTCGAGGATACCGGCGAAGGAGCATGCTCGTCCGCCATCTTGTTAACAAATCATTTGACGAAATTCACGGGATTTACACTAAAATATCAACGTCCTGTCGCACTATGTTAAAAATTTGTATAGTCTAATGTTTGTTAACCTAGGGATCAAAAATTAAGGGGGTAGATTGCAATAGAACACAAAAAAAATCACAACAAAAGTTGGCGTGTCTAGACGCATGCAAATGGCGCGAAACAACGACGTTATATGAAAGAAAAACCGTTGCGCCGACGAAACCGGAAACAGGGATACCAGCGGGAATAAATTGTCGCAAACAGGGAATCAGAGGGGGTAGGAACGCGTGTCTAGTGTCGAAACTGCATGCTGTTCTCTCTCATAATGGATTCCAGGCGTCGAGACGGAACACAAAATAACCAATTTTAAAAAAATTATATATATGAAATAACATAAATATTTTACCTGAATTTTATTTTGCTCGGCTTTACTAAGCTGGGCTTTTAAAATCGGAGAAGCGGGACCTGAAAATATTGTTTGCTTTAATTATATGTATTATAGTGATGGTTAAATCATTGTTTTAACCAGTTATTTTCGGTAAAGTTATTTGAGATCTGTATCTGATTGTATCGATGATGACAACTAAAATATAATTTTTGTCTAATACTGATAATTTCCGACAAATTGCAAAAAATTTGTTGGCAATTATGAAATATCACCACTAATCCCAAAAATTTGGATAACTAATTTAAAGTCCACTGTAAATATGGTTGATGAACACAGCAAACATGTTAAAAAAAAAATTTAATACTGATTGTGTTGAAAAAAAATTTAATACTGATTGTGATCCGATACTACAGCAGCCTATAATACCATCATGCCTAACTTCAATGGAAAGGCAACAATTCAAGCCACTATGAAACTTACCGGTCTTGACGTTTGGAATCATGGCTTTATTAATGGTGGAAGGCCTCTGCCGAATGCCCATGTAGCACTGTTGCGTTTCACCATTCATGGTTTTTATGGGAGTGGGGCCCACCATGCCTCCAAAAACAGACCTGTAATTTAAAAATATATATAATACCTGCGTAAAACTTCTGAATTCCGGTCTCACTGAATTTTTTAATTTAATTTCATATTTTCTGGCAAGCTCGGTATCATTTTTATTAAACAGTATCAACGCATCTCGTGCGGAAAGGTTACTGTAAACTTTTATTTAATTGTGAAAAAGTAATAAAACTCAATCACCTCTTTTGGACTATATTTTATTTATTAATTCTTTTTAAAAAAATAGAGATGTGAACACGGAATACGTGTCACATCAATATTCTTACTATTTTCAAACTAAGCTAAGCGCTTGTGCTATGAAAATAGGACTAACTTGCTAGTCGGGAGTGAGGTTCGAACCCGCAACCTTTGGATCACGAGGCCAGTGTCCTAACCACAAGACCAACAAGCTAATTTTATGTATAAATTTTATTTCACAGCCTAGCCGACTGCAATAAAATTAATCTCCTGTTTTATTATAACAAAGGATATGCGTATTATCGGCACCTTTGCACTAGACGCTCTGAACTTTATCTGTGCAAAAATGGGTATGTGTCTGGGGATGATTAAAAAAAAGCATTTTTTTAGTAAGAGGTTTGTTCATATCTTGTTCTTGTATTGAAATAGCATGATCTATGGATGCAAAACAACACTGACAGTTTGAAAAATGCATAACCAGCCTTAATGGTAATCTCAACTCAGGTTACAGCAATGTTAAAAAATATAAATATTTTTTATATCGATTGTTCAATTTAATTTGTTCAATTTCAATTTCAATTTCAATTTTTATTTATTAGATAATATGTACATTACAAACATTCTGTTCAATGCATACATATTATTAACTTACATCTAAAAATATACATATACACATATACATACACATCCATATACACATATACATAAACACATATGTATACATACATACACATATACATATACATATACATACATACATACACACACATATACATATTGTGTATTAAAATACTAATTTATTATTAAACAATTATTAAACAATTAGAAGTGACCTGTATAATCTGGTCAAAGGTGTAGGAGAATCCTGCTTCGGAAAACCCCCTCAGACACATGGAATATATCAATATCCAAAGCGATCTTGTTCAGCATAGCTGTAGCTTTTCCAACAGGCATAACCATCGGCAGGTTGGTCCTGTATATTGGAATGTGAAACAATCTATGCTGACGATGTCTAGTGTAATTATCAGGAACATACAAACCAATGCTCTGCATAATTTCAGGATTATCGATCATACCGCGCAACAATCGATAAAAATGTGTAATCAAATACACATTCCTTCTAGTCTCTAAACTATTGTAGCCAAGCATACCCTGGAGAAACTCGGTTGGGTAAAGCCAAGGATAATGCCCGTACTCTCTCATGTAGAGATATCTCAGAAACTTCTTTTGGACTTTCTCCACCATAAGAGAGTACTTGCTCTCATGTGGCCCCCAGATCATCGAGCCACTCTCGAGTCTACTCCGCACCAAGGAGTTGTAAAGAGTTCTCAGTACGCGGGTATTCTCGAAAACCCTGGCAGTACGCAGAACAAATCCTAACATTCTCAGAGCATTACCACTGATCGTCTCTATGTGATCATGAAATGTCAGGCTGCTTACAAATTTAACACCTAGATCTTTAACATTCGATGTTCTTGTCAGATTTTGGTCGTTCATTTTGTAGCGAAAAAATAGAGTTTTTTGGGCCCTAGTGAAGGATGTAACCGAACACTTGGAAACATTAAACAAAAGTTTATTTCGTCTTCCCCATTCACATATATTTGATATATCTGTTTGGAGAAGATGAAAATCGTCCAAAGTTGACACCTTTAAGAAAAGCTTTAAGTCATCCGCAAATAACAGAAAGCGCGAGTTTAAAATTACATTTTTTATATTATTGATAAAAATCGAGAACAACAATGGACCCAGGTTAGATCCTTGCGGGACACCCGAGAAGGTATAGAAGCACTCTGACGCGAATAGACCGTAGGAGATGTATTGGTTCCTATTTTGGAGGTAGCTCGCCATAAATTTTAGCATACCATCCGAGAAACCAAATCTCATACAACCTTTTCAATAAGACATCATGGTTGACTGTATCAAAGGCTTTGGCGAAGTCATTATATGAACAGTCTACCTGATGTCCCGCGTCCAGAGCTTCCGTGACATAATTTGTGAAAATCATCAGATTGGTCTCAACCGAGCGGCCCTTCCTGAATCCATGTTGTTCATCAATTATAAACGGCTCTACTCGGGAAGCGACGGTTTTACTTATTATAATTTCAAATACCTTAGCTGGTGCAGAGAGAACAGCTACAGGTCTATAATTTTCTACGGATAACTTAGAACCACTCTTGTGTATGGGAGTAACTTTTGACGTCTTCCATATTTCCGGGAAGACCCCTGTATTTACAGAAAGATTAAACAAAAAACATAGCGGTTTTTTTATCAGTTCCACACAGCCTTTTAAGAAGATCAACGTCCCAATGTAGTTGTTCATAACGAATTAAGATTTTTACAGTTTTGGAATTTACCTGACGCATCTGGGGAAGTGCAGCGGGGAGATGACCCCCTTGCGCCCGACCTTCTGGCAGCAGGCCATGTACTGCTTGTACAGTTCACCGGAATCCAGGCGGACGTTGGCCGGACACGGCTCCCAAGTTGTGCGAAGCCACGCAAGAGCAAACTGTTCATTCTCCTGGAATAAATCAAAAATACATAAAATCACACACAGGCACGGCACGAAAATACAATACTGATCATGTAAAACAAAAGAATAAATGATTAAATATGTTAAAAATACAGCACTTAGCTGCGCATTTACATTTACAATTAGACACATGGCGCGCTCTTCCCCTTTCGTCAAAATAAATATTGAATTTGGATTCTTATTAAAAAATAAAATAAAATACACTATTGACAGGGATACCCGAAATATCGTGATTTGGGATGTTCACAATTTTTGCAATTCTGTGTGGTTTTCTTTAACGCTTCAATATGACCGAGCATTCAACACCAATGTTTAAAAACGCCTTTATATTGGGGATGGAACCCTCAGTGTGAGAAGCCAATGTCATGCCCACTAGGCTACAAGGGCCGCATGTTTATAAATTCATGAGTTTTATATTTTATTTACATAATATTATTTAGTTGATGGAAAAATATTTTTACAAAGAATTTAGAAATATCTTTAAACAAAAATATTACTGTCCCGGTTAATCCGCAACCTGGTAAATACGACGCCGAACACTCAAGAGTCTACTGTACTTGAATATTTCAACAACCTGTATGGCCTGCTGATGTGCGTGCTGCTGTTGAACCGAGAGCTTTCCCGTGTGCGAGGGCGGCAACACTTCCTTAACGTACGACGACTGCTGTATCGGCTGCTGCTCAGGCTGATGGTTCTGGTGGGCCTGATGGGGCTGATGGGACTGCTGAGCTGGCTGAGCCGGTGGATGGGATGGCTGTGGCGGCTGACTCACTGTCTGCAGCTGCTGAACGGATTGATTCTGAGGGTTTTGCGATGGTTGAATCGGTGATCTGAAATAATTTATATTTTTATAAACGTGTTCGAGTTATATTAAACCTTTATTTTTTCCGTCCAAACAAATGAAGCACTGAAGGTGTCCTTTGGCTAAGCAGGGAACGTTCTGCCTCTGAGTGAAGAAGTGTGCTTAGTGGCTGTCGGATAATTAATTGTTGTGAAATGATGGAACTATTTGAACAGCGATATTGCATTATGTTTTGTCAAAGGCTTGACGATACCCAAGTGGGAACCATTTGCAAGATCCAAAGGGTTTTTGGAGATGATGCTATGGACATTTCAGAATAAAGGAATTGTAAAAACGCTTCAAATATGGCCGCCCATCGGTGGACAGCATGCTGCGTCCCAGTAGACCCTCAACAAGTCAAAACAATGCGGACTTTGGTCATGCAGGATCATCGCATCACACTTTGAGAACTTGCAACCGAGGTGGGGGTAAGCTCTAGGTTGGTACATTGAATTTTGACCCAGGATTTAGGCTTGGAAATGTCAAACAACATGTGGGCAGCCATCACAATAATACTCCCGTCTAATACATTATTACAAGTGTAATAAAAACAAGAAGAGAAAAAAAAGGCAAGACCCCGGTCAGCAAAAGCGTGCTGGTGTAATGGGACATCATTCTTCACACGTGATTCAGACTTTCTTGGCCAAACACAGCATTCCACTGGTTTGTCAGGCTTTTTACTCTCCCGACATGCTCCATGTGATTTTTGGCTATTCCCAATTCCCGAGTTAAAAATGTTTTTTTTTAATTTCTGCAAGGTTTTAATTATTTTATTTGACTCGTATCAAAGTGAATAAATTTTTAATATCCCATATAAGTTAATGTAGTGATAGTCAATGATTTACTGAAAATAATACAAAAATATTGAAAAAAAATGTTAACTTTGATGTCACTTATATCCGTAGCAGTAGACATTTCACCCAAAGTGTAAATAATATTTTCTATTCAAAATTGCATGAGGAAGACTTTCTCGAAGTTTTTGCTACTAGCTATGAGACAACCTGTACATACATAATTAGGAATAAAAAATGTTATATAAAAATTTGATACTCTTATCTTTTGGTTTGTGTTTTCTGGGGTTATATACCGTGGTGTTTTTACAGCTGATGTGATGATGGACTCTGAAACGTCAGCCAGAAAATATGGCATAATAACTCAGAAAACACAAACCAGAAGATACTGAATGGCCGTGAAAATCTAAGAAGGTTTTTAAAATACTCCATTACTGAGATGGAGGAATTGAATTCCATGGCCTCCTCGTAAAGCTTCCTTTTTTCCTTTTATTCTTTTTTTTTAAATTTATCTTTGGGACAGAAACAATTTTTTCATAAACCTATGTATTCCGTTAATGAAGAATTTATGGTCAAATTTTTATGTTACGTATTTTGTTCAAAATTTTATATTATTAATTTGTGGCCATTAACAGCCTGTACAGGAGCATTTCCTATTTGTATAAAATTGTACAGCAATTTAATTTTGTAAAATTACACGTACTGTGGAATTTGCTGCTGCTGCTGCTGCAATTGCTGAACCTGTGGCGGGGGGCTGGCGGGACGTGGAGGGGGCGCATTCCCAAGTGCCGCGCTCCCGGGAACTGTCTCCACCACTCGCATCAGGATACAAGCTTTGGGACCATAGCTCTGGGCCTAGAAAATAAATTAATATAAACCATGAAATCTTCAAAACATTAGTCCATTTTTGAATGGTTTTAAAATGTATCATTGTGTCACGAGAGTCTAAAACGATGGTAACTACACATAATCGAAGTCTCTCGAATATTCTACATGAATCAAGAATTATGTATTCTCGAAGAAACCATAATCACCATAAACACTAAATATGGAGAAACCGGCTAAACATTCTCGATGTATCGAAAAATCAACATTCGTTTATAAAAACAGTGAAGGGCGCACGCGGAGCCAGAGTTTATTAAAAGTACAGTGAAGGAAGGTTATGACATAGTAATTATATAGAATCAAAATTACTTTGTTTTTACCACTTCATACAATAGATAAAATATCAACGTTTCGAAGACAATGTTCTCATTATGCTGAAGATGAGAACATTAGTAGTATGTGTGATCTAGATATGTGTGTGTTAACGAAAGCTATTAGCAACCAAAACCAGAAATCTATCTGTGAAAACTGCAATGCGTTTTGACAATATTGTACTGTTCTGCATTACTTATACATATTTAGAGCATCCCGTAAAAGAAAATATTACCTCAACGGTAATGAGAGACACAAGAGTGTCCACCAGCCCGTGAACTTTGACAATGTAGTCACACGACTTCTCCCCGAGGGTTGTGAGCGCGTACACACACTCCAGCGTCACCACCAGCAACATGATGTCATGGAGGGTCATGTTGGAGCACACTTGCTCATAAACCTGCAATGTAAATAGTAATTTAATAAAAGAGCAGGTTGATAATGCCCTCATAAGGCAAAACGCGCCTCACAAAAACTAAACAAGAACATAGAACATAGAACTAAAAACAAAACAAAAAACTTACAAACTTACATCTGAAACAATAAATTTAATAAAATAAATATTTCTAAGAAGTTGAATGCCTCAAGTTTATTACAGTAATCTGTGTTACTTTAACAATCTTCTAAAATGTTACCCAATAGACGTACCAGTATAAATTGGCGTGCGAGGGAAAGCGTCCCTGTCGCGTAACAGAAGTTGCCAGGGTGTAAATTTATTATACAATACATAATGTACAGAATGACTGGTGACTAAAGAAACGAACCAGTAATGGCGGCCGCTCTGTCAATTATTATTATCAATCAGTCAACCTGTCAAGAGGTAATATTGGTCCATTATTTGCTTTTTCAGCTTCGCAAAGCTTCAATACATCATTGACAATTGTTCTTGCACCATCCCGGACTGTTTTGGATAATTGGATAATTCAGTGTATATTTGAAATCAAGATGTCACAGCTCACGCTCAAATACGAGAATGAACTGAATGATAGGGCGAGGGAATACCGCCGGGTGCGGGCGGAGTGGGTTTTAGTTTCAAAGTCGCCGCACACCAATTTACATAATAATAATAAATATTGTCGCTAGGTCCATGCGGGTCTAGAACAGGTCTAGAGGGATCAAAAAAATCAGCATTCACTGACTAAATATTGACCTACAATTTTCAATATTGTATTTTCGTTCCGTGCAGCTGTGTGCGATTACATGTATTTTTTCTTGGAATTGTATGTATGAGTATAATTATTCTCTGTAACATTTTTTACGGAGATTATCCGAGTCATTTTATTCGCTACCCCCTGGATAATCCTGAGACTAATGTAGTTTAATTTTTTACTTGCACGAATAAGTAAGTAATAAATAATACCCCAAAAATACAGAAAACAATTACTTCACTAAAGAAAAAAGTACCTTTTGCTCTAGACACCTCAGCAGTACGTCTTCATTGGCCTCATTCTGCGCGAGTTTGTTGAGCACCTCCAGCGCACCCAGCACTCGCGCACGGTCATCTGACTGGAGAGAGGCCGTCAGCGTGGCGAACACGTGACGGGACAGTAGGCAAGTGGCAGGGTCGCGGACGCACAGCTCCTGCGCCACATTGCCCAGCGCGTCCATAGCCATCTGACGTGTCTGGGAGACGGAGCAGTTTACACAGAGGAGGATGAATCTGAAGAAAATAAATTATATTCATGAAAAAACAAGTTACTTATAAAATGGAATAGATAATAAATTTTCAAAAATATTTTGATGTGTAAACAATAAATTGTTTGAAACAACATGTCTGAGCTTAAATGACTGAGTTACAGCAATTTGAAGCTAGTGTGGTAGGTGGATGTTTAAACGAATTACATTATTCTTTTGCGCTTTTCTCGAAACTCCTATTTTCAGACTAGTGGAGACGATATCTCAAAAACTATCAGGCTGATTTTGTTCAAATTTTGCACACATCTTACTAACAACATTATCTATGATAAAGCATATCATCTTTTTTGTGACAAACTGCGCCAATTGCGTATTATGAATTTATAACTTTGATTTTTTAGGAAAAAAATTTAAATTACTTTCACTCATTTTCTATACGCTACATCATAGACATTACACGATTTAACAATAAAATAATTAACTATTCACTCCGCTCAAACCCTGGAGACCCTTAAGATAGTCTAACTCCTTAAGCAACCCCAATATTAAAAGAGTAAAAACAGACAAGAACTCCAGAGTACAAAACATGCAGTTCGTTTCATGGAGACTGACCTCGTTAAAATGAATTACCTCAAAAAGGTTTGATGCTTTGCTAGCAGTGCTAGATTATCTTC
Organism: Agrypnia vestita; assembly: GCA_016648135.1. Taxonomy (NCBI): domain Eukaryota; kingdom Metazoa; phylum Arthropoda; class Insecta; order Trichoptera; family Phryganeidae; genus Agrypnia; species Agrypnia vestita. The sequence continues at coordinate 265,131 of JADDOH010001361.1, read as the reverse complement.
ATGGAAAGAAAGGTTCCTCATGATGGTGACCACCTGCGAGATGCGGCGGGAGACCAGGTCCCTGGCTCCACCATTGCACTTATTAGCCAAGACTCCCTCTTCGTCAGCGAGCATGGCACCAGCTATTTCTTCCAAAGCTGGGAGCTCCTGTAACAGTATTATGAATTTAACAAAATAAATATAATTTTTTTTATATTAATTATGGTATTTTAACCAGTTACACAACTGATTTACTCAAACAATACTTTTTAAACACAATTTACTCGAACAATACTTTTTAAACATAATTTACTCAAACAAAAAAGGTGGTTTGGGCATGTTGAGCGAATGAATGAGGAAAGAATGGTAAGAAAGATATATAATGCAAGTGTTGACGGCGCCAGAAAGAGAGTGCGACCACAGAAGACGTGGCATGACCAGATTAACCAGATACTGGAAGATGGTCCTGTTAGAAGCCTGAACAACCGTCGAGCTTGCATGCGAAGATGTATGAATGTAGACGAAGCGAAAGTTGTATGTCAGGACAGAAGAGTATGGCGCTCTATCCTCTCTGCCTACCCCCACGCGGAAACGGCGTGATGGTAAGTTAGTTAGTTAGTTACTCGAACAATACATTGAAGAAGTTACACCACTGGAAATTTTTAAAAAATCAAAACATCTCATTATAGGTACATCACAGGATATAAATGTATTAATTGGATATAAAGTTATTAAAACGAAAAGGTGTGTAGGTGATGTATCTTGAGTACTGTTTCATGGATTGGGTAACCCTTTACCGATATTTCAATGTCGAAACATTGAATACAATATGTCAAAAATCATGCGCACCTGCTTAAATGAAATTTTCAGTTTAAACCGACTATAATTAAAGTTGATGCAACCAGATCTGCAGGAGCCGAAAAATAAAAATTAAAAAGAATATGCAGTAAAATTAATAATTTAAATAAATAATAATTTATTGTTTTATTTTAGTTACTAAGATCGACCAATAAATATATCAGAATTTCAAGTGGCTTTGTTGGACTGAAGTTCTTTTAAAGTAGTAATATGGCCGTTAATTTAGGAAACTATTTGTCTATGGACAAACCTTGTCATCAGGCAGCAGCATCGTGCCGTCAGTGTCCTCAGCAGCCAGTAGACAAGAATTGAGGCTAAGCTGTGAAACGATGGCTTGCATGGCCAGCCCTTGAATAGGAAACCTTCGCTCATCCAGCAACTCCAAAGTTCCGGTCGGCCGCGCGTGTTCTGCCCAGAACCAATCGGCGCTCACGTGGCGAGCCTCCTTGTAGGATTTGCCAATAACATCACGAAGACTCACTGGAACATAAAAATGATGTTGTTATAAATTTTCAACCGTGTTAACTAAATTCACAGCGATAATTAAAATCTCACTATTAGGATTATTGACATGTTATTTTTTTCATCAATGTGTTTTGGCCTTGATGCAAATGAAAAGCATTTGTTTTTTTAATTTATATTAGTAGTAAGAAACAGTGAATTAAGAAACCCCGAGTTCTTTAGAACAAGTCAGCATCCTAATAATGTTAGTTATGTTTCTCTCATCGCGTGAATGTGTCGTACATATGTAATGTAGATATTGCTTTGACCCTAAGGGCTCTTTCAGAGGGTGCGGGTGCGGATGCTGGCGCGGGTGCGTGTAGTTCAAATGTATCTAGACGCCTCTCGCCTTCACAGTGCTCGCGTGCGTGCGCATCTGCTTCGGGGCGGACGCGGGCGCGGGTAGCGCTCCTAGCAAGCGGGCGATTCTGTTGGCTCAATCCGCCTGAATCTTTCACAGTGTTCGAGCGTCTGTCAGTGGCTAAAGCGTCTGGTTCTAAACGTTTTTGATCCACACGCAACAACATGGAAATCGATACGGAAGAATTTCCGCAGTGCAACATCGCACTGCTATTTGGCAAAGCAAACACCCACAACACTTCAATAGAGCTATCATAAGTAAATTATGGGAAGAAATAAAAAAAATAACGTAATTTTTTTTACCTATAAATTATGTTTTTTCTTATATAAAATATTAAAAAATTTTATCTATAAATTATTTTACCTAAAAAACTATAAATAGCTGGTAAGGTACTTATTACTTTAATTTTTAAATGCCCGTGAAGCTTTTTTTGTGAAATATTTGCGCGACTTACGCGTAGCTGTTGTAAAAATAATTATATTTTCTTCTTCAAATGTAGCAAATTTATTTTGTGGTAACATAATTATAATTAATATAAATTAACTTTGTTTAAACCACTTATTTATTGAAAAAAATCAACATGTTTCAAAGCCAATGGCTTCTTCATCAGGAAAACAAAAATAATATTTAAAAATCGAAGTATAGATCAAAAGTTATATATGGAAAATAATAATATAAAGTACCTAATTAATATGAAAATAAATTTAAAAGATAACTATTTGCAAAAAGGACCTGATTATTTATAATATTCAATTTACTATTTACACTCTTTCTTATTTCCAAAATTTCTAATTTATCAAATTGTGATTCTGTATAATTTGTATGTAAAATTTGTAAACCCTTATTAATATCAAAAGAATGACCCGTAGCCAAAAGATGGTTAGCAAATTCAGAATAATTATTACTATTTAAACACCTTAAGTGTTCTTTAATTCTAATTTCAAAATTTCTACACGTTTTTCCTATATAAAAATAATCACAATCATTACAAATTATTTTTTTAATAACCCGATTTTTTTTTTAAATTATCCTTATCTTTATTATTTAATATGTATTTTTTAAATTTATTATTAGTATAAAAAGCTGGTTGAATAACATTTGAAATATTATTAACTATTGAATTAGAAATTTAATTATTTATAAATATAATTTTCCTCCAATCTTTATCAGAATCACAAATTAAAGGGTAAACAAAAGATTTTAAATTTTTTTTTTTTGTACTTTTTATTTAACATAATATCAATTAATTTTTTATCATAACCATTATCAAACACGATCTGTTTAATAATTTTTAATTCAATATTAAAATTATCAACAGATAATGGAATATTAATTAATCTATTTAACATTGAATGAAAAGTTGTCAATTTTTGAGAATATGGATGGTTAGAAGAATTGTGTATAACTATATCTGTATATGTATCTTTACGAAATATGTTAAAATCAATTTTATTATTAACAATTGAAATATTCAAATCCAAAAAATTTATGCTAGAATTTTGTATTTCTATGGTAAATTGAATCTTTTTATGAAGTTTATTTAAGAAATTAAGAAAAATTTTTAGTTGTCTTTCAGTACCAGTCCATATACATAAAATGTCATCAACATATCTTTTCCAAAAAAATACATATTTTAATAACAAAGCAGAACTATTAAAAATTCTTTTCTCTAAATTATTTAAAAATATATCAGCCACTAAAGGACTTATACTAGAACCCATTGCTAAACCCTCATTTTGTTTAAAAATAATATTATCAAATTGAAAGTAATTTTGATTTAAAACAACGTTAAAAAGTCTATTCAAATCATTAGACAAATCTTTACAAATATTTGAAGAATTTAATAATTCATTAATAATAATTTTACTTTCTTCGATTGGAACACTAGGAAACAAATTTACAACATCAAATGAAACTAAAAATGAATTATTTGGAATATTCAATACTTTTAAATGGTCAACCAATTCAAGAGAATTTTTAATGGTGTATAAAGGTTTAAAAATATTACTTTCAACAATTATTTTGTTTAATATAGCTGATAATTTACTACTAGGTGCATTACAATTAGATATAACTGGTCTAATAGGTCGATCAATTTTATGAATTTTTAATAGACTATATAATTTAGGAATTTGTGGATTTTTTAACATTAATCTATTCAATTAATTTTCAATAAATAAGTGGTTTAAACAAAGTTAATTTATATTAATTAAAAATAATTATATCTCTAAAATTAGTCATCCTATTTAAGTAAAATATTTTTTTTTTATCAAAATTAAAGATTATCTACAATTTACAAAAGCTTTATTTGTAATGTTTCACAATTTATATAATTACACATTTAATTTAAAGAATAAAAACATAATAAATAAAAATATCAAATTCAAACATTTTCATTTTTTCATTTTCAAACATTTAGCAAACTCCACATAATTTACTTTCCATTTGAAAAATGAATTTTCCATTATAAAACCATGTTTCTACGTAGGTACCGCGAAGTTTGAGAAGCACACATGCACATGTGCATTTAGACGCTCAGCCACTGTGAACATGGCGATGCTAAGGCCCGCGCGGCCGCACACGCACCCACTCCCGCCTGTGCACTCTGAATAAGCACTAACATTGATGCCGATATTCTTGCAGATACCCTATCACCATTTAAAAAGTCATTTCTACACAACATTCCTTTTTTTGACAATAACATGAACTCCTAGAACACAGAATATAAATTCTTTATTTACATGATTGCACTGCATTGATACATAGCAAGTTGAGTTACTAGAGCATGCCGAAGACACTTGTAATTGGGATAGTGGGCTGGGTTTGAAATAAGTTATGTATTGTTTTTTATGTAATTTGTACCCAGTGTTCTCATTAAAAATAAAAAATTGCAGTGTTAATCATTAAACTCAATACTCACTGTGATTATAAACACCCGCGTGCCCAAGTAAGAAATCTATAACATGTGGAGTCGTGTGGATGGGCAGTTTGTTGTTCATGTCGGCAGCGAGAATGGTGCACACATTTAATGCAAAATCCTGCTCGTTAGGCAGGGGGCTCAACAGAGACAGGACAAGACGCTCCATACTGCCGCCAAATCGTTGCAATGGTGGGAGGCCCATGCTTTCTCGGACGTGATCTGGAACAAATGTTGTTTTCTTTACCAAGCATGCAATGGGCATGGAGTGGGGATCGCAGGACGGAGATATTCCTGAACCACCTGTCTGTCTTTCAGACCAGGTGTCTTTGCTTAATAAACCTCGACTGCCGTCTGGTAGCACAGATACCGGACGTTTATTAGCGAACAAACGCAAAAGCTTTTTAAGATGAAATTGAGGGGACCAAAATTTAAAAAAATATTTTAAATTAGGAAAGTAGAATTTAAAACAATATCTTTTTTTATAAGTAGGAATTGATGAAAAGCTTTCAAATATCAACACACTACTCTAATATAAACTACACAACTCTAATACTTTATAAATTCACTACAAATACATTTACTTAAAATATTTTTAAACATATATTTATTGTTGTTACATTGATTTTGTCAAACTCTCTTACTGTTTCAGTAAAAATATATATGTATAAGTTAATTATTGAGAAAAAATAAAAAAGTCCGCCTTGCAGCTCTTCATGTTTCGCCGGGCGAATGTGAGATGGTAGCGATAAAACACTATCTGACTCGTCGAGCTGTAGGTTTGAACTAAAGGTGACGGGTAAGACGAGGAAGGAAAGAGGGGTGGTTGTGACGTAAATGCCAATAATATCCAGATTCGCGAATATAAACCGAAACGTGTAGTGTTCAAGTAGTGGTGAATACTGAAAAAACTTGAATTCAATTTTTGCCAAAGTTTTTGCCCCATAATTAATTTAATACCCACCGGGTACATTGTGTTGGTTGTGGTTATAACTATGTGCCACTGTGTTCCTTGGCTTCGGCGTGCCCCAGGCTGCACGGCGTGGTCGGTCATCGTCGCCTTCATCAGCACCGCCGTCCATGTCTCCACCGGCACCTCCTCCCCCACCTCCACCGCCGCCGCGTGCCCGTTCCCAGCGCTCCAAGTGGCGGAGGTAAAGCTGGCGGATGGCCACGCCCCCATTGACACACGACGATGGCAGGCCAAGCTGCTTGAGCATACTGTCCCACAGTCCTTGACTGTTTACCTGTGATGTTTAAAGGTCTAATTTAAAATATCGTTATCTGATAATGTCATTAACCTATCAAAAGGTCCAAAATGATGTAACCAAGATTTTAAAAGAAAATGGTGTTTTAAATTTTATCTGAAAAATTATAGAATAGATTAATTAATAGAATTAGATTATATTACCATTAGATTATTATTTGACATTTTGGTCAAAATTAATATTTTTGTAAGAGTATATGTTAGAGCACCATCTAAAGGATGGTGCTTGAATAATTTATGGAATCGTAGGAGGGCGCCATCTACCGCCCTTTGAATATTATTTAATGTGTCAGAATCAATAAAGGATTGAGATGAGAAACATCTCTGTTATTTTCTTATCTTTCTTTGCAACTCATTTATGACTAATGTGACAAAATAGAAGTATCTCTTTTCAGATCCAAGCAAGGTACAAAAAGATGTACAATACTTCAGATCCGATCAGAGAATCCTTGTGATCAAGGAGAAAATTCTCCTTAATTTGTAGACTCAGACCAGATCCGTTCAAGGATCATACAGTGTAATTACTGCGCCATCCAGAATGACGGATTGGCCTGTCACACATCTCATCACATTTGACCTCGTTCATGAAATGTTTACTGCTGAGGTGGCAATAGGCAAAGGATTGTGGAAGCCACAGTCACCATATTTGAGGACATGTGACATTTATTTGTGAGGACACTCGAAGGGAAGAGCATGTGAGCAGGATCCCCATACCATTGAAGAACTCAAGGATACCAACAGGAATTACCACCGCAGTATTACCACCGCAGAGCTGACAATTGTATGTGTGAACCTGTTAACCTTTCGTCTCTGATAAAGTAAACTGAGCTGACATTGCCCCTAATTATACGAATATCTCTTTAAATATATATGAAACACATCTTTTATGGTATTCCTCTGTAATATATTTATGTATTTGATAAAATAATCACAATATATAATTATTTATTGGACGCAACAAAAAAAATGTCTTCTCGAAGAACTTAATGTGAATTTTTTTATATGTATATACATTGTATGAGAAGAGAGGTGTGGTAGTGAGAAGAGGAGTGACAGGGAGCAGTGCGCAGTGTGATCTTCACCCTTTAGTAGCAGAGTGTGGGCTGACAGTCAGATTTGTGTGTATTTACAGGCTTAAATTTTAATGATGAATTCAATAAAGCTGAGACAGATTTATATTTCATTCTATGTATCAGTTTTTAATCATTGAATTTCAAAACATGCCTTCATATATTTTCCTTGATTTCAAGTAAATTACTAAAAACTATCTAAATACTAATACTATCAAGGATTTTTTAATTCAGTGTCATGAAATGAAAGAAAAATTATATACCTGTATCACATCAGAAAAAATAAATAAAATGACAATAAATTTAGATTACAAGTCCTGTCTCTGTGACTATTAATGTCTAATAATACAATTAAGGAATAAGATACTTCTAACAATGTGACTTGAAAACATTTTGACTAATCTGAGAATGGGCCTCAAGTATATATAAATAATTCAAAATTCAATTCCACTTGAATAATGTACCTGATGCTGCAACTGAAAGCAGCGATTATTTCATAGATTCAATATCGGAAAACACAAACAAATTGCAACGATACCGCCCAATTTAACATTTCATCAATTTTACACTGAACCTAAAATTCAATTAACAGGTGAAAAACACAAACCTTCATCCATCCTCCATTATGGGTTACCATCATGTACAAAAGGTAGAGGTCAATCTCCTTGCCATTGATGACCGGAAAATGACGAATAGCTGTCCTGAAAAGATAAACAGAAAAGAAAAAATAAAAACAATCCTTCACGCGTTTCTCGTTTAATAACATAGAAGATGATTAAGAACAGGAGCTGTAATCTGCGAATCACAATAATACTTAAGAGAAAATTTTACACGCACAAAACTGCATGTACAAATTACAAACTTTCAATACTTAAAGGAACATACAATATATTTTCTTAGTGTCTTAACCGTTCAGTAATCAATTAAACGTTACTTTATTTTAAACATTTATTTATAAACGTGTATGAAAGTCGTTGTTTAGATGCAGCAAGCTTTTGAATTTAAGTCTTCGTACTTACCCTCTAACTTCATGAAAATGCTTTAATTCCTTTAAAAATACTTCTTTATCCCTCATATAAGTAGCTGAGTTTGTTTTTACGTGGAACTTTGTCATATTTATTTAATTGTTTTAGTAAATTCAATCCTACTCGCCGTTTGACAACTCTCCTTGACAGACGCCGCATTCATAGCATAAACAATATCATTGAAAAGAGACAATAGACAATATTTCTGTAGCATAGAGCAATGCAGAATGCAGTAAAAGTTGAAGAAGTAACGATTTATTTTTGCTTTTATAAACTAAAAACCTGGAGGAGTCATTAGTAGGACTCACTTTCCTAACAATAAATAATATTTTTATGATGCTTTTAAATATAATCAATAAAAATTTAAAATGGTTATGTAGATAAATGGAATACATATACATACATATAATTAAAGTCTTCGAGTTCTAGTATTGTGATTTAATTATTTTCACAAAATAATTAAATGCACGATTAAAACATAATTCAAACAGTAGGTATTTGGATTTTTTCAAAACATTTTTATGACTTTTATCATGTGAAAGAAAGAATGGTTCCAATGATATATTTTAGTTTCAAAAATTTGAAATATGAATACAATTTGATAGGTTCTAATAACTTTTAAAAATATGTATTAGCTTTTTTGATTTCGTTATTTGGGATCATGATCGTTATACGATATATAATATCATTTTAATACTATATTTTCTAAAATAAAAACAAAAATCAATTACATCAATCCAAAAGGATTTTTCGGGTGTCTCTCTGGGCCTTTTCTCCCCTGGTTAAGCAGATGCAATTTTTGATCAATATTAATTGTTAGTTAATAAATTATTCGATTTTAAGATGAATAATAATTATTTTTATATAAAAAATCCGTAGCTCTTATAATTGTATGCATATCTCATTAGAAAAAAACGGAGTACCTACATTAATTTGTGAAAACTATTAGAAGCAACTTTCCAGTTGATATTATGATATTATATACTATGAAAAGTAATTAAATTTGTTTATTTTTATCACTATACAAATCGGAATAGGAAGATATTTATCGTAATTATTACACTTGGTGACTTTTTCGATAGCTTGCAAAATATCTTTTAATTGTGTAACTAATTTAAATTGTGACCATGATCCAATAAGTAATAGTAAATAAGTTTTTTTAGCAGTAAGTTGTTTTGTAAGATCATTTTCTGTATAAAGCGCCCTGTATAAAGGTGAGTATTCGCGAAAACGACGCAATATAAATTATCCAAATATTATTATTGTTATTATCATTATCTCTCTGATGAGTCCCCAGTCCCCCCTTTTTTAAATTTATTTATTATGTCCTTATTTTTACTTTTATATGTTGTTTTTTAATTTATTTTAAAAAGTGTAACGCCATAGAAGATTTTTTATTTCAGGGCTAAACGCATCATTAAAAACGTAGTATTTAAAAATTATATTTTATTCTTAAGAGACTCCTGTCGTTCTCGGAGACTTTGAAACTCGTGTATCGTTCATAATTCTTGAAGTGTTATCTAAGCTCTTAAAAACACGTATTTTTCATTTCTATACGTATTGATGGATTTTAAAGAAATTTATGATAATATGATTTTACAATAATTCTTCTTCTTCTTGTGTCTTATTCTTTCAACGGACGTTGGCCTTCATGTTGGCTAAACGAATTTTTATTTACTGCGGCCCGGAATAGCTCAACTGTAGACTGACCAAACCATTGTCTTAGATTTTTCAGCCCTGATGGTCTTCCTCTTCCAGGGGAAGACTTCCAGCAATCTTTTCCTGCATGATGAGATGAGCAACTTTTTCATGCGGATAAAGGTCATATGAGCTTGCTCAATGCGGCATTTGATTTTAACAGAAGGATCCCATCTTCATTTACATTGCAGTCTACACCAAGGCACCAAGTATACAATACTTTGTGATATTGTATACAATACAATACTTTCTTCTATTTCGTTCCAGCAATATACAGACTTTCACTGTCAACTGCGTCATTTCTGCTTATGAGCATGTATTTCATTAAGTTCTAATTCAAAATGCGTTCACTACTTGACTCACCAGAAGTTGTAAATCCTCAATGTTACTTGTTAGAAGTACCGTATCATCTGCATAACGCAGGTTGTTCAGAATCTTCCACATTATAACAAACCCTTGAGTAGCTTCTTGAAGAACTTCCTTGAATATTTATTTTGAATATAAGTTGAACTATAATTAATACTTATAAATAATAAACCTAGTATTAGTTTAGGGTTCGGTTTTGCATTAAACTTGAAGATTCATGAAGCCTTATAACTCCTGCAGGCTTATTCTGTGTTGTATGTTAACGGAGCAAAACCTTAACCTGAGCACTCCAAGCCTCAAACACTTCAAACACGACTGTCAATAATTGGCTAGCGCCATCGGATTGTTCTGATGACCGTAGCACACCTCCGCTGCGAAACCACAGTAGCGAAACCGCTGCAGGAATTCCGCTGCGATCAAGTGTAATTCAAGTAATGGAACTGGGTGCGGAAGGTCACGCGAGAATTGAGTTGTGGCAATCGGAGCAAAATGTCGTCGTTATCAGAGTCAGAGGAGGAAGCAATATTATTGTGGACTTTGACTTTGAAAAGGCGTAAAATTCGAAGAATTTGGGTGCACGAGATTAATGAAAAAAGGAAGAAATGAGGAGAAAACCTCGTTTCTATACATATTTTAGAATGAGCCCAGATAGTTTTGAAGATTTACGTTATCTTTTGAAGCCACATATTACTAAGCAAAATACAAGGTTTAGGAAAGCTATTTCTAGCGGAGAAAGATTAGCCTTAACTTTGAGGTAAGTAAATTGTTTATTAATCATTAAAGTACAAAGTAAATTTGCGTGTCACTAACTCCACGATCAGTGAAGCATAAGTTACTACCGTAAAGGAATATATATTTTTTTGCTTAATTATTTATGGAAACTGAAAAATAACTGTTATCCGTGTCATTTTCTGAATCATTTTGATTTGTGGTAGTTAAATCAGTAGGCATTGTAGAATGTAATAATTAGTAGTGTCAGCAACTGTTGCTTCACTGATCATGGAGTGGTTTCCTGGCGTAGCAGGAGCACGTTTGCTGGTATTGCTTAGAATAGAGTAGTAAGAACCTGGTGCAGTAGATTAGCGTTCAGAAGTTGCGGTCTCTAGATCACTTAATTCAGCCTCCATCAATATTCGGGCGAAATCAAATTTCGCTTTTATTTGTGTTCGCTTCGATAGTTTTTTGTATGTATCGGCGTATCCCAAAAATAATAAATCTACACCATCACATTTCACATCAACTTTTTCGCCATTTCTGTTGCGATCTCTTCTATTTTGTAAGTACTGGATCGTTCTATCTGTTGGATCGGGATACGGATTACTTCTTCTATGCCTTCTATAAATTTGTTGAGCGTTTCGAGTTTCTTGCTGACGGGAATCTTGTGCACTTTCACTGTCTCGAGTAGTTTCGTCTCCGGCAGATGTAGAGTTAGCAGAATTAACATCTTCCACTTTCGGAGATACCATACTGCTTTGAGTCTCATTCGGTGTAACTGCTGGTTCAATGAAACTCATGTGGTCTGCCCAAGTCCAATTTTTCAGTTTCTTTGCGGCTTGACTACTAGTACGCTTTTTAGATAGCTTATACTTTTGGAATGAGTCTTTCAAATTCTTCCATTTCGCTTTCAAAAATACGACTGAAAAATAACGAAATAAGACAAAATTAATATTATTGTCATTACAGATTCCTGACTATTGGAGATTCCTACAAGACATTATCGTTCTCATGTCGTATTCAAAAGTTTCAAAAATAGTGAGCAAAGTATGTGAGGAAATATGGACGTACCACTATAACTTGACGTGCGAGGGAGGGCGTTCCTGTCGCGTAACAGAAGTAGACATGCGCGCCGAGCCTGAATTTGCCAGCGGCGGCGTGCCGGCCTGAAACGGTCGGCGGCGGCGGCGCGCCGCGGCGTGGCTCATTTTTTTAGGGGATATGTTTTTTAAGGAATGTTTAGATGTCGTGGAAAAACAGGAGCAATAATATTCAAATCAAGGAATGTTCTATTATAAAGTTTTCGAATGCAAATTTTAGGTACAAAGAAAACCATGCTTTCATTCAAGATCACAGTTTTCTTTGCATAATTGTCATGTATGAATATGATCTTGTTAACTCTCACGGGGCCCATTTCATGTCTGCTGAGGTTTAATTTTGTATTTATTTTAATTAATCTGGCTCTTAAGTTATATGTTGTGTTTTTATCCTTATGCTAATTACTTTGGACACTATGGACTTTGCATTCATATTTTGTACTATAGCATTTTTTGGACTGACGCGTGCCTACCGGACTGTCTCCAATGAAGGGGACCCACCACATACCCTGAGCCGTTCTATGCGCAAAAGCGTCCATATCGGCCCAGCACTTTCGCCGCCTGGTTGGCATTATTTTATGCTAAAGCGACCTCCTCGCTCGGCCTTCATCAATACAACACGCAGAGATGAAAACCGAGCGAGTCGGTCGCACAAAACCTTCATTGTCCCGCGCATATTAATCTTTATTTCAAAAATAACAATACAATATAATGCCAATAATAAAATTTAAATAAAATACATCACCCAAATAAGGCGCAGGACGTAAAAAACACAACCCCTCCGTGGAGGGAAAAAGACATAAAGAAAAAATAATAAAAACATAAAAGATTCGTGACCAAAGAAATCATCACCGACGGTTCAAACACTGGTTCTGGAAAAACTACGGAGCAGGGCCCCGTAGGATCTCCCAGCGGGACACCCAAGTTCCAACAAAGTCTTTAAGATGTCTAAAATTAGACTCATTTCTCACCAGGTCGACATTTGTGGGATGCCGACCTGTCTCAAGCGGCCCGTTTATACCTTCAATCAAGTCCTCTCTAGCATCCCTCAACAGAGCACAATCCCAGAGGATATGTTCCGGGGTCTGGGCCACACGAGCGCAGGCGCACCAAGGGTGAGAGGAGAGTCCAAGATCATGTAATTTGGACCTGAACTCACCATGGCCCGACAGTATTTGTGCTGTGTAGTGATCCAGAGCCGGAAAATACCCTCCGGACCCCTTTCTCTCTTTCACCATCACCCTCGGGAAGAAGGAATGGGTCCATCTCCCAGTGGTGGCGGCGTCCCATCTTTCTTGCCAGACTTCTAACGTAATTAATCTAATTCGTCTGCCCAACTCCCCAGTCCGCTCGTTTTCCAGGAGCCTGAGAGTCCTACCAAAGTAGTCAACTTCCAGGCCCCGCCTCAGATTACGGCGAGCGCTGGTCTCTAAGACCTCCAGATCAGCAGGGAGCACCCCCGCTAATACTGGGAGGGCCTGCCCAGACACAGTCCGATAAGCTCCCGTCAGCGCCAACAGGGGCACTCTCTGACCACTGTTGAGTGCTGCAGCGACCACCCTAGTTCGGAGTCTATGCGACCAGACCTGAGCAGCATACGTGACCTGGGCCACGTATGTAGCCTGTCTCCAGTCAAGCACTCCTAATCCTGGCGGGCGAGCTTGACTGGACGGACTGGGCGGACGATCTCGAGGTCCTTGAGGTTTGCGCCTGTCGCAGAATGCTGAAGGGCCTGGAAATAGTCTACTTTGGTAGATCTCTCAAGCCCCTGGAAAACGAGCGACCACAGGCGTTGGAAATGCGTGTTAGGCTAATAACGTTAGAAGTATGGCAAAACAAGTGGGACACCGCCACCGCCGGCAGATGGACACACTCCTTCCCGAGGGTGAGGGTTAAAGAAAGAAACTTGAGTTTTTCCGGAGGTTATTTTCCGACTCTAGACCACTATACGGTACAGATGCTTTCGAGCCATGGAGAGTTCAGATCTAAACTCCATGATCTTGAACTCTCCGCTCATCCATGGTAGGTACACCTGTGCCAGGGAGCTAGAGTGCTCCAGACTCCGGGGCATATCCTCTGGAATTGTGAACTCTTGATGGATGCTAGATACGATATGCATGTTGGAATATTCGGGCCACATGACACTGGTCGGCGTGTCATAAACGCCGATCTTGTTAGAAATGAAAGAAACTTTGAATGCCTCCGTGAATTTGTTAGGGTGTGGGTGTCCCGTTGGGAACTTCTTAGGGCGACTACTCAATATGAATCCGAATAAAAATATCCTGCCAAAAATGGGTGGCGAAAGTGTAGGGCCGATATGTCAGCCATTGCTCATAGAACGGCCCTGGGTGTGTGGTGGGTCCCCTCTTCTCTCACCAGACTCAGCCGCGACCTTTTGGCATTTACAACAAGGCCGGAAACTGAAAACACACGCTCGCTGGGTATGCTGGTACCTGGAATTGCCAGCACAGCTCTAGTGAGCGGGTTGAGCCACGGAAATGCTTTTTTTCTTTCTTTCCAGTAGATAAGGACCTTGGACAACTTCTACATCTTATGATCTCGTAGTAGCCAGGTACCTCCAACATTCTTGTGAAATTTCGGCGTCTTCTGAGTCTAAATCTGTGACGTTGCTGCTATATTTCTTGGAAAGTTTGGATAGCAAGGCTTGTTCAGAAGATGCACTTGCAACAGGTTCAGAGTCAGAAGTAGCTGCTGATATATCTTCAAATCTTCTTGTTACTAGATCTCTTGCTTTCACTTGTTTTTCAATGTAGTTTGCCAGGAACGCAGCGCGCATGGTATTTTTATGCTTCATGTAGTTGTCAATTTCACTCAATCTCAGGTACACTTTTGATTCCATCGCCAGTTATGAGATCGTGCAACCCGTGCCCTAAGAAAAAGTGGCTGTCTTATATAGCCCTTTTAATATTTGATCCAGAATCTGTAACGGTATGGATTTCTTTGCCATTCAGGCTGTGGTGGCCAAAGACGCGTGCATAAACACATGTAATGAGGTACCACATATGCTGACATCGAGCACGGCATACCGTTACCCTCGATACAGGGTCGAGGCAAAAGCGCTGAGCACAACAAACAAGGCGACAATGTAAGCCGGACCAACGACCGAGTACAAAGGCGACGTATAGCAGAGGGCATGAAGAGCGGATAAACTCACTTTGCTGATCCAGACAAAATATCCAACACGCACTGCCGAGTAAAGACGAAGTCATAATAAATCCAATCTCTTTGTTCACATTCACTATAAAAACTGTAGTCTCCAGAGCAGACTATCTCACTTCCCCAGTGAACGGCTCGTATAGCGGAAGCCCTCGCCGTCATACCTTCGAACGTCACGCTTTCACTTGTAACCTTTGTACCTACTGTATTCTTTATAACTTTTGCTTTTGCAATTCAATAAATTCTGTAAAACCATCGTGACTTTACATCATCAACACCGCTTCAACTCATCCTAAACCGGAGGGCTCATTCACCTCCACAGACCTTTTTGCATAATTTAATCGATAAAAACAGATGAAACAGTTTTAAAAAATCTAAATTTAAGGTGTTTCAAAAATCTAACACCCAAAATCGGCGCGCCGATTGGCTTGACTCGGCGGCGGCGGCGTGGCCCAAGGGCGGCGCGGCGCAGCGGCGCCGGCGCGGCGCGCATGTCTAAGTACGACGTACTGTGAATGGTACCCACCGATTACCCAGGATCGTTCTATGAGCAATGGCTCCCATATCGGCCCTGCTCACTCGTCTCCAGGTAAGACCATTCAGTCGTTTAAACCGTTGCGAGGCGGCACGGCCGCCAATGCAATCCCATTCACAATCCGCCAATAGTGCTCATCAACCTTTTACTATTATAAACCAAGAAAACATACATAAAATGTTTACATAAGAGAATATAAAAGAGTAGATAAGAGAAAAAGGACCGAAAACAAGTGGAAGTAAAAAAGAGACACAAAGAATCCTTAAAAGCAAATACAAGTAAATAAAAAATATAAAAGAATACAGAGGACTGTATTATAAGTACACGTGTTTAACTACTGATAGCAAAATATGCACGCCATCATTTAACGCCATCTCTCGAACTACGCGTGTTAAAATTACAGACTGATTTATCGAGTGGTTTTATTTTGATAGCTGTTGAAAGTGGGCATGTTTATATTTGTTTTGCTACCATGAAAAAACATCAATAGTCAGCGGCTCGGTTCCTTTTTTGCACGGGAAGATGTGTGAGGAAATCAAAGTGAAGTTACATGCAAGTTTATAAGAACCCTGACTACCATCAGATATTAGTTTAATAACCGTTTTTGAAGAAGAACTCCCAGGCCGTCCGTAAGTATACACGAATTGTCATGAGGTATTCCGAATGATTTGAATAATTTTGGCAGATTTTAGAAAAACGAAAGAGAAAATTCCAGAAGTCTATAAACGGTTAAACGGTATTATTTTGACGTTTGTCGAAACCACACGAGCGAAATAGATAAGCGAGCAGACTTTACGAGCAAATATAATCAACCAGCGAAATAAAGTATCAGAACACTAGTTGCGTGCGAGTCATAGCGAATCACTGCGATAGATACGGTGTAATTAAAGTGTTCCACAGACAATTGGAAGATTCTCGAGTGACGATTAGTGTGAATTACAGAATAGTGCTTAGTAGAGATTATGTTATGCTTAAATTATTACAGCTCACGCGTCATTTTATTGACAGGGAAAATAATTTTTCTGACGAACGTGCTTATAGATTTTGCAATATTAGTTGATAGATTGTCAATAAGGACGTTAGTTCGATTTAGTAAGGAAGTTCGGGGGATATCTGACGGATCTGGGTGATTATTACATTAATGGTTCCGGGAAGGATGGGTAAGTTGATCCACGACTGGATTCTTTCTGAGTTTGAATCTGAGTCTGAGAGACAGAATCTGAGGACCCACACAGAATCGCGAGAGAAAATCTTCCATGTATACGAACTGATGATGACGATGGTGATGATGAATTCAATGTATTCGTACAGAGAATGGTACCCACCGCTTACCCAGGACCGTTCTAAGAGCAAAAGCTTCCATATCGGTCCTACTCAATCGTCTCCAGGTTGACATTTTTTTTCAACTAACAAGCAGGACCGTGCTACTCCGCACCGGTCGCATAGACCGTTGCGAAGCGGCACGGCCGCTCGAACAAAACCATTCACTGTCCCCGCCTTAAGATATGTCTTTATTAGAAAAAAAAACAAAATACATCATTATAATACATTGAAATAAAACAATAACATAATAGTAAGAAGGGAAAAAATTACAAGGAAAATAAAATAAAAAGTAAAAGGAACCCAAAGTAACAGAAGTGTAAATAACAAAATCAAAGAAATACAATAAAGTAAGTACATATAATGATAAAAGAAATAATAATAATAATAATTTAAATTAATTCTATAAAATAAAAGACGAAATCCCACGGCGGCGGCATTGGAAGGCTTCGAGTCGAAGACAGGAAAAAAAAAATAAAAAGAACAATCCGCTCCCAACAAGGGGAAAAAGAAAGACAAAACAAAAACGTGACACCCGGCAAGGGAAGCCAGGACCGGCAGATATACATCCGATTCAAAAGCAATACACCGGAGATTAAAAATGTATTCCAATGTATTCGTACAGACAGCAAGTCATCACCCGGCTAGGTCTCCATCGTCACTGCAGATCCAAGGTTTTAAAAGCCAGATACAAATATGTTATCTAATCAGTTACCGTTTGCATAAAACTCCTTCCTGCAATTTTTGGTAATGACGGCAGTCGAGCGAGCCACAACATTTTACTTCATCGGAAAACTTTCCTTCGTTTAAGGTCCAGCCCGTCTCAACACGTGGTTAATCGGTTAATTTTTGATTCAATATCGCAAGGGTAGTTTGGCCACAGTCTTCCGTTTCCACGGCGGGCCTCAAACTTTTGGACGAGGCCGGTAAGGGTCCAAGTTTTGGAACCGCAGGCCAGAAGTAAGAAAGCGATTGTTTAGAAGCATTGTGAAACTTAGTTTCCCAAATACAAACTAAAATACATCTTCGTTTTATGTACTCTGGTGTATTTATTGATTAACTTAGAAAACAATGAAATTTTAAGAATAATGTGCATTTGACATATTACGATTTTTACAGTTACCGTATACTGGTGTAAAATCACGGAACATGGTTCGCGTCTTTGCTAAGCCCTAGTTTATAATTAAAGTATCTTTTTGATGGTCCACCGAGAGGCGATGGTAGCGATGTGCGTAGGGCGCCGCCTGCTGTTTGCTCGTTCGCCCGGGTTCGCGCCCTACTTCCAATGATTCGAATGAAATTATGGACATTACAGGAAATTACGGACAGACAGACAGTGTAATTTATTATGTTTGATAGAATTGAGAAGAATTAAAAAAATACAAAATAATCACGCCCCGAATCGGGCTTTTACATAATGTAAAACAAAAGTTTTCAAAGAGCATAGCTATCTAAGTACATAAGCAGGAAATTACAAAACAATAAACAATATCAACAACTTAAATACAGTAAGAAACAAGTTCATAAGAAAATATAAAAAATGAAAGAATATTAGCAAGATAAACACAATAAATAATAGATTAAGTATTTAGGCTAACGTATGTTTAAAATGGGAGCTGTATGAAATGAACACGTATGTATAAAATAAGCTAAGGAGATATGTCTTGGCACGTGTGTAGTATTCGAGCTTTAAATATATGAACAGAGCTGTATTGATTGCCTAGGCGGGGCAATTTTTGCATATGCGAATTGATGATATAGTTAGAGCGCTGGGTATCTACATAAAATAGTTCGCAATAAAGTATGTAGGTATCAGAGTCGCTACATACGCGACTCTGTGGTATTGCGAATAGTTTGGCTTGTGCTAGATCTGCGCGACTGTGGATGGAACTACATTTTACCATGTGTGTAAGTAATATTAATATAAAATTATTACGTTCATTAATCAAATATCAGATAATCCAACATGTGATGTCTCTGGTTATCTAATTACAACCATCAATTCATGGACCGACGCAGACTTTAGCGTGATGATGATAAAATTTCATTTATTTATTTTTTATTAATAAATGGTGTGTTCTCCATTAGCCTTTTGGCCTGTTCTGGACAAGCTCGTACGTGTAGACATCATTTCATATAAGAAAGACTATCGAATTAGTATGCAAAAGCCGTGAGTACGAGGCATATTGTTTCGTCGTGTTGGCGTTTATACAAGTAAACACCAACATAACGAAACAATACGTGTAGCACGCATGGCTTACACACATACTAATTCGATTGTCTTTCAATGAAAAAAGGTCTATATTTTGTTTAATTTAGATTACAGTAAATCTCTTCCATTCCCCTCTTTAGCTAAAGTGAATATTGAAATACAAAAACATGGATTATGTTCAGAAATATGGAAGAGGATAATCATTACCGTAGCATATTCATCCTATGCAGTAGTAATTCAACAATCCTAATTCTCGCGTAGTCCGCTTAGGCATTATATAGCTCAGAGACATGAAAGAAGGCTTCATAGAACTAGAATTTAGCCAAAAAAAGAATAAGGCAGTAAAAACCACAGTGGGTGTCTTTAAGTCGAACGTCGTGAACATCAAATAATTCATTCCTATATATACTAAGACAAGATGTCCTTTCACTTTTCCTATCCATCTGGAGTCGGCTCGCATTGTACGAAAACACCAGGATTATATTTTCTTTTCCATGCCTGAATATTAAGTTGCTTGAGGGCTTCCTTTTCTCCTTTAATTTTAATAATAACAACTTAATAATCTGCTTAATATCTTAATAATCTAATTTTAATATGATCCCCGGATTTATTCATTACAGTCTTGTCCTGGTTTCTCATATCTCTATGATGGGTGCAACCCTAAAACATCTGATATATTCAACGCGAACTCTATATAGTTTTGTCATTTCCTTCAGCGCTTCTGAGCTTATTAAGTTCGTTGCTGCTTATTTTTTTTCATGGTTCTTCTTCACTGTCCAGCCCTAGGCGTCATGTAACATCGCGCGTCTTGTACATTCGACCTTTGATCGGGATTTTTGGGTAGGAGAGAACAATGCCGGCTTTTTATGTTGAAAAGGAGAAAGCCTAAAATGTTTAAGAGGGTTCAAACACAAAGCTGTATAAACACAAATATGCCTTTCCAGAATACGTTACGAGACAGTGTATCAAATAACTTCGCAACAACGGCCAGGACCTGGGATCAATGGGGGTGGGGCAGCGAATCGGGAAGAAGGAATAAAATCCAACATCCATTCACGGGAATTTATAATAAGCCCACGGGTTGTATTCTTGTTGTGACCGCCATTTGCCCGAAGGAGTTACTGCTCAATACTGCGCGAAAAGGTATTCGGGAAAGGGGAGCAAACACGGGGAAACCTAGTTTAATGCGATCACTTCTGTCCGTAACTACATCGCGCTGAGCGAAATCGTGTTAATCGAATACGGTAAACAATAAGTTACGAAAGACAAAATGAATATTGTACTGCATATTTGTTATACTTGAGGATATAAATATGAAATAAAAACAAAATTTGCTGAATAAATACAAAATTTAATGATAAATTACTTTTTTGCAAAATATTAAGTAATGCTATTTGACTTTTCATTTCGTAATGTAATTTTTGTTAGCTGGCTATTGCTTTTTAACAATTTTTTCTTATTTACAATTATTTTTCTGCATACACAAGCTATTCGTCCTACTTGAAGGATATCATTCTTAGCTCCTCTGAATTAGAATCAAGAAAATGTCTCACGTTATCAGTTTTGAGTACGATGATTCAACACTAGTATCGTTTATACATAAAAACCACTCAATAGAGATTAGCAGGTTCTTGCATGTATTCATTACTAAGTATATATCATAAAGACTTATTTATTATTACTTTATCACGAAAACGTTACTTATAATTTCTTTATCATTAAACGTATATTGTGTTACCACATCGTCTTCATAAAATATTTATACTTTGTATTCTAATATCACTCTAGAACCATTTGTAAGGTTAATAACGACCTGTTGATGGTGTGTTTGTTAAAAACATATCTAGTCATCATATATGTATCTAGTTATAATTTAAATTAGGTAAGGATTAATCACGTGCAATGGTCAATTCCACGTCAAATCCATGTCTTTTACCATTCATTACTCATTAGCATATAAAAATATATTGTTCAATCGTCGAATGCATCAAGAAATATAAAACAACTACCTTTCCACTTCATAATATTAACAGATTCAATTGTGTTTCCGGACAACTAAGTTTGTTTCCGTTTCAAACTTCGCGTGACGATGACCCTGAATACCGAATGAAACTACCGCAGTTAAAAAAAATCACTTGAAAATTAAAGCTATACGTGTGGGTGATAGTCATTTCGGAGAATTGCTGATTTTGATCTCAATCAATTGTCAAAAATGTAGTAATAGTAAAAAATGTTAATGAATGAAGTGACAAAAGAATAACTGAAGAACTGGCGGCACTCCAATTATTTTAAGGAAAAGAATCTGTTTAGTTGAGTGCTCTGATCTCAAAAATGAAATCAAATTGGTTTGGGAAGCAAGTATTAAATTAGTTATTTCACTTTTAAGTTTGAAATTTTTCATCAAATTTCATTTGAAACGCTTTATTTATGAATAACGTGTATATTTGAGTATAATGGTACAGTAGAGTAAACTGATTTCGAAAGGGAAATCATATTAATTCGGTTGCAAGTATTAAAAATGCCAAAACATGTGGTGAAAATTTCAAACTTAAAACTGATTTAATACTAGTTCGGGCCAATTTGATTTCATTTTTGAAATCAGGACACTACACCGGAATATATGCGTTTGAAAAAATAAGATTTATAGGCATATTCTTCACACTAGCCGTGACACTAATAGTACCTACGTGTGTTAAACAATCGATTAAAGTAAAATTAAATTAAAGAAAATTTTTATTTGTACTTTACATTCTTAACCTCGTCCGCGTTCACTTAAACTAAAACATATTTCGAGCGTATATGGCACACGTGGTATTTTTTATAATCTGTTACGGGACCTTGGCATATTCCCCACATAAGCATCCGATTTAACGATCAGATTTTCGAGGATGTTCCCAAAAGAAGACGATCTCGTCTCGGGTTTTGCCTCCGATGAACCATCGCCTATTCCCTGCGGAGATCCAGTTAGCGTAAGTAATCGGGCCTGGGCGCCTCCATACATCGTGCCTCGGGACACTTCGGCCGTCTTCGGCCGCGTCCGCCGGATTATTAATAGCGCCCCCTCCCGCCGGGCGGGCGGGGGCTCGTTAGGATGAACTACAGTCCAACTGAGAACAAGTCCATTTGCTTACGACTCCTGCAGATGGGGAAAGTTTCCAAAGTTTAAGTAATCGAAAATAGCGTTCGTGTATCGGTAAAGTTTACCGCTCGGGGAGATTCGTGATTCCAGGATTTATGTCTTCATTAGTGGCAGCCGAGGAGATGCTCGCCTGTGTGGAGATTGCTGGATTGTGTTGATTGGGTTAGCTTCGAACGAACATCTTTCTTCTTCTTCTAGTGTTTGTCTGGTTATCGGATGCTCCTAATATTTGGACCCAGCATCACTGTCCGAAGCCGTCTGTAGACATACAAGTCTAGTCGCTCCAGCATTGTTTCAGTGAGTGTCCATGCATCCAGAGGTAAAGAATTCGGAAAAACGATCATCAGAGTACTAGTTTTACATTTATCTTTATATTCATCTTCTTCGGTTGTTTGGACCCACCTATGAGTAAATGTCTCCCTCAAATTACCGGTTCCCTTTGTTTTTCATCACGTTCCCTTAGTATGCTTCTACAGCACGAACTGCTCCTACTCCTTCGTAATCCCGGGCCTTGTTTAAGCTCTATTATGTCTCGGACACAGTCTGTCCATCTTGTTGAAAATCGAACTCTCACTATCTGCTGTTTCATATCTACAATCCTAGTAGAGTTTCTTTATTCCTTCTCCTGAGATCAGTGCTTAAACTTCATACTGAGTTATGAAGAACACTACAGCTTTAACGAGTAGGACTTTTATGTTCTCACGAAAGTTATCTACAGGTCGTCAGCTCACCGGATGGTGAAGACCTCTGCTTCTACAGCCCAGTCATAGAAATCACTGCACGTACATCTGTCGTCCGTAACATTGTACACTACGTGACTAGTATAGTCGCACTTCAGCTTGAAGACCGTCTAGATAATGTTGGCAATCTTATTTTTGTACATTTCTCCCTTTCAAAAATAATCCAAAAATTCTCGTTTCAAATAACAGATTCCTGTATAACATGTTTTGTACAATCTGCTTTGCATGAGTCCATGTTTGCACCCTGTAAATTAATACAGAAAAAAATTCATAGCTGATATTACTCGCACACGCGAATCCGGAGATGCTTGGCAATCTTCTTGTGCCAATGTATTCGGTGTTCCAAACGCACTTTTTATGTATTCATTAGGATATAGTTCTTTTACTGTTGTTTGGTATAGGTTACATAGAAAATTGGGTTACATAGAAACACGATCAGTATTTCGTAACGTAATTCCAAAGCTTTAAAATCGATACAATACAAATACAAGGCTGCAGTTCAGAACATCTTAGAATATAATATGACAATTTGATCTCCCTTTTATAAATTTCATCAACAAAAACTTGAAAGGGTTCAAGATAAATTTCTTAGATTAATAATTTTTAAATTATACATACTGATTAAACAAATGAATTGTAACTTTTGAGTGATTAATTATTTTTATACAAAATTGTTAATGTCAGATTACACATCCTGATGAACCGATATCCTACCATGTTCCTAGCTGGAGTACCTGATCTTTGGTGTTCTTCCATATTAAACAGACAAATACAAATGATTACAACAATGCGTACGTGCAAAGGCTGTACAGGCATGGGGATTTAATTAATTTATTTATTTTTATTTAGCAAGGAGCTTTTACAAGTAATAATATGAATATACAATAGATGTAACAAAATAGTGTGGTCGAACCTTGTAACTTAAATTTGTTAAAATAAAATACAATAATTACAGGAGGGTGGATATTTTTTTATTACGAATTTATTAAATACAGGTGTGTGTTTTTTAATGCACTGGATCTCAGTCGTATTTAAAGCATATTAATTTTGTTTACTATGTTTAAAATCTAATAATATTTTTTTTGTGTAATAAAAGCGCCTAAGGGCGTGGAGAATTTGGGTAAAAAATTAGCTGAAGCTGAAAAATGTTTGAAAAAGAGTTATATGAAGATTTCCATACGGTGAAGAGAGACTCTTCTTATGCCGCCCGCGCCGCCTGGTTGGCATTCTTTTCTGTATTTTACTAAATGCCAACTTCATCACTTGCACACAGCAGTCGATTAACAATGTTTATTGATGACACATACATATGCCAGACAGAATTCAGAGTTGAAGAAGTACTTTCTTACACACACCCCGATAAAGAATAAAGATCATCATACTTAAGAATTTGTTAGACATAGTGAATGGACGCCCACTTCATTTCCAGGGAATTTTTATGAGCGAAAGTTAACATATCGATCCTATTCATACGTCGCCAGGTTGACAATTTTTTATTCTAAAAGGCCGTCTCCGTGTCACGTTGTGTAAATGGCGACGCGACCCGGAGAGGTCTGCAATAGTCCACTCACTGCACCGTTCCACATAGAAATACACTTTGCCAGAAACAGAATAAATTAATGCGAAAATATTTAATTTTCACATCCAAATATCGCAGAATTCATATCAAAGCGAAGAAAGAGGTCACGAAGTCGGCCAATAAAACGGAATCAACTGGCTTCTAATCGGATTGGGGGAGATCGACACGAATCCAAAACGAGCTTTGTCTGATGAAGGAGAATGAGGTCAGGAAGAGACGAGCGGGAAATAAAGCCAACACGAGGCGGGCCCTGGAGGGGGCGACACCGTCTCCTGACTCCTGACTGTCGCAGCGCGCACAGCCAGCGCAGGCATCACGTGCTCGGCGGAGGAGAAATTGCGCGCAATATTAGCGTGCGCCAGGAAGTTTTAAGTGGACGTCTGGGATGTACGTACTTTCATGTTGCGCACATCACCGGATCGGCAACTTTGGCGAAGAATCGTTATTTTTATGAAAACGTGCCGTGTATGGCTTAACCCAGTGCATTTTATTTTATTTTAAACGAGACACTAGGTACAGAATATATATAAAAAAAATACATAACTTATTATACACTCGACCCAATATCCCAATTATTAGTATAAGCTGGCATGTTACATTTCAAATGAAAAAAACTTCTGTGTATCTGTTTTGTGGGATATTCTGCCGTGTATACGTGACCTCTCAAGGTTGCGACAAAGTGTATGTGGGACAAACAGCACGCACGATTTCAAAGATGGTTGACGAGCATAAAAGAGCATGCAAACTCGATCATCCGGAAAAATCGGCATTGGCTAGGCACTTTCTAGATACGGGCCACCATTTTTTGCTTGAATCGAAAATCTTAGGAAAGCCCAAGAGTCCCCACATGCGCCTGGTCAAAGATGCAAGCGAAATATATAAGCACCAGGTAAATATTAATAGGGACGACGGTCTTAAATTAAAAACTTCGTGGTATCCGGCGTTGCAGGATCAATTAAATAGTAGCACAACACACTACATCAAGACATACATACCCTGCTTTCGACACGTTACTGCAATCCAGTACTTAACCTAACACAAACATGGAAACACCCTGACTTCGGTACGGTATTGCAAGGCAATACTTAACCTACACAGAGAGGTCACATAAACACGGCAGAATATCCCAGAAAAGTATACACAGAAGATTCTGAACGGCCGTGAAAACCTGAGCACATTTTGAAAAAAAAATCAAAAGATGTACAATTTCAATCATGTCTACTAGTGTTACATTTTAAATGGAAAAAAAAATCAATCAAATGATAAACAATCTCAATCATGTCTACGTGCAACAATGCACTGAAATTAATAGCCAATTTATATTAAGTTGGCTTACATGATATGAAGTAATAATGATTTTCTATGTACCCTCTGAGGGTTTTAAATAAAACAAAACGAATAAGGATTCATATAAAAAAAAAGAAAATATTTTGTAGAAAACTACTATTTATTAAATTATCAATATGTTTCGGGGCCAACAGTCCTTTCATCAGATTTCCCAGAACACAATGTATAATAAAACAAAAAAATAAAATTGGTAGGGTGGACATTAGCAAAAACAAAAAATAAGTATGAGAGTTGAATAACTAATTAAGAAATAATGTAAAAACTAATTGAAGAGGTAGCTATTTGCAAAAAATATTAGGTTATTAATCATATACAATATATATTTACACTTTTTCTAATTTCAACAAAATGTAATTAATAAATTTAATTGAATAAAGCGATTTTATAAAAAAAGGTTTTCTTTTTATTAATATGATTAATTTTACCACAAATGTGTTAACTGTAGCTAATAAATAAATAAATGGTAGTGTATTTTTATTAGTACAAAATATATTTATTTTTGAGTGAAATTCATTCAACATTGTTATGTCTGCCTATTATTCTGTTACCGAGAAAATAAGACAAATAAATTATATTGTAAGGCGTTACAAAAAATTATACGAAGCTAATCTCAAATATATATATATCGGTTTCGGTAGTAGCCGCCACGCGGCAGAGTAACCCAGAAGAGCCTCCATTATTATCCGAAGGCCGCGAAAAACATGGGAAAAAATTACAAAAGAAAATAAAATTAAACCAGACGCGACCTTCGAGAAATAAATTACCACGCAGTTGTACTTCCGCGGCGAGAACCGAATTCGGAGATCAATGGACCGGAAAACGTGACTACTCCACTATCCGCAGATTAAGTCGGCCGTCACGTTGGAGCCATTAACAGGACAACTGACTAAGATTTTGAACAATTGTACAATAGATTTTCAGTAGTGACCAGTCATATTGTACACGCACAAAAGCTCATTGTCTTAGTCAAGATCTTTACATTCCGAAGAGCCGTAGTAAAAAATAAACGTCGGCTGCAAATGACCGGTTACGTGAGTCATAGAGACCATCGCAAAAATAAAAGTCCTGCCTACTAGATTTTAGCGATGTCTCATTCTTTCGCAAAATTAAGAACAATATTCTTGTCGACGTAGTTCCTTTCAATTGCGTTCCTCTTCGCAACTGTTCTGGTTTGTCCGGATCATTATTTGGTATATTAACAACTATATCAGTTTCTAATAGACTGAATATGGTGATTTCCTATTACTTTTGTATTATTATATTTCTTTAATAATACTGCAATGGGATCCGAAAAGTCAGCCAGAGAAGTGGCAGAAAAATGCTGCCACAAGATGTATCAAAATCTGCGCACATATCAAACCGTCTTCAAAATCTTCACTGGCTTAAATGCCTGGAGAGGATTGAATATAAGTTAAGTCTCACAATATTCAAGGCTATTCACAACATGGTCCCTGAATACATCACCGACTTCTGCATTCCATTTTCCGCAAATAACAGACAACTAACTCTTCGCTCAGCATCAACATCTAATACAAATAGGTTAGTTAAAGTAAATCACGTCCACAAAACCAATTTCGGTGACCGTGCTTTCGCGATGATCGGACCAAATTTGTGGAATAAACTACCTAATGAGACAATCTACTAAAGACGCATTTGTTTGGATAATCTTGAAAAAACTATAGAATCAGACCCTTACAACACTACGTAATGTTTCCCACTCCTAGTATGCACTCCGCGAAAATACCTGATTCTTTCTAGCATTCCCAACTAGTATAGTTTTAAATGTTAATTCTTTTTTTGCATGTCATCTAGTGAATAAGTATGTTATAGTCAGTAACATGTTTTGTGTGAAGCGGCCTTGAGAACTGCGCTATATAAATGTTCCAACCAGTATTATTATTAATATATGGAATGGAATCAGACACAAAATCAAGAATTTCAGATATGAATCGACATATGGCTTCTAAACCAAGCCAGGTTGATAATTTTAATCGGATTTATTAACACAGTATACGTCGTACTTGATGAAGAAAGCATTGGCCCCGAAATATGTTGATAATTTAACAAAATACCTATATGGTTTATAAAAAGTGTTTTGTTGTTGATTATTACACAATGAGGAAGTTATTCAACTTTGTTTACATGGTTGAAAACATAAATTTAGTTCACATCAGCACCTTTGTACCTCACTTGCTCGCAATCCTTTACAGGACGACACTCATACACCGTTCTCAAAGTACTTTTACTAAACGAATGAAGGAGCCCAAATGTCAGAGGCGGAATCCTGTCATACATTTGTATAGTGGACAAATATTCTACAGGTACCACAAAATTTCGGAAAAAGAACGACTAGAAATGATTAGGTGTTATGATACGCATATATTATCGAGCAAAAAGAGACACAACGCGTTGCTACGGCCGTGGAAAACTTGGAAGAGTGATGCATTGAAGCTTGAAATAACGTAGTTTCGCAATGGCAGTTTGTGACAGAGAGCGTCTTCCGTGTGACGAACCATAAATCAAGGATAATGAGGGAAATCGTAAAATCGGGGGGAAACGGCAGTTAAAAACCGATGTGGATGGTGAACGCGCCGCGCCGGTCATAAACGAGTGCGTGCAATCTCACACGGCGCAGCTCGGCAGCTCGGCTTCCGGTGCCAAACTACATTAAACTCTTTCGTTTAAACACCATTACGTGATCACACGTGAGCTGGCGCAAACAGCACGTAAAAATACATAATCAAATAAGTTTAGAACCTCATTCGTTGTAATACATTAGCTTTGAAATTGTAATACGTTAGCTTTGAAATACATTTAGCTGGGGTAGTTCGTTTGCGGCTCACAAGTCTAGGGCAGAGATACCATTTAACACAACCATCAACCAACAACAGAAAAACTATTATACCAAATCAAAGAATAGCTCATTAAATAAAGACAAATTGTAGATCTCACAGAGACGAGGTTATTTATATGACAAACATCTTTTTACATAAACTAATAAATGGTATTATCGACTGTCCTCAACTACTAGAACGTACGTGCTTGCGTGTTCCGTCTCGCGTAACTAGAAGTCATGCAGGTTTTGCCGTGGAAACTGCAGCCACTGACTATATCTTTAATTCCCCACTGCAAAGGCTTCCTAGACTAGCAAACAGAAACGAGCAACTGGACGTCTTTGCCAATAACTGTATATTATTCAAACATATATTAAAAGGTGTATTGAAATAGAACCTCATTCGTTGTGCTTTGAAATACATTAAGCTGGGGTAGTTGGTTTGCGGCTCACAAGTCTAGGGTAGAGATACCATTTAACAGAACCATCTTAACAGAAAAACTATAATACAAAATCATATAATTTAACTCATTAAATTAAGATAAATTATAGTTCTCACAGAGACGAAGTTATTTATATGATAAACATCTTTTTACACAAACTAATAAATGGTATTATCGACTGTCCTCAACTACTAGAACGTATCCGCTTGCGTGTTCCATCTCGCATGACTAGAAGTCGTGCAGGTTTTGCCGTGGAAACTGCAGCCACTAACTATATCTTTAATTCCCAACTGCAAAGGCTTCCTAGACTAGGAAACAGATACGAGCAACTGGACGTCTTTGCCAATAACTGTATATTATTCAAACATATATTAAAAGGTGTATTGAAAGATTACTAGTATTTGTCGAATTAGACTTAAATAATTGATTTGTATTTGTATGTATATTTTTTATTATAATATTACTTTCAACGCTTGCGCTATATCTTTTCACTCTACATTAATACTTTTTTGTTTTTAAATTTCTATTATATTATGTTTTTCTTATGTTTCTGCTTTTTATATACGTACTTACTTTTTACTTTATTTATCTTTATATATTTGTATCTATATTTTAAGTATTTCTTTTCTCTTTATGTCATTATTATGTTTACTTGTTATTGTTTTTTTCTCTTTAAACTATCTATATATTCTGATTATGTACACTTACCTATCTATTGTAAAAGCCCTATAGGACGTTGATTAATAAATAAATAAATAAATGTATGGATGTCTTTTATACGATGGCTCATGCCTTACAACTTTTACTAGCTGGTTTAAGAGATAGTAGTCCAGTATAATAATTAACGAAGTGAGGACTCTAGCAAACTACTGGAATGGCATTTAGAGGGTGGGCAAACACAAGAAGGGGAAGTGTTAAAAAATACCTGAACGCAAAGGAAATAAAAAAAAAACATGCAGTTACCGCTAAAAATATATGGTAAGCCAAGCCAATTTTTCAAAAAGTTGGCGGGAAATTACTTAAATCCAAAAAAACAAGAAATCATGGGTTCATTCAAAAAGGACCACAGCATGGATACTCGTACGCTTGCAATTTCATTGTATGGAGCATTATTATTTCTTTAATAAATGTAGGCCGGGCGGGCCGTAATGTTTCTCCTGTCATGTACTAGGTTTTAGAACGGGGATACGGGACATTGTCTAAAAGTCGTATCTTTTGTTACCAGGAAAATGTAGTGTCGTAAGACGCTGCGCGCAAGGTAGCTCTAGATATTATAAATTTCGAAAAATTAAATACACCTCAGAGCGGAAAACTCTTTTTTATTGGTGCTAAACCATTTCTAAAAAAAGATTATCCGTTATATTAAAGAACCCGTTCTTATTGACAAGTTTCAATATCATAACAAAATTCTGTGAATTTTTAAAATCAAATTTATTAATAAATCAAATCAACGAAAAAATACGGAAATGTACGAGGCCGCTATAGCGTAATTTGTTAATGCACCTATCTCGGATAGATAGGAGACCCGTGGTTCGAGCCCCGGTAGCAGCCAAATATTTTTTCGTTGATTTGATTTTTTTGTATATCTTTTCTAATCGATAAATAAATTTGATTTTAAAGAATACCTGGTTCACTTTTGTCTATCCCATGGAACACATAGTAATACTAATTATTTGAAAATATGTTTTTTTCAAATTATTTTCAATTTTATATCGGATATGCTAAACTTTTAATAATTCCTTCTTAAATAAGTGTGTGACCTTTTTGTCTGTCTCGGATAAACGTGCACCGGGGAATGTTTTATCTCAGTCGTGGCAGAGGAGCTCCACGGGAATGGATATGAAGCGGCCATTATTTTTTCAAAAATAATAGTTAATATGTGAATTAAAAAAAGAAATATAACTAGCCACCTTCTTGTATAACCACTTTTAGGCCTCATTCATTTATCACCGTTAATTTAAAAAAAAATCTACAATTCTGACCTAATGTTTGTGATTTTTTAAAGTTAGATTTTTAAGAGTCTAATTAGAGAAGAAGAGCTACAAGTCTAGAATCTAAATATTTAACCAACAAATAGTAAATACTATTTCTTCTTCTTCTTTTATTAAATATTGGTCTGTATTGATAGGTCAATCCTGGTCTTGTGATTAGGACGTCCAGCTCTCTCTCAATCTCTTTGGTGGTCTTCCTGGCGGTCGGCGCCCCTCTGGAATCCCGGGCATCACGGCTCTGGGTTTAATCTCTAGAACATGGTACCTCCAGAAACGCCTTCTCTGCCTGCTCCATCGTACAATGTCTTGTTTGTCGCGGATTTTTACATTGGGTACTCTCTATGAGGGTCTTGCCCGCAATGGGTCTTAGGGTCTTCATCTCGTTAGTTCTGAGAAGGTTCTCACCGCGTCCGCTCTTGCTTCGATATATCTGCTTTTCACTAGCATACGCTTATTGGTCCATACAGTGTCTCTTAAGCATCCGGAGATAACCGCCGCTCTGTTTGTCTTAAACAAAGCAGCGGTAGAGTAGACACAATTATCAGAATAGTGCGATTCTCGAACTCCTGAATTAAAACAAGGCGACATCTGACTGGGACTCGGAGTCATCAAGTCGGTCCAATCTTGGGTGAATTTTCCTCTCCGGTGAGTGGCGTTTTTTAATTCGAAGTTAAGTCAATCAGGTCGTGCCGAGTTTTCCACGAATCCCGTGCCGTGTAGATCAGTCTTTCGGGATGCGGGGCACGTAGCGGCGGCGGCGCGGGGAGCGGCGGGGACGAGGTAAACAAAGGGAAGGAATACACGAACGGCCTGTAAAGGAATAAAAGGGGGAATACAATATGCAAGGGCCAGCGTAGCGGGAGCGGAGACGGGATATTCGACTTTGTTCGACTTTATACGGGCGAACTGATTCACGGGATGATTCAGAATGTATAAATGCGAGAATGAGGTAAAGGGTTCCCTGAAAGGTAGCTAGCGCACATACTAAATGAAAATCGCAAAGTATGACGTCGATGGGAATTGCAAGATATTAATATTATTTCATTATTCAATTTAGCGCTTTCACACAAATGATTATATGCAGAGAACATCATAGTCTAAGCTTAACTCGAGGTGCACAGTTTAACCCGCGCTGTGCAAGCGGGTATCCTGCAAAGCATCGGACCCTCCAATATATGTGTCACGCATGTGACGTACAACCTAAAAAAAGAGATACTCACGAAGCAAAAGGAAGATTATAAAATACAATAAATTATATAACAAATGGAAAACCCCTGATGAAGAAAAACATGATCGATTTTCACCACGAAACAATGCGCGTATTACGCATTTTACCCACATTAACTCAATTACAAGATTATATGAAAAGACATGTACCCTTCGCCGGGGAAACAACCGAACGGAATAGGGCCGATGAAATTTCCGAGAAAAGAAGGGAGATGAAAGAAAGGGAACCCTGCCCCAAAAGGATGCACGTGCAAAAAAATTATTACTTATAAAAAATATTGAAAAATAACTTGACAAGCAATATTGAAGGCAACCATGCCGTAAAACTGCTATTTGCATATGCATGTATGTAATATGTATCAAAAAAAATAAAACCGAAAAAAAAAACTTGTAGAAGGGAGTGCGGTTCGTGAATAGGGCTCCTCAGCCACGCTCGACGCATAACCAATAAACAAACGTCATCTTCGTAACGAGGGACCGCCAAAGAAGACCTATGTATATACAGGCCAAGAGAAAATTATCAGTCAAAAAATATATATAAAAAAATAAATAAGAAAAACGCAGATTGTTGATCTTCATGATTTACAACCAAATATAACAGGTTAGGTTAGGTTAACGATTATTTGACTTTTTTATAATTAATTTAATTCATTATGAAAGAGAAAAGTGTACAAAAACATACTCACATAATTGTATTGATGCCGACGTCGAGGTAATATTTGCCACACGATTTTTTAACGATTCATATGTTAAATAGAATCATTATACTTAACCGAACAGTTAAACATCGACGAGTGCTGAAGATGAGGAGATCCCATTTATGACGTAATAAAGAAAATCGCGTTCAGTAAAATGGCAGTAGGCATATGTATCGCAATTATATAGGTAATGGTCTTGCAAATTACCCTCAGCGCACGAAGCGCTTACATTACCACGATTGTCAGGTTTTTACATCAAAGCTTGCGAAATGGGGGAATTTATAATGCTAAATATAAGCGTAGTTTTTATTAAGGCGCAGCTTAGACGAAGCGAGAAATTAATGAAATAATTAGCATTTTTTTAAATGAAATATTCTAGTGCGCATCGGTCAGAGTGCAAATAAACAAACAATATTTTATATATTGTATATTCTAAGATCACAATTACAGGATTTTTTCCACAGAGGGATGGTCATTAATAAACATGAATCATAGAAGGCTAACAGAGATGAAGCTATTTATGTGGGAAACATGTAAGGAAACCTTTATAGGGTGGCCACAAGGCTTATGACCTGTATTAATTAGCTAGCTTAAGCGATCACCCTACACAATGTACGGCCACCATGAGAACATCCATACATTATCAATTTTTTTAGAGTTGTACATATGTTCGTTATTACTTAAGACTTCCATACATGTAATTCGGACGAATATCATACACCATACGGCGACGTATATGTATATGATGTCATGGGAATCACTCATTTTTTACCATAGATGGCTTCGCCAAGTCCCTTCAAATATTCGAAAGAAAAAATTGATGTTCTCCCGTGGAATTGGCGAAGGTAGCTCTGTGTAAAATATAATTTAGGCCAGCCAATTCAAGTCATAAGCCAGGAGGTCACCGAATAATACGAATAAAGTAAATTGTAAAATGTATCCTACTTATATTTAATTAAGTTGCATTCCTTAGTTCCTGACAACATGAACAATATAGGGTATTTGTGGCGTTAGATGAAAAACCGCCACTATCCATATGGAGTCCATATGGATAGTGGCGGTTTTGGCTCTATACGCTAGATTTGTTAAACTATTTAACATAATATGACATGTGTTCTTTTTAATCCCTTTATATTAACTAGGGGCGTCTGCTTGCTTGCTTGCCGGCGGTATAATTTCGGAATTTTAGAAATTTTATTGTTTTTTTTTTGTTGTGAAAAGTTTGATTAGCGACGGCGGCCCGATAACGTCGCGGAATATTTTCTAAATTTGAATTACTCCGTCGGTATACATAATAGGTACTTCACTACGAATGTCGAAAATCTAAATTGACTGACAAATGTTTTTAGAATTTAATCTTCAAAGCATGAAGTGTCTTATCAAAGCTCAAAACATCTTACATTTTAGAAATATATTAAATTACTGTAAGTTTAGTGTTATGTTATATGTTTTAATTCGTCTTTAATTGTTGTTATATTTTACAAAGAAAGGGAGTATAATAGAAACTTGGTTTTTATGGGTTACTTTTTTAACACCGTAATTTGGACACTTTTTCCTTGAGAAAAGCAGAGTTATTATGCATATAATGTTTTATTGTATGTTTTTAATAATATTTTCGAATTGTTGTCTATGTACCTAATATAAATTTAATAATTTATGAAATATTCTCCTGGAAACTACAAAAAAATCAATAATTTGCAAAAATAAAAGCGAAAATTCAACTTATTAAATTTAGAAAAAAACTGAGGGATGTACATTCTGAAATCGCATGTTAATTATTATTAGTATTATATGTTATTGTTATTTTATAAAATCCCGTATTTAAAATCCCGGCCGAGGATCGAGAGGCCAATCACGCGGCATAAGAGCAGATTACTTTCCACATTAAAAGCTAATGCAACGGATTATTCGAGATGAGAACAAAAGTGTTACGAGCCCGGCGAATTGCAACATGCAAAGCGAACACTGCACTGCACGTTATTCGCAGACCTTTTCAAACTGTGGGCCCCCATGATCGCGGGGCAATTACAGATAAATTACCACAACTATCTAGCCAAAGTGTGCAATAGTCATGCGACATCGACGTAACTGACTGGAAAAAAGTCGCAATAAACGCTGATCGTGTCATAAGACCATAAATGCAAATGAATAAAGCACTAAGTACCAAAAATATTTTTTTTAAGATAAGTATACAGATTATTACCACAGTATACCCAGAACAGTAGTTTATCTCCGGCCTGTCGGCGAGTTATTAGCCTACTCTTGCGTTGACGCTAGGGTTGTCACTTTATTTTTACTCCCTTTCTTTTAACTCGTAGCGTCTGAGATTCCGACGCATAAGGTAGACAAGAAACCCGAAAATTTCTGTAATTAGTGTACCTAGTTCTGCACTTAAATTGCAAGAACGCTGATTAACACCAAGGTAGACTTTTAAAAACTCACAGTCTTTGTGATAATCAACACACCTTTTTAGTAAAGCACCACAAACATAAAAAAAGGCATTTTTTTCAGGAAGCGCGTTTTTTTTCGGCGGCTGCGAGCGCGAATGGCACCGAAGGCCCGCCCTTACTGCCGCCGCCTTGTGCCCCCATATTCTATGTCAATGTGTGCGTCACAGTGCGTGCGTACACGGCGCCGAGCACGCACGCACACATTCTAATGGGTAGCGGGCAGTTTGTATGAAGACGTATTACTGTTCTTAGTATACTATGTTAGTACTATATCCCTTCGCTAATACATTAAACACTGCACACAAGATCTATCTGTGTTAATTTCTCGAAATCGCCAGCTTGCTAATCCTTCCACTCCGATCTACCAGGCAGAGGTAACTCTTTTCAATTCCAGCTTATCTTGCCAGTAATAGGATATTCTCTCCCATCCCACGTATAATATGCTCAGATTATAATTATATGAATTCAATAGATATTTTTAATACCAAATATGAAGAGTATCGTCATATGGTGAGGAGATACTAGAAACTCGTCCCCTTCCCTGACCATGTGCATTAATATATTACGAACCCTTTTATGTTTTTTTTTGTTTTTCAATTTTTTGATTGTTTTATCTGTTATATCTATCATTCATATCAGATTGTCATATTTAGGTATAATTGTCTTATCTGTGTCTTTCTTTAATTGTGGGAGACACATAACTATTTTTTCTCACCGAGTAATTATGTCTTCCTGAAGGATGACCAAATAAAATAAAATTCTGGGAATGCATATCGCTTAAGAATTAAATGTTGCGTCATTTTTTTTATAAATAAAATAAAAAAAATATTTTTTTTAGTGAGTAGGGCACAGTCCAACCAAAATTTTTATATTCAACTTAAATAGAAATAAACAAATAAATTAATAGTTTTTAGTATTAAAATGATTAACTAAGACAGGCGTGTAGCAGTGTTGAAAATATTAATGAAAATATGTGTAAAATAGCACATAAAGAGCGAAAAAGAGTATATTCGCTTTTTACCCTGTATCTTAAAATGAACATTCTGGCACTAAGTGCTTTATTCATTTCCAGTATTCAAATTGTTTTGCTATTTGTTTCATGAATCTTATTTCAGAGAGATAAGTGATCATTTTTTGTTGATCATTATTAGTAGACCCGTTTAACTTAATTCTGAATTTTTTTTTTGTTAAAATTATTTTAACAAAAAATTTCGAAAATACCTAAAACCACATTTGAGCACACACAAACGTCCACGCAGACTTTCGTATAGGTTTTCTTTTTCTTTTATTAGGTAAGTCGATGTGTGGTATAGAAAACTACGCCTCCTGGGATCTCGAGGTCCAACTATCCCTCCATCTCTTCAGTGGTCTTCCTGGTGGGCGTTGTCCAGAGGGAATTTCTTTAGCTGCCGTGTGCACGAGGGTGCCCTTTCTCGATAGAGTAGATCCAGAATCTCCTTCTGGATCAACTCCATCGTGCTATGTCCTCTATTTTGCAAGAATTCCTTGATGAATCTCAGCATTTTCATTTCAGATGTATAAAATGAAGGAAATGAATTTTTCATATTCGACATAAGTTACTGTAATTATAATCCAACGTTTTACTAAAAATAAGTTAGAAATATTGTATATCTCCACAACTATTGATTATTTAGGTCATGGTTGTACCTGAAAAGTATTGTGGACTAGCTCTGTTACATCCTCTATATTGTAATAAAAACCAAATTCGAGTTATATTACAACTCCACTCGCACACGAACTATAAAATGTTAAGAAATTTTCTAATGTGATATTTTTAACGCAGTTTCGTGACATATGTTACATTGTCCTGGAAGCCTTCAGAAAAAGCATATTGCAAATACTCAGTTTTTAATTTTATTATTTTAAAATCAGGCGAGTCGTTTCCGTTTACTATATACACACACGAACCACAAAAATAGAATATTATAAATAACCAGGTCTTTTTTGCAAACCTTTTACCTTTTATTTGTTTTTAAACTTGTTCTCAATTAGTTAGCCATCTCCCGTGTATTTATTTTTGGTTTTCGTTAATGATTATACGTACTTGGATTTTTAATTTTTAGTATATGTTATACCCCGATGAAGGGGCCGTTGGCCCCGAAACATGTTTAGAGTTCGACAACTTAGTGGTTTATTCAAAGAGTTTTCTTGTTAATTATACAAAAAGCGAATTTGCTGCCGATGAAAAATTTGGCCATTACACTCGCAGTCACTCCGTCTTACGATAGACGACAGGTATGACGTCACAATTAACAGTATTTCACTATTCATATTTTTAATATTTAAAGCATTCACCTTGTGGTTAGACATTATAACAGAGTGTTAGTTAAATTAGTATAAACCACTACCAGATTATAGCTCTACCGGTTTCGAGACGTGCCCGTCTCTTCGTCAGGACCAACACTACACTATGTTCACAACACTATACACCACAACCATAGTGTTGTTAACCTTTCACCAATATTTATCACACGCATGTTAATCTTGTCAAAGACAAGCTTGCACTAACTTGCCAACAGAACGATCAGGAATCAAAGGGCTGTACGGAAAATTGATTTGGTTATTTATTAGAGGTGTTTTATTATTCAGCGCTTCCCTTACGTAAAAAAATTCTAAATGATTAAATTATAAACCTTTATTATTGGTATTTAATATTTTCACCCCCGTTTTTAAGTCAAATATATGATTATTTTCTATGAAGTGGTTTGCAAATTCTGAAAAAAAATTGTTATAAGACATCTCATATGTTATTTGATTCTAGTATTTAAATTGCGAGATGTCCTTCCAATATAATGTGATGGACACGAGCTACATGTTAAGTGGTAGATTCCTGAGTAGTCCAATAGTACCCACTTTAAACCCCGCCCCCTCTCACTTTCTCGTAGATTCCTGATCGTTCTGTAGCCTAGTTAGTGCATGCTTGTCCTTGACAAGATTAACACGCATGTGATAAATATTGATGAAAAGTTAACAACACCTTGACTGTGGTGTATAGTGTTGTGAACATAATGTGTAGTGTTGATCCTGACGAAGAGAAGGGTGCGTCTCGAAACCGGTAGACCTTAAATCTGGTATTGCTTTATGCTGAGTTGGCTAACACTCTGTTAACAGTATTTCATTTCGTCTGTCACATTTCAATGTTTCGCCGCCTGGTGTATTGCGCGTCGAAAATGTAGAGGATTTCCATATTGGACGCGACGAGATAAAGATCGAATGTAATAAAACAATCAAAGTGACGTTCCGCATGTTCCGACCGTCCCAGTCAAGGTAAGAACGCGTAACCAACTGGTGTATAAGTTCAAGGACTGTCTCCACTGCGGGCCCACGCGACGAAGCCGTACAGGGCGGGGTGGAATTACACGACGAACGCCAGAATAGAGCAGAGAGGTGAGCGAGGTGGATCGCGAGCAGAGTGCGACGGGGCATCGATTTTGGATTCGAAGAAACCACGGTTTCTATTCGCTGGCTTCAGCCCAAAAGATCGAGGAATTGTATCGTTGATTTAGTACGGTTCGTCACGATTTGGTACATACAACCAAAGGGTCATTCCGAGTGAAATAAAAAAATGCCGATTATGATAATTTCGTTGGCTGTCAGTTCGTCGTAACTTCGTGTAACGTCTGTAACTTCTTATTGGTAAAAAAAAGATTTTTTTCTTTTTTTATAAATAGTTATTGTTTAGGAACCGACATGTAAAAGTAAAGTAATCATTTTTGATGAGTTACAGCTAGTTTAAAATGAATTTGTGCAAATTTCGGATATTTTTTATCACAGGTAATTTATTTAATTTTTTCTGTCACTATTTTGAATCGAGGATAATTTTTTCTCGCACGGACAGAAGCAAAAACAAGGTTTGGCAGAGGTTTTAAAAAAATATATTGTCTGAAGATAATAGTAAATAAAGATACAAACCATAATTTAAATGACCATGAAATATGCCAAATTTGGGAGCATAAATCACCGATTTTGATAACCTTTTAGGGGTTAAAGACAAGTTGCAAATTTTTGTATTAAAACGATGGCTAGTAGAGTTTTCAGCTTTGAAGAATTCAAATCTGAGATAGGACTCCTTCCTGTTTTTTTTTGGCATCAAAGCTTGAAAAACTTAAATTATTTCCTTATTTCAAGGTCGAACATTTCAAATGGGGAACCAGATTTTTTTCCCACGGATACGTGTTACTGGCATTCGACAAAACCAGTAAGTTTCATTTTGTGGTTCACGTTTCACATATATTATGGAAAGCGTAATTTTTAAAAATTTGTAACCATACCTGAAATGGTCGAGCAAATCGCACACGAAATGCCCCTAAATTAGAAAAACACGAACGAACCTTATTTTAGATGATATTTATCTTTTTTTTTGATTTGATAATCCCATCCCTCCAAGCAACCACCCCACCCTCAGAAATGAATTATATTTTTTTCTCATTTCTTTCATATAAAGAAATGCCGCATTCTTCTGTCCTGATACAAAACTCTAGCCTCATCCACATTCATACATCTTCGCGTACAAGCTCGACGATTCAGTGTTAACAACACACATTTCTTATATGTATAAATATTTTTACTGTTCTACATAACCATCTAGGCTGTACGTTTTTAGTTATATTAGGGTTTCCTCATATTTATTCCGTAGGGCGGGTAGAACATTTAAAATTCAAAATGTAGACATTATTTCTATAATCAAATATTTTATGATGATATATTTAATATCCCAACACGCACCGTTCACAAACAACCTATTGAAACCTATTAACGTGAAAAGATATCCCTAGCAAGGTTTCACTTTGCCTTTATTTTTATTTTTTATTCTTCTATTTACTTTGTGTACATATTTGGAATATGTATTACTAGTCCCACAAAACGTCTTAAAATACTTTTGTCTACAGGCTCACTTTCACAATTAATGTGACACTGTTACTAAATATTATTCATCGTATGTATAACCAGAAGAGAGAAAAAAATAAAAATTTTAAGTACATTTATATAAATTAATAATTCTAATCTAAATATAGCAAAACCTAATGATCATTACAATAATAATACACATTACATTAGTTCATATATAACTTATATCGTTTGATATAAATGACTTTTTAAGTTCTGCCTCTAATTTTGGAGTCTTTAGGCCTGTGGGAAAGGTGCTTTGTATT
The DNA here is from genome assembly GCA_016648135.1 of Agrypnia vestita. Classification (NCBI taxonomy): domain Eukaryota; kingdom Metazoa; phylum Arthropoda; class Insecta; order Trichoptera; family Phryganeidae; genus Agrypnia; species Agrypnia vestita. Next base: position 224,413 of record JADDOH010001361.1, on the reverse strand, counting down.
TTGTTCAAGAAAATGGGAACGAGATATTCAAGTGTCCTCAGTCCATATTTATTTGTTATTTTTGGAACAGTTAAATTCTGATATGTAGCGCATCTTGTGTTTCTGCCATTTTTTTTTGAAAATTTCATTTTCGTGATTTTCTCAATCAGCAGCAATAGAATTAACCCATGAACTGGCAAAATATTGGACGTATGAATACACTAATTTAATATTTTGTCTTAAATAACTGTGGGTTTACGATTATTTTTACGATGGCAGTTTGTAGATTTTATATACCCTTTATATATTTGAATTACTGGAGAGGCCCCAAGATCTTATACCGTATCTTAATGTTGATTCTACTAAAGAAAAATACATCACTCTTCAAACAGGCTTTGGGATAATGTATTGAATCTTGTAAAATCTGTTAGATAATGCCCTTTTAGTTTAGAACTTCGAACATTTAATTTTGAAAAATCTATAACTCTGAGAAGTCTTCATTATTTATTTCAATTTTAATTTTCTCTTTTTTTATTCTTCAGGCTTGAGATAGTCGCAAAGATGTAATGCGACGTCACCAGAATCGAACCTGTAGCCTCCGGTGTGAGAAGCCGGTGACATGCCCACTGAACTACGGAGGCTGCTATTTATGTTGTCCAACGTTTATGGAAGAACTAGTGCTTAAAAATAGATATTTCATCCACTTAAACCTTGAGGCGTTCAGGTATACTGCGTTCAGCTTTTACTCAAGTCAAGAGACAGAATGAACTCTTTGAAAAATAATCAGCATATCGCGAAGTAAAAAGTCGTTCTTGGATTACGGATCCAGGCTGCAATCTCGGAGTATTTTTTTTAAAAAGGCACTCAACAGTTTGGGAAGCCCGGCTTCGGCCACACCGTGTGACGAAGGTGAAAGGCCTCGATCGCGGGATGAGAGCCGAGACAGAGAGAGGAAATCTGAAACGGGCCTCGCTCAGGAAGGGGAAAGTTGCGTCACAATGGCTGCGCTAATCCGGAACGCGGCCGAGAGATGCTGCGGGTGGTTCACGGATGATGACGCAGCTGTGATAAAAGTGCCCAGACGGTGATATAATCATGTCAAAATATACGGGGTGTACCAGAGCTAGCAACGGAAACTTGGCCGGTAGATTCATAACTGTGCTATGAGTATAAAATATCAAGCAACCATGACCTAATAACAATAGTCATGGAGATATGCAATATCAAAGTTTGCATTTTTTTTTAAAATATTTCTGACTTATTTTTTGCAAAAAGTTGAACTATCATTACAGTAGCTTATATCGATTTTGAAAAATTCATTTGTTTCAATACAACATAAATAAGATAATAAAAACCTAGCAAAAAATTACTTTTTTCAATTTTTGCAAGGTTTTTATCATTTTATTCGACTTGTATTAAAGCGAATCAATTTTTCATAATCGACATGAGTTACTGTAATGATAGTTCAACTTTTTGCAAAGAATAAGTAAGAAATATTGATGAAAAAAATGCAAACTTTGATATTGCATATCTCCATAACTATTGATGTTACGCCATGGTTGCTTGAACATAGTCAGGAATCTACCTGCCAAGTTTCTGCTGCTATCTCTGGTACACCCTGTATAATGGTTCATGTGACAGTCGGACGTGATGTGATGTGAGCCGAAGCAATTGAAATTACAATAATGACAATTTCATTGTCTGTCCGTCCGTCGTAACTTCGTATAACGTCCGTAACTTCTTTATAGTAATTTTTTTTTATATGAATAAATAAATACTTATAATTGATATAAATTAACTTTGTTAAAACCACTTATTTATTGAAAAAAATTCAACGTGCTTCGAAGCCAATGGCTTCTTCGTCAGGATAACAAAAATAATATTTAAAAATCGAAGTATAGATCAAAATATTAAAAGGTCATATATGGAAAATGATAATATAAAGACCTACTTAACATGAAAATAAATTTAAAAGATAACTATTTGCAAAAAGGACCTGATTATTTATAACACTCAATTTACTATTTACACTCTTTCTTATTTCCAAAATTTCTAATTTATCAAATTGTGATTCTGTATAAATTGTATGTAAAATTTGTAAACCCTTATTAACATCAAAAGAATGATCCATAGCCAAAAGATGGTTAGAAAATTCGGAATAATTATTACTTTTTAAACACCTTAAGTGTTCCTTAATTCTAATTCTAAAAAAAAAAAAAATTTATTCCTAGGGAACCGAAATGTAAAAACACTGTAATTTTTGACGGGTTACAGCTAGTATTATTACTCTCTTAGCGTAGCGTCCGCGGTTTCGACGTGTCGGGGAGGAATTTTTAAAATTTTTGACACAGCACTTACTCCTAAATTTTTCGTTGGTTTTTCCTCAAGCGCCGTTTTAATATGACAGTTCAAAAATCTCGCAAATCATTCATATATGGTACGTTGACATATCAACGAAAGTCACTGTCTGCTTATAAGGAAATTGTCACACGTAACATCGATATACCGCCATCTATTGCCGAATGAGAACATACCAGATACTTGGTGTTGCGCGTCAAATGGACGCGTTGTATCGCGCGGTCTAAATATTAGAATAATCAAAAGTCTTCCAAATCTTCTTCGCGTTCGCGCCCTTTGATCTGAGGCCTATGCAGATGAAAGACACGGCGGCGTATGATAAAGCGTTTATAAGAAACATCATGACCACCCACGACGGACACGGCGCGACCACCGAAATCTTTTTATTTTCATAAAGCTTTACAGGCTTATTTCATAGGTACATTGAGAGATACACGCGTCTACGCCAAATTTTTTTTATTTATTAAATCGGCCCAAAAAAATGCATCAAAATATTTTATTTCCACTCATTTACCTGCATTACCAGGATTTTATAAACCATTATAATTGTTTTTCTGGACACCATTTTCGACACACCTATTCTTTTTTTAGTTTGAAGTAGCAATGATCACTCACTCACTGTACAACTTTATATTTCCTTATAATGGATTATGAAAATTGTAATACTCTTGTTTCGGGATGAGGAAGCTCCAAGTAAAGACTTCGTTCTCGTAAGTATTTATTCGGTAACAATAAGGGTTTAGACAATCGTTTATACAGTAAGACGCGGTCTGGATAACAATGGTAGTGAAAGAGAGATCGACTCGACATTCACGCGCCTTTTTATACATTCTCTTTCTCTGTCATGCAGTCTCTTTCTGGCGTCGCGACATACGTTCCTCAGATCTATTACAAAAATCAAGGGCATTTGGTGGGAGAGTGAAGATATACCGTATTGGTAGATTGAGTATCACCAATGAAGCAATGTGAAAGGAAGGATTTCTATCCTACAAGGAGAACCTTCTGGTATTTATGAAAATTGTCGCGTATCGTATGAAAGTGTCGTGTAATTGTGCATCAAGGAAATAAGAGATACACAATAATAAGGAATGTTCGGTATTTACCACTACATATCGTTATAATTTATGCTTCAGAGCATCATCCGATATGTGAAAGTGCATGAAAAAGGGTGTTGAAAATAGTGTCGCCAATTCGTCAATATTGAGCTCATCACGTTTCATCTGGAGGAAGAAGAAGATCGAGGCTGGTAAGTCGAGCTTCCTTTTCCTCCATATCATAAACAGTCCACGCATTATCGTTCCCATTTACCATTCACCTCCATTCCCGACTCCCGACAAATCATCATCCACCCTTGCTTGATCTCGGCGTTGGGATCACTAAATATGAATAGTACAATTACACTGAACTTTATCGAGGTTAATTAAATGAAGACCCCATGGCAAGAAGTTGTTAACTAACATTTTTGTCAAAAATGAGTTAATAAGCCCTCTAAATTAAATAATGTACGTTCTTTCCATTGAAAATAAGTTCAGAACTTAAAAATAGTTACAACATGTTCAAATCGTAGGGATGAACATGTTTACTATACCTTTTCATAAAAATCAAATCAGTTACTAATGGAAAGAACATATTCATGTGTTTATGCCATCATTCTGAAATTAACACGCCTTTTAATTTGATGGGAATATTTATGGTTAGTATAAATTTTACTCTGGCAGTAGGTACTGTCATATTTTTGTTTTTATTTGAAGACTATTATAATATGTACTTATATATTATTTTTCAATAATTTTAAAAGGTACATACCATGTTTTGTATTATTATTTAACATGCCAGGTATTTTGTAATTTTGGATAATGGATGGTAAAAACGGAAAGCATTTGAAGGGTTGTTTGATGTTCGTGTTTTACCAATTTTAAAAAGGTGTTATTCTATTATAAATGAGCTCCAGAGGCTGCTTTGTGGTTGATAAACTACACTTTTGCTGTTTTTTTACTTTGTAAATACTTTTTTGATATTTTAGTGACATAAATCAATAAAAATGAATCATGAATTAGCAATAAAACATATTTCTCAAAGGCGAAATGCGAATGTCTAATTATCTCAAAACGACTTGAATGTTAGTTAACAACTTCTTGCCATGGGGTCTTCAAATGTTACTGAAAGTTAAACGTCTTGTAGATATAAATCGAAAAAAATGTAAATACATACATACCTGAAAAGAAAGAGAGTGGGCTGCTTACGATTTGCGATGTCATTCCAAATGACTTAGACAAGCCGAGCTGGTTTATCAAGGATGCTGTGCGAGATCATAATACAAGACCGCAATTATCATCTGACCTTCGCAACTATCACTTTCGAACGCGCGGATGATATACATTTTTTCGTAACATTAAACCGTCATTGGCAAAAAATCAAACCGACGTATGTGCACACGACAGCGTCGCGTTTTCAAAAGGTTTCGAAGATATTTCCGAAGGGCGTTCGCACAATTTGGAAATGTGACTTGCGACCTACGGCGCGGGACACCGTTCCCTTTTACAGCGCGAATAAGAATCATAAATAAATGTCGAGAAATCTCTCTCGAGAATATGCCAAGGATTTAGCTCGAGACAGCGCAGAGAGAACATCAAAAATACGTATGAAGATAAATAAACCATTACCGCTTTTAGCCCGTACAGTAGCGCTCTGACCGTGATCTATATGGACCAAGGAGTGGATATTTCTTATCCGTGTAAGTGGATCGTTAGAAAAGTTCGCGACCTGATAAATAATAAATGTGTAAAATTTTGCAGCAACGCTACATCTGTTTTTGAATAGCTTCATTGAAAAGGTAGTTTTTTTGATATGAAAATTATTACGAATAGGAGCATTAGAAAAGTTCACAACCTGATATAGGTACTTATAAATGTGTAAAAAAATTATAGCAATGACGCATCTGTTTTATTGAATAGCTTTAAAATTTCAGCTTCATTGAAAAAGCAGTTTTTTTGATACGGAAATTATTATGAAAAGGATCATTAGAAAAGTTCGCGACCTGATATACTTAAAAATGTGTAAATAATTGCAACAATGCTACATCTGTTTTATTGAATAAACGAAAACGTCTAGATAACAGCATTTAACCAATATAAATACGACACACGGGAATAAGGAGTGAGTTGTTTTCCGTGCACGTTGACAGCGATAATAGCAGCGAAGACAGCCGCGGGTTGCGGCTGCGGGCCAAGCCGGCCAAGCGAACGGTAGCGACAAGTTGCGAGAAGCCAGTGGTGCCAAGCAAGCGGTAATTCGACAACGATTCTAGAAAGTTCTTACGTAGCGAAATAAACCGAAGCGAAATTAATAAGTGCGGAAAGTGATGGAATATTCTAGTGAATAAAGTATTAAAGTGTCTATTTACCAGTGATAAATTTGCGAAACAGTTTAATTAAAGGAATAGCTTTACATTGAATAGTGATAAGTGACCTTGTACGTTAGTTTAATTAATTATTCAGTAATTAATAAATCATGTATTAAATCCCAGCTTTTTCATTTCAATTCAATTCCTCCTGCAGTCACGACACGTGACAATATTGCCGATATTTGTACATCAGGTTGCGAATGACCCTAGTATAATATTTTAATGCGTTAACTACGTGATTCTTTATTGTAATTGAATAAATAAAAAATGAATAATTAATCGACGATACACTTTACAACCTGACTGACATTATATAATAAAAATGTCATTGATTTAATATCATGTTAAGAATGTATACTTTTATTTCAATATCGAAATGCCTAATAAAGAATATAATGACCGTAAAAAGAATTAAATTGTATATTTAGTTACTGGGAAAGAATGTAGAATATTTCAAGCAGCTTCCGGCATTGTCCGGGTTTTTTTGCCAGTTATTAATTATGTATTTTAAATTGGCTATGTATTGATCTGAGATAAACCCCCGCAGAATTTTTAAAAGCCTCTCATGCATTGTTTTGATATATCTGCTATAATTTAGCCACTGTATCGAGTTTAATATTCCGCTCGGGCGATTATTCAGCACAACTTGTCTTACCGTAATGATATTTAGCTTAGAATTTCGAGAACGGCTCAAAGAAAATCAGTTAATCCGTTCTCAAATTTGAATGTAACCTACAAGTTTTCATAAATGTATTTTAAACCATTTTATTCATGCGTTAGATAGAGTTCGAAATAATAACAATACAAAAGAATTTAAAAAAAAGATACTTACAGTAAAAAGTGATTCACAATTTTACAGCAGAAATAGAGTGACTTTGACCATAATATTTTAAAGATCCCCTTTTGAAAATTTGAGTCGACAATGTTTAAGCAGTGTGAGAAAAATGTGTACCGTTTTTTTGAGATATACGCTTTTCATCAATGTCGTGGACAATCCAAAGTTTTATTTAGTTTCAAGTGACACAGTGATATTAAAATAAAAAAATCGCGGCTAAGGAAAGGTATACTTATTGTTATGAGAATAATGTGTGTTGAATTATAATTTGATTGAAGCATAAAGAGCTAATATTGAATATGAATATTCACACACAGCTTAAACATTTCCGACCCGAAAATTCAATAGGTATCAATCCATAAAATATTATAAATCAAGTAAGTCACGTCTCGTGTACAGGAACAGATAAGCTGGATGCGTACATGTCAACTCACCTGAAAAAAATAGAAAAAAAAACATAATTATTAATAGGATAGAAATAAAACTATTCATTCACGTAATTTATTGAATACGATGATAGAAAAACATATCAAAATTAATATTAAAGAAGATAAAATCCAAAATTAAATAGTGTAATGTATCTGGATGAACGTCTGTTTGGATGAATGAGAGAGCGAATGGGTATAAATTAAGAGGTGCCATATTGACGCGCCCTCTTACCACTCAGCTACCCCGACGGTAACAACTTGTTCTATATCTGAATACAGTAATATTGTCGCGTGAACTCCTTTGTACAAAACAATAAAATATCTTGAAGCGGAACAGCGAGTTTATCTGGATTCCCGAGTACCTACAAAGTTTTCCTCCTAACACTAAGGACGAGAACATCGCAGAGAGGTACATGCATAAAATCATTTTTACGACGTCTGAAGTGACGTATTTGAAGAAGATTGAAAACTCTTCAATTTTCTCCTAGTTTATATGTGAATATTTCAGGCAAATTGAGAGGTGCAAATTTTTAACATAAAATTTAATGTAATACGCACTATATTGTACGATGTAGGCAGTAGGTTTTTTTTTATAAAATTGCTATAATATCTCTGGATCGATTAATTCTTTGGGCAGTTCACGACGCAATAAGATCTTTGCATGGATTTAAATGCTTTTTACTCCCTTTATATTAACTAGTGGCGTCTGCTTGCTTGCCGGCTTGCCGGGTGAAAAAACTTTGGATCGATTTTTAACCCTCTTCCCGTGATCCAATCGAGCTGAAATTTGGCAAGTAGACTCGTGGCGACGATCAAGAAGATCTATCAAATTTTCGTTAAAAAAAATTAATGATCATAGTGTAATTTCGGATTTTTAGAAATTTTCTTGGTTTTTTCAAATTGGAATCATTAGAAAAGTTTGATTACTAGCATAGCGGCCCGATAACGTCGCCGAATATTTTCTAAATTTGAATTACTCCGTCGGTATACATAAAAGGTACTTCACGACGAATGTAGAAAATCTAAATTGACTGACAAATGTTTTTAGAATTTAATCTTCAAAGTATGAAGTGCCGTATCAAAACATCTGACACTTTAGAAATATATTAAATTCCTGTAAGTTTAGTGTTATGTTATATGTTTTAATTCGTCTTTAATTGTTGTTATATTTTACAAAGAAAGGGAGTATAATAAAAACTTGGTTTTTATGGATTACTTTTTTAACACTGTAATTTGGACACTTTTTCCTTGAGAAACGCCGAGTTATTATACATATAATGTTTTATTGTATGTTTTTAATAATATTTTCGAATCGTATTTAATTGTTGTTATATTTTACAAAGAAAGGGAGTATAATAAAAACTTGGTTTTTATGGGTTACTTTTTTTCTTTGCATTGTTTCAATAAATCAATAAATAAGCAATGAAGGGTAAACGAATACGTTAAAGAAATTTCATTTCATTATTTTAAGCACTTAATTATTAAAATGGTCTGCCTCGGTAATAATGTCAGGAATACCTCGACCCTTTCAACCGTGTTTCAATGTACATATATTCGCAGACAATGTTGATTTAGGATTATGGGCTGTATGAGCACCGGGGCAGGTCATTACGGCTCGGTAAATATAAAGAATAAAGAAACAGGTAATAACTACACGTATAAATAAATAAATTTACCACGTAAATCCTACTGTAGGACAAACGTATGATAAAGTACTTGGAAAATTTATATTGATTTAAATTCTTACACAAAAGTGGCGTACACATGGAAATTAAATGGATTCCAAATCGCCTTTTTGTGAAATTGAATCGTGAAATTGGATTGCATATTAATAAAACACTCATTACCTACTGGTCGACCACAATCAAAAGACCAATCCCTAGCTTTGTCCGGTAAGAAGAAAGCGGGGGAAAGTTGCCTGGCAAGCCCGTATTACAAGCCTCAATATGATATTCCAAATAAAAAAATATTTTTTAGTTTAAAAAAGGTTACTTACTTACTAGAAAAACTTATTTTGTGATCATTTTTTGCATCGTAACAACACACATATTTTTTACGCACATTCTTCTGAATACGGTCTAGCTATAACCAACGTCTCAAGAAACGAATGAAACATCAAAATAATGGTTCGACTTTGTCAACTTATTAATTATTACCTACGCACATTACAGTATTACTGGTATTAATTTAATTTACCTACAATACAGTAGCCGAATTGCATTGTTCCAATTTTTTAATATTTTACAATAGACTTCATTATCTACCATTTTGAAAAAATATAAGAAAAGCGACTAGGTACTTTTGCGAGAAAATAAAAATGATTGGTTCGACTGTGACAGGTCACAGAGACACTACGAGCAGCGCTTGCAACTATCATAACCGATTGAGACAATGTACACGCACTGATCGAACAATGCCTCGTAAGGCGCGGTTTAAATCTATTTAATTTCTCATTTTCTTCAAGCATAATCAGCATTATTTAATCGGAATACAAAAGAGAAAGTCATCATCATCATCATTCTTGGCACTACAACCCTTGGTGGGCCTTGGCCTCCTCAATAATTTTCCTCCACTCATCTCGGTCTAGTGCCAGCTCTCTCCAGTTTCGAAGCTCTAAGGCAGAGATATCTTTGAGGACGTTGTCACTCCATCTTAATTTTGGCCTTCCTAAGCTCCTTCGACCTATTGGCCTTGAGTTCAGCAGGGACTTTGGTGCTTGATGCTCGGAAATTCTCTCCACATGACCCAGCCACCGAAGTCTTCCCAGTTTTAAAATTTTTTTGACGTTTGGCTCCTTAAATAGAGTGTAGAGCTCATTGTTGTAATGTCTGCGCCAAAGTCCATTTTCTAGAACCGGTCCGAAGATACGCCTCAAAATTTTCCTTTCAAAAACGTCCAGTGCTCGCTCATTCCTCTTAGTTAGTACCCACGTCTCAGCTGCGTACGTGAGCACTGTCCTAATAAGCGTTTTGTACACTGATATCTTGGTGTTTCTGGACAGCATTCTGGATTTTATCTGCTTTTGTAGGCGGAAAAAACAGCGATTTGCGCTCACTATGCGCTTCTGGATCTCCTCTGTAGTATTATCGTTGCTTGTTATCGGGGATCCTATGTATGTAAATCTTGGTACCGTTTCAAAATTTTGACTTCCACACGAGAGAGTTGGGATTTGTTGGGTGCATCCTACGGCCATGTCTTCTGCTGGTTTACTATGAGACCCATGTTTTTGGCAGAACACAAAAGAGAAAGTACAAATACAAAAATGTCTCGATGATTGTTTGATGAATTATTCTCAAAAAACGTGAAGATCAAGAACTAATAAAATACATTGTTCGAAGCTCGTTTGTCAGTGCGCTGACAGAGCCCGACACTTGACCTACTGCATTAGATACTTAAAGTTTGGCATTGCCAGTAACGGCTGCACATTTCGATTTCAATTCAGCGCAGCTTGTTCGTTAAACGCGAACTCTTTCAGAAAATACCGTGCAGATGCTACGCAGTTAACGGAAGCCGATTGTCTGGATGCTTACGATCTTTTAAAATACTTCGGGTGCGCTTTTCGAAGCGTAAAACAAGGATATTTACTGAAAAAGTTCAAACTGAGATAAGAATTTAAGTGCAGCTACTGTAGAATGGAATTGCAGTTACGAAACTGCGATCTTTTAAGGCTGTCACGGTCGACAGTCGTACAGTCACAATGCTGTAGATTGGAATCGAAATTGAGTTCGGTTGGTTATGGAATATACAAGTGAATTGTGTGATATTCTTCTTATCGTATCTTTCGATAAAAGATTCTTCCAATAAAAGATGTTGTCGGTTACTCTTGATTTATTGGTGGCAACAATACGTTATACAGAGGTTACAATGAACAACAGCGTTCGGTCTCGATATAATAGTATAAAAAGCCTAGAGACGACATTTGCTCTCTCTTTCATGCCCTGTCTCTTTCATGCCTCGCGACATACGTCCCTCAGATCTATTACACCAGATTTTCCTGATGGTAATACAGTAGTATTAGTAATATAGTAATTAACAGTACTAGTAATAAATTGGCTCATATCGAAGCCAGTTAAGCGGCATCCCAGAGAAGTATAGACGTATATTTAGCAGCTACTCTCCAATGATTCAGGAGTTCTGCATCCACACAATGATGACTCTATTATACACCAAATATCAATATTGACTGATGAAGACCAGGATGAAAACCTGGAGAGGTTAATACCAAGTTGCTCCATCCAAGCTTTAATTTTCATGTTTGAATTCTGGAGCCCTTTTACCCTTGGATTCCATCTATCTCTGGATATCATTTGTGGCGCGATAGAGGAGATACGATGACTTCATAGAGTAGGAGTGTTAATCACTTTGGAAATCCTTCTTGGAAAGCCTACGTATGTGAGGCGATTCAATATGGGTCAGTACTGGTAGCCACAACAGAATGTAGACAAATAATTTAATAAGTTTAACGCTAATTTTACGCCACGCTGATTTAAGCTAGAAATCTGCTTCGATCTTATATGATATGCGAGCCCAACTAGAAGGGAGTATAGCGAATCAATGCTGTTAAATTTGTAGTCATTATAATTTTAACGGTTGTTTATCGCCGACCAGATGGTTAGACCTGGTAAGTCTGGAACCAATAGCCTAAGTCAAAAAGCCATCGAGAATGCTGCAAATCGAATCAAATGGCGCTGTATAATTTGAAGTGAGTTGCCATCAATAGTAACAACTATGACTGATCTGCCAATAGTATTGAGATTGAAAAGAAGAATAAAAAAATAAATGAGCTTAATCAGCGTTCTTGGTTAAGCAGCTGAAATCGTAAGCTCTCAAGGATGGACCGAAAAGAGTTGTAGTGTACTGAATACACCGGGAATCGTGTGCAGTATCATCCTTCCGCCGAGTTCTAGATTTATTCTACTTCAGTCTGCCTTGATGCATTTCCACATATGCCTTCCTTTCTGTCTTCCACGATCCCCGATCCTGATGCTGTGCGATCTCCCATAAAAAACGTCACTGGTACTCTTAATGTTCTCCGTGCAGCGAATGCGTGGATGACCTTTACTTGTAATGCTCAGCCAAGGATGCCATGATCCTTCATCAATCTGACTGACTGCGTGTCCTGCAATCCCGCAGCTCATTCAATCCCGCGCGGGATTACGCGGGATCTCGCACCTTTGAAATTATGTTATAAAATCAAATTGATATTACAGATTTTTATGTAAAAATCAACTTTTATTAAACATTTCTTACATTAAGCAACAGAAATGATTTATTTTCTATTAATTAAGTATAAGTAATTAGTAATCTGTTTTCTAAGATTCATCTTTAAATGTTTGGCATAGTTTAATAGTTTTGTTTAATTTTACCCTTACTCCTAACAACAGTTTTATATTTTTAATTCAGTCTTATTCACAGCTTTCTACTATGACATCAACCTATGGCGATAACTTTTGAAAATACGCTCTTAAGAAGCAAATGGCATTTATTGTATCATCTCCGAGCCTGCTTCTGAGTGAACTGCAAATATATCCTGATGCTGAAAACGCTCTTTCGGCTTCTACGCTAGTAGGCTGAACCGTCAGGGTATACTCGTATTCTTAGGCGAGCGTCGGGTACTCTCCTCTGATACCATCAGACTCAAAGATCCTCATTTCTTTCTTCAAATCTTCTCAAAGTCCTTTTGCTTGCTGTGTGGCTTTTTCTTAAATATTTATTTTTCTTGTTGAAGCTGTTTTTCTAATACTTCTTTTAGCGTTAGAGTAGCTCGTGCTACTCTCGATTCACGGAATGCGTTATCCCGTTTTGCGAGATTGCAATCCCTAGTCCTGCATAAGAAAATTCGTCAAAATGATTTTCGTTTTCAAAACGGTTTTGGATTTCGCATTACTGCAGCTCGTCTCCCAATGAGGAGAGGACTGGAAACTTTCTAATTTCAGGTAATTCTAGCGGCACGACCATCCACAATGAAATGTTTCCCAATCTAATGACGCGACTCGGTTTATTACGTAAAGAAATCGTGGGGAGCTCACTCACTCGCATTTAGAATAGGAAGAAGATTACGATAATCAGAGAAAATAATGACGACCCGATGAATGCGACTGACTTTCGAACAGCGAGCACGAAAGCGGATAAAGACGCGACTACCAGCGATGCAGCCAGCCAACCAGCGTCGATTGGGGACACTGGAGGATATTACCAAATGCTATAATAACACGAGAGTCATAAGACATTTCCTACATCCTCATCATCATCATCATCATCAGCGATTTTGGATGAAGGCTAACAGAACAAATAAAAAAAACGGCTTGTGGTGTGTATGTTCCCTTTGATAATGATAAATAAATATGAGTTATGTGTTAGGAAAAACTGAATGCTTTGAAAGTTTCAGTGCTTATTATTATTATAACAGAGTGGCCTGAAATAGTAGCTTGATGGTGTAGTGGTTATGATTCTTGCCTAGTGATCCAGTGGTCGGTGGTTCGAGCCCCATTCCAGGACACCAGCAAGTTAATCTGGCTTATTTTGAAAATGGCAAGAATATTGATGCTATACGTATTTCGTACCTTTATTTCTTTTTAATAAAAAAACGAATATATTTCAGTGGGCATAATTTTGTTTTTGTATTACTATGTTATGTATATCTGGTTTTTGACTTAATTTGTCTTTGTTTAGTGTTTTTTATACAGTTCAAATATTTTTTATAATAATATATTTCTCATGGAAACTTTATAACAACATAAATAAGTATTTCCTTTCTATTTGACAGAGGCGTGCAATGGGTACATTTGAAGCATCACTTTGATGTAAATATTATATTTAAAAAAAAAATCAAATTAGAAAAATAGACAAACAAACTGGGAGAGTAAAATTTAGGTAGAAATTGAGTGATTTTTACCAAGGAGATGGTTAATAATTTTTATTTTCCTAGAACTCCTCCTCCGTGACTGACATGCAACTTTCCTAGGTGTGAGTTTGTTTAAGAAAAAAAGAAGATCATGTATTTATTAAGAAACTAGGTGTGCCCGCGTGGCTTCGCACGCGTAGATTCTTAGTAACTTTTAGTCATATTTTATCAATTTGTGTAACCTTGACATATAGACATATGTCGTCGCGCTCTTTTTATATAACTTTTTGAGTTCTACAAATTCTCTATATAAAGTATTTAAATATCTCTTTCCGTTAAGGCAGCGTGCGTAAAATACGCATCGCTCGACCATTTTTTCGTCGTAGTTATAAAATAGGTCACCATGAAAAGCTCTTTCAATTTAACGGGATAATATATAGACTATGTCCACCCTAAAGGTCTATTCTAAATATTGGTGAAATAATTTTTGAAATCGGATGAGTAGTTTCTGAGATTACCTCCTACATCCAAACTTTACCTTTTTGAAAAATCTTCGATTTCTACCTCAAATTCGTCTATTCTATATAAAATTTATTTTTTACAAAATATACGTACACGTAACAGTCATGCTTTGATATATTCACTGCGCGCGCCTACTGTTTGGTCTTAGGATATCATAACGATATCGTTATCCTGAGAATCGATTTTTTTTGTTGTAAATGACACTGCGTCGCGGAAGCATTTAACAAAGAACAGCGATCGATAGATACAGAAAGTACTTAAAATATATTTATATAATAGTTGCATCCAAGATGAGATTATGCAACGGATGCGGATACTACAGGACACAGGGTATACAGCTGACTCACTCAACAGATTCCAGATGCAGAAGTGCATCTGACAGTCGAGTTTACGACCTCGAAGTTAAGGTGGGGTATCCAATCGAGAAAAGGAAATGAAACAAAATGTGTTCGCGATGCACAACGAAATCGGTCCAGGGCTGTAGCAACAATCTGCAGCGTATTTTCTCGAAGCCGTTTCCAGCACGATCCGGAGCCGACGTTGCATCAGCTGAAGGCTGTGAAAGTGGATCACCGAACGAGAGATAGTCGAGGAGTCTGCAGACGAAGACTCGAAGGTTGTGCGATTCGCAGACTCAATAACGCAGAAATCACGACGATAATTAAATGCAACGTTCAGCAATAAAAAACAAATAAAAATTATATACATAAATTATTTACATAATCGAAAGCCATTCGAAAGTTCTTTATTTTATTATATTCCATGCATGCTATTAGGAGTAACGTAAAAAGGTAATTGCTGAAATGAAAAGTGAGTGAGAAGTAACATAATGAGTGATGTACAGTGTGTAACAAGAGCTAGTCGACACAACTTTACAGTTAGCCAAAATTATGAGGCGAAATTGTTCAAGCAAGAATATCGACTTCAAAGTTTGCATTTTTTTTCAATATTTCTGACTTATTTTCTGTAACGTTGAACTATCATCGTAGTAAATTATATCTAGTATAAAATATTATAATAATTGAACCAGGGTTATTGCAAAGTTACGTTCAATTTATTTTAATTGCATTAAAGCTAAAGAATTTTGTATGTTGGATTTAAGTTACTTTGATGATAATTCAATGTTTTACAGAAGATAAGTCAGAAACATTAAAATTAAACATGCTAACATTGAAGTCGTTTATCTGCATAGATATTAATATTAGTGGTATTCGAGAGAGAAGAAAGAGTGACTAAGTGCAGTGTAATTGCGGACAAAGAATGCTTAGAAAAAGGGAATGAGTTTGTGTATTTGGAAGTACGTTTAGTAGAGACGGCAAGGTTAAGAATAATATCGAAAGGAGAGTGACTGCAGGTAACAAAGTAATTGGTGCTCTGAATGCAATTATGACCAATAAGAACCTGTCAAAGGAAGGAAGACTGGCGGTGCGGTAGTAATGGCGTTCTAGTGCCAACTCTGATGTATGGAAGTGAAGCCTGGAATTGGCAAAAAATTAATTAAAAAAGTAGACTGAATGCGGTGGAAATGCGATCACTAAGGCGCTTGCGTGGAAAATCTTTAGTCGATAAAGTGAGGATTAAACAAATTAGAAGTGGCTATGGTGGCTGTGTGGTAGATAGAATAAAGAAAGGAGTGCTGAGATGGTTTCGTCATGTGGAACGTATGAACGAGGAAAGGATGGTTAAGAAAATATATAGGGCAAGCGAAAGACTTGGCACGATCAGATTCTACAAGTATTGGAGGATGGCCCTATTAAAAACCTCAACAACCGTAGAGCATGCATGAGAAGATGTATGAATGTAGCCGAAGCAAAGGTGGTGCGCCAAGATAGAGGAATATGGCGTTCTATCCTCTCTGTCTGCCCCTGCGGAGAAACGGCGTGATGGTTAATTAGGACATTCATTAATATTTTAGATACATAATTTAGACAGAAATCTACGTGTAAAAAATTGTGAACTATCTCTGTTACACTCCGTATATTGTAAAAAAGAAATTTAAAAAATAATAAAAAAAGTGTAATTACATAAACCAAACTTGAGTTATTCGCCCCAGCCGAGAACTATCGGTAATCACGAGAAAAACTTTGATATTTCGCACAACCTAAAAATTTCTAAAATAACTTTTAATTTAATTTTATTTACCATCTACGGTATGTTATAACCATAAAAACTGTATGCTGTAAAATTTAATCCCTCGACTGTCATAAGATGTTTATATATTTTATTTTTAATGTCACACGAGGACCAATTATCAGTTTCATCAACGACCTATTCATAAATCTGTATTTTTAAAAATAAACAACAATGAATAACGTACCCGCCGTATTCGCCACTAACCCTAACAAAAATAAGCACTCTACATCGGTAACAGGAAACACAGAACATTAAATTTGAAGACACGAACAAAACAAAGCAAGCAAATTAATTTTAAATGAACATTACGGTTAGGGTATTACGTAACTCTAAATGCTGAATAGGGTCAAATTATCAACAGAGTCTAATGTTCCCCACTGAACGAAATGGCAATTATGGTACATAAATACCAAACACAATTGCAACCGGTGTAAAAGTTCATTTAAATGGCAGCACCAAACAACCCCGTGCGACCAACAAATAAATTTTAAAAACATCAAAAAAATGCACGTCGTTTTCTTCTACGAGTGTGGGTGGACAAGGCATTGTAAATTAAGCGATTGTCATGAAGAGAAGCAGAAGCAAGGGCAAAAATATCTACGCGTTTAAAATTCTTCGAACGTTAAAATGTATGAACATTTTGATGAAGAACTAGACTGCTCGATTCTAGATTCTCTTAACCCTTTCCATGCCACGCAGTAACACGGGTCTATCGAGTGAGTTAAACTTTTAACGTATGTCTGAAAATCAGTGCTTTTAGCTAATCCCAAAAAAATTGCACCTAGAATGACTAGTGAAAAAACAATTATGTAAAGCGAAGCTAATTAAAAGAAATTAATTTTAAACTCAATCCGATGTAAAATTGGTACGATGGATGCAAGCCAAGTTTTTATTATACTTCCTTTCTCATTTACTAGTTGAAACAGGTTTGGCTTACCCCACGCGTTGGGCTTGAGTGGGGCGACGCTACGAAGGAAGTAATAGAAAATTTCAAAAAATCCAAAATTATAGTATAATTATTAATTTTTTTAAACGAAAATTTGTTAGATCATTTTTATCGTCACCACGAGTCTGCCTGCAAAGTTTCAGCTCGGTTGGATCACGGGAAAAGGGTTAAAAATCGATCCAAAGTTTTTTCGACAGACAGGCAAGCAGACGCTACGAGTTAAAAGAAAGGGAGTAAAAAAATTCTTACACTTTAAAACAAAGCAAACGTTGATCCGCGTTATTTTGAAAGTGAAAAGAATGACAAGCACACGCATATATATATATGCCTTTCTCATGCATTAATGAGGAATATACGAACTAATCATTGTAAAAAAAATACATTTACAGAAAATCAAGGACATGAACTATATTTAAGCGATTTAAGCTAAAAAAGCATTAAAAAAATTAAAGCGATTAAAAATAGCCAATTTCAATAATACAAAATTGTCATCGTGGTTGCATACGGGTTAAAAACACACACACAAATGTCGTAGGGGAGCGGGACCGGAGACACTTAGCAATAAGGAAAATAAGTTTTCAATAGAACGGGCGAGTTAAGGACGCGAGCTCTCAAGTTCTTTCCATTCAGGTATACAACTTTAATGTACTCGTGCACCGAAACGAGTTTAAAGTGGAGAGGAGCCGCAGCGAGGAGGACGAAGGGAGGGGAACTGCAGGGGTAAAGGTTCGGACAGGTATGTCGAGGATACCTGGAAGGAAGGGAGCGGGCAGGGGGGTCGAGATTAGCGGCGGGGGGAGGTGGATGGTCCGACGGAACACTGACGAAGGTTCCAGAAGCCCTGAATAGCGCGCGCTGCCTTTAAACTGTAGACAATAAAACCCACCACATCATGATAAATACGCTCGGGAGGATGAACATTTTATTGATGCGATGAAACAAAGGAAGGTTACCATCCGAAGATGATAAAGAGAAGACGGCCGGCTTTGGGTTATATTTCGGTGAACCAATTTCGGGATTAAAATACACATTCGCATTGCGGGGCCGGCAACTTTGACCTCAGGACCGAAACCGGATAAGGGCTTTGTGATAAAATAACTGACATTCGAAATAAGCTAGTCTTGAAATGAATTTAAAATACATGTCGAGCATCAAAAGAGAACTGGTTTATAAATGATTTATGAAAATAATTGCCGATATTTTTAAGCATTTTGGCAAGCAAGCCAGCATAAACATTTAAGCAAAATAACAAGAAAGATAAATAATTAGACATTAAAAAGTACATTCAATGTAGCAAAAAATAAGTCAGAAATATTACATATAAGCATTTTCTACTCAAGGCAGGAATCCACTGTTAAATATTGTGAACTAGCTTTGTTACATCTCGTATATCCATGTTGCTGGAAACAGGCAGAAAATAATTATACCTAATTGGGATAATGGGCTGAGTTTAAAAAAGTAATGTATTGTTTTTTTACTGCATTTTGTATCCAGTTATTTATTATGTTATTGTCTCATTAAAAATAATGATAAAAATAACAAGAATAAAATAGATACACCCGCGAAAGACCTGGGGCGATCAAGTAAACAAGATATTATTCATCTTTGACGAATCAAGACGCACGAGAAGTGAATGAACGAGGCAAGATTATTATGCCTGTATTGAAGAGTGACAATATGCCTGAAAAGAAAAATGTTCGATACATGTATCCTACCGATGTTGACAAATGGACTAGAAACAGCAACACTAACAGAAAAAAGCATACAAATATTAAAATGTACACAGCGGGCCATGGAAAGGCAGATGCTCGGCGTAAGCCTTCGAGATAAAATCAGAAATGAAGAAATAAGACGCCGAACAAAAGTTGCCGATATTATGGACCGTATTGCAAAACTAAAATGGCAGTGGGCTGGACATATGGCTCGACAGGAGGATACTAGATGGGCACCCAGAATCCTACAGTGGAGGCCCTTGACAAAAAATAGAAGCGTCGGAAGACCTCCCAAAAGGTGGTCTGATGACATAATCCAGCAAGTAGGAAGAACCTGGATGCGAAGGGGGAAAAACAGAGATGAGTGGAAGAAAATGGAAGAGGCCTACATCCAGCAGTCGAGAGAAACAGGCTAATGAAGAAGAAGAAGAAGAAGAAGAAGATTGAAGAGTACGGCTTTCTATCTGCACGGTATGCCAGTTAGTGCAGTAAGGTTGCAGCCGAGCTATATGCTCTGTACATTGTTTAGAGAACCTCGCGTGACATCACCATCTTACTTATTCAAATAAATAAACCGCGAGTTTCAATGTACTCCTTCCTACTTGAAAATTAATCCGTTCTAGCGTACAAAACGGCCCCATTACGGGCAGTAAGCAGTCTGAAACGTTGGGCATAAAATATAATAAACTGTTAACATTAATAAATTCCATTTAACCGCGTCGAAATAACAAGAAACAACGATACGTATCTGTCTAGAAATCGCTCGCCAAATCATACTATTATGAATACCGAGTGAGGTATACGGGATACACATTACTTTGTGGCAAACGGGGAAAACTATACAGTGATTGACCATGCTACAGCGTTGGCCCGGATTAAATAAAATAGCTTATTTTTCGACATAAACTAACTTATATATACGTTAAAGCGTCACGCTCTGCTGCACTTCATCTCATGTACGCTCGTAGATTATTGAAGCACTTAACATTACCATCTGATTTGTCTGATTAAGTCTTCCGCGGATATGCATGTTGCTGTTTCAAGATGTATTCTTACGAATTGGTAAACACAGAATATCCCCACTTCTGCGCCTAATGACCACGCGTACATACCCACCGGACTAATATTCACCCCACTCCTCACGCCGTCCTTAAGTCTTAAGTTCAGTATTAGTAACATTACTGAAGATGATGCGTTAGTATCGAAAACGTCGTAATCGTTAATAAACATATAGTGAAAGTCAACATAGATATCATTTTTTAAAACGCAGAATATTCATTTTTTACTACGTAAATAATCGATTTTGTATTTTACGGTGTATCTATATAAACCTACGTGGTATATAGCCGTCTGGAAATGTACATATACATGTGTGGAAATGCATATATGGGAAGTTACATAATTTATCCCATTTGCAGCAATTAAACTGTTGCTTAGGTCTTTTTAAGGTTTTGATCATTATACGAGTACATGGCATGCAAAATTCTAGATAATCATTTAAAATAATTGTCCTACGTTTCACAATGATTACCGAAAAATATTATAGACTAAATGTAAATTAAGACGTGATTAATATGTATAACGGATAAAAAAATTATGAACAAAAAAATAAAACATAAAAATCTTTTCAGACATATATATGCACAGGATAATTTATCATGTAGAAGCGATATTTTTATGCATGTAAGTAAAAATTTTAAGATTTCCTCAACTGGGCAGAGAGTGTACAGTTTTCCCTAAATAAAAAAACGCCAAAAATAAAACATGATGATATATGATTCAGTACGTCGCTCGCGGCGTCAACATGAACCGTGTATTGGAGATTTGCAAAAATATTATAATATTTCCTATAATCACCACAATATCAATCAGAATCACGTCAGAGGAAAAAATAAATAAAAACGTTTCGATTTCATTTCAAGAATGGGTGAAGCACAAATATGTAACTTAATTCAAGATGTTTAGGTGGATGAAGAATATTATTATCGAAAAAATCAATGTAATATCGAAGTATATTAAAGAACACATTCTCATTGTGAAGTTTCAATTTCAGAACACGAGGCCGCTATAGCGTACTTGGTTAACGCACCTGCCCCGGATAGGGGGAGATCCATGGTTCGAAACCCGGTAGCCGCCAAATATCCTTTTTTATTGATTTGATTTTTCTATGTGTATTTTCTAATTGATTAATAAATTTTCTTTTTAAAAATTCACAGAAATTTGTTCTGAAATTACAATAAGAATGTGATCTTTAATACAAAATATATGTAATGTATCAAATGTTTCCAAAATTAAAATAAATTAAAAAGATTTATTCTGGCGTCCTCTAGCGGCAGATACACAAAGTAATTTGTGACTATCGCATTTCCAAAAAGTGGATTGCTAATAATGGATAACATGTATTAATCAATTAATAATAAGAGACTTGCATATAAGGTCGATATATTGACGAAAATGTACGAGGCCGCTATAGCGCACTTGGTTAACGCACCTTCCCCGGATAGGGGGAGATCCGTGGTTCGAATCCCGGTAGCAGCGAAATATTTTTTTGTTGATTTGATTTATCTGTATGCCTTTTGTAATTGATTAATAAATTTGTAATACTGGAGTTTTACGACATAGTATCTAGAAGGTATAAATATATTTGCGTTCATGTTCCAAATTAGGGGTATTGAAATAATACAACGAATCGAGCCGATATTAAAATAAAATAAAACATACAAAATCTATGGATTTTTCAAAATGGTCACGATACGGTTTTAAGGGAAACGATAAAAAGTTGCGGTGACGTATAAGCAAATGTTATATCATTAACCAGCAGAAAGCAACCGGCTTTCGCTGATTGCTGTTGTTGCACGTTTTATTGAGGCCCTGCGGCCGGCTGCGTTGTTGTGGCTGCCGCGCGGCCATATGGTGGCCGTTCAACGGTCACGACCACTGCCTTTGGAATTGATAAAAGAAGCACCACACCCCTTGCGTAAGTACCCGTGAAAAATTACAATAAATAAAATACAAAAGCACAATAAATTGAATTCACATTACATTAAATTTAGTAAATTTTAAATCTGTCGATTACTTACAAGGATACAAAGTTTAAATATGCTCACTTCAGTTGAAGTATGTTATCAAATATTTGAACGATATTCATTTTTACAGTCGTACTACTAGCATTACTTTTACTATTTCAACCATAAAACAGACAATTTTGTAAAAAATATGTTTATAATTTTTAGATTTTTTTGTAGAAATATAACATCGCTGCAGTTGGACTTCGGATGACCTCGTACAGAATTCCAAACAAACCTTAGTCAGGTAAAAAAGCATTACCTCATTTAATCAGCTTTAACTCCTTGATACTCGTAAAAAAATTCGATGAGCTGATTCAAAAACTCAGAAAAGTTGAAATTTTTTGTAATCTACTGGCGGCCCTCGTGGTCCTGTGGGAACGATACTGCTTCTCATACTGGGGGTTCGATTCCCGGTGAGATCACAGTATATCTACATGATTAAATTAAAACAATTTTGAACTTTTATCCACTTTGTTGTTCTTTGACCGTACCGTCTCAGCCTATCAGGGCCACCTACAGGCTGGTACATTATTCTCTCAAGCTAAGACATTAATACAACTTTAGGACAAGGGTGTATGTAGTAGTGGAAGCTTAATGATTCTATATAATTTCAAAAGGTTTGTGATAATTTGATTTTAATGTTGGGATATTTCTTCAATTATTTGTTGTTAAATATTATTTTACAATTTTACTAATTATTGTTAATTATAGTTAAATAACAAACACAACAATGGGATAGGCTGAAATCGAAACGGTAAAATAAAAACCGGTTAAAATCAAAATTTAATAATGTTAATTAATTTGATCATTAACATGGAATTCCACAATGAATTACAAACTTCAAAATTAGAAATGATACATCTATACGATTAACGCAAGCTTGGAGTATTTTTATGACGTGTTTCGCTACGGTAATTGGGGCTCACGATCTGCTGTAACTTAGCAAAAAAAAAACTTACCAATATTACATACTTAATGTATAAAGATATTCATACTATTATAATTGATGGGATTGTATATGATTATTTGGCAGAAAGTGTCAATTTCACAATGGAGAAGTTTTACTTAACGTTGTAGCATTTAACTAAAACACAGACCAAAACTAATAAATTGGTGAAAAAATTGTTGAAATCTTTCAATAAATAACTGAGAAAAGGAATGTTAAAGTTCGTATATTTTAGGCCGGAATAATTGACCTCCAACTCACTGTGACGTCAGGCGTCCGCATGGCCGTACGCCGGATACGAGAGATGACGTCACGCGACTTCACCGGACGGAACAAAATTATTCATGCAAAACGCAAATTTAAAATTCTATAGCTTTGTTAGTATTTGAGATATTTTAATTTTACTTTCAGACTTTTGTTCAATTTTACTTAAATTTTCATTTCCATTCATTGAACAAAAAAGTAAACTTCTCCATTGAAAATTTATTTTAAAAGCATGCTGTGTATTTTAGAAGCATTTTATTTAAACCACATTAATTTTAAAATCTCTGTTGCGGCTTTAAAATCGGTCAAAAAAACGTTTTTCTAAATTTCGTCAACTGGACAGTGGCGCCTTTTGTTTTGATCATCTCACTTATTTAATTGTGAGAAATACCACCACGGCGCTTCAACAATTTGCGCCACCCTGTACTTGGGAAACGACGATCTATTACTATTTAAATGTAATTGGCATTTTGTAACCGAGACTAGGCCGAAATTAATTTGGCACGTTCGGCAGAAAGGGAAAGTGCGCTGACATTGAGCATTTCGTTCCCATTGGGCGGGCTCCGTTTCGGCGTTAGGCCATGTATTCACTAGGGGACAAATTGTCCCTCAACAGCACGCGCGGCATAGAGTCTACGTGACGTTGCAACGTCGTGCACTGTTCCGCCACGTCGCGCACAACATAGCGCGGCATTTCTACGTGCCGTGGCAACGTTGCCATGCGCACGGTACCCGAGCGAGCTCACTGCGACATTACGCGGAGCGTCAGTACCACGTGGTATGTTTACAAGCGAAGACGCATGCGCTGTATCTGTCAAGATGACAATGTGGGGAAACGAAATTGTTCTTGAACTCATCGAGCTGTATCGATCGAAGATCGCATAGAATGTCCGTTCTTCTTTATCTTTGCAGTAAATAATTTCGCATTCTCCTCTTTTTTCTCCTCTTACGTTTCGATAAACTCATTAACAAACAGATACGCAGCTGTCATCATAACCTCATAGGGCGACATTTCCGCGACGTGTGGAAAACAATAATTATTTGCAAAAAGGACCTTGTTTTTAATAATATTCAATTTACTACAGTAAAACCTCGTTAATTTAAAATTGCGACCCAAAAAAACGTTTCGAATTGCGCGGAACCCCGTTTTCGCCAAATGAGATACCGCAGCTGTCATCATAACCTCATCGGGTGACATTACCGCGACGAGATATGCGAGTCCCGGTGTGTACACGTCAAATGACCGCGTCATTGTCCCCGAAACATGAGCGTAGATGTTGATGCGACATGCCGCGCGGAATGTTTCGTGATTTGTCCCCTAGTGAATACATGGCTTTATAGCAACACCGTGACGTCACAGAACCCGGCGCGGCCGACGCTATTCACCTGTCAATAAAACGCTTTCCAACAATAAAAACACTAAAAGCTTTATAAGAGCAAGACGACCTTTGAATTAAATGTAATACAACCACGAATCTTTTTATTGCTAACCGCGTTACATAAAACACGGTATTAAATCAGTTTAGAAAGACAGGAGTCGGCCAACTTAATGGTCGGTGTGCGTGAGCTTCAAAATTAGTTTAGAAATCAGAATTTTGAAATGTAACACATTTTTTTCGTAATTCGCGATGGAGGTCCAGACGTTTCGCTTTACCCTTCGAGAACCTTCACGATATTTCATCGTTATTCTAAAGGGAATTTAACCCGACAGTTCTATTATGATTCTCTTTGTATTTTCTGTCTTTCTGCTACCGTAATTTTTAGATAGATTTCGATAGAAATACAAAGGGTTTTCTGACGCAACTTTAGAAAAATTTCAATTCGCTTTCTTCTATCATGGTTGAGGAGACCACTCTCCACTAAAAGGATCATCAATATCTAAAAATAATATATTCTAGTAAAAGAGTTATAATGAATTTTGTGGACAGAATAACTCCAGTAGCTCATATTATCAAATTTCGATTAAACTTTTCTAAAAAATTGGCTCCGTAAACATCTTGGCTATGAACGATAAGCAGTCTGATGTTCCATTTTCTTTTAAATTACGGCTGTTTAAAAACTTAAAAAAATTGGTAAGATCATTAATATTGGACCTGGAGAAAAAAAAAGCATAAATACAGAGTTTTAAAAATACAATGAGTCTCGGATTAAATATTAAGCAATTTGTTATTTTATTCATACAAAAGTTTCATGCACAGCAAGATAAAGGTCAATAAATTTAATCAAAAATACGATTTCTTGCATTGAAAATAATGTACCTAGAAAAAAATTTCCGAAAGAAAAAATACACGGAGTGGCAGCAGCTGGATAAAAATGAAAAATTGAAGTTCATTAATATTTTATGCATTAAGTCACTGGACATAAAGTTAAGAGAAGCACTATTTATGGAAGACTGAGAAAAAAACTCTGTAAAAATAGTGCGGAGTTAACATGTAAATAAGTCCTCACATAAACAATGTGTTACAGTCTTGTATTTGGCCGATAAAGGAAACATCAAGAAACTACAAGTGTTCCAAAACAGGGCAATGAGAATCATATTTAAAAAAAGTAAATATACTAAATTGAAGAAATGAGAAGAGCACTCAACTGGATAGAAAAGAAAAAAATACTTATTTATAACGTTCCCATATTTGTAAACAGTACATAACTATAACACCAGAAATACGAATAAAATAAGATTACCATATAAGAAAAAAGTGTATATACAGAATTGTCTAATGTACAGAGGTGTAAAAGTTATTATGAGATGCCAGAAAACATGAAGAATGTAAATAAGATTAATGAATTTAAAAACAAATGCTATAATTATTGTAAAAATAAAACAAATTGTAGAGCATAAGATGTATTATATATTATATTACAGATTAAAATTTATAATATAATTGGCCATGTAAATGTAAATATGTAAGTTATCATGGATAGTATATTAGTAATAGATTGTAGAATTAAATATGTAAAATACTAGTTAATATAAAAGAGTGTCATATTAACTAACCCAATAAATAAATTTTAAAAAAATAAAATAAAAATTCACACTAATTACGCACTAATCACTCGACTATGGAACAATTTATATTCATCTTCCAGAATATTCGCACGTCTGTGAACCTTTTATCACGCTGTCTCTTATCACATTATCGCTGTCGAACAACCTGTAGGTACTCTCTTTGTTTCGCTTCTATGGTCTCACATCGTTGTGAAAAACGTAACTTCGTTGTCGTAATTGATAACTGCTCGAGTTCCAGAAGCTTCTGGCGTATTTTGGTGCGTGTGAGTTTCTTCCAGACATTTTCAGAATCTCACGACGCTATGATAGAAGAGGACATAAAACTGTTTGACGAATGAGTAGGGTTCAGGGAATAAATTAGTTAGAACAACGAAAGGGGGGAAAACTCGACACAAAGAGAGCGTGCAAGACGCGAACTGTCACCCTTGATCCTGCACAAAGCGATCGCGCGTTGGCTATTCACGGCATGAGCACAGGACGCTGGGCGCGGAATACTTTGCAGCCGAGACGTGATCGGTATACTCCGAGGGAGAATGGCGATCACGTCAGGAGCAAGCGGGCCAGGGAGTTAAGCGGCCATTGGAAGAAGACAGTTTCTCGCGCTTAAAACAATTTTCTCGACTTCGTCGCAGAAAATGGCCAAGCTGCAACCCGTCAGAAATGACGGAACACTAGTTCGCGTCTTTGCTAAGCCCTAGTATATATTTATAGCATCTTTTTGGTGCGTGAAACGGCCGGTTCTGGTTGGCGGCCCGGGGTTCAAGCCCCATTTCCGGATGATTTTTAGTCGTGAATTCGAACGAAACTACGGACGTTGTACTAAGTTACCGGGATAGACGGATAAACGGACGGACAGACGACGAAATTATTGTGTTAGATTTATAGGTACTTTTCACATAATCTGCCGATTCGCTCAGACCGGGGGACATTAGGGACGAACAAAATATAACGATTTTAGAGGAAGCTAAAAGTATACGTGATGCTTATGTTTGAATGAAATTTACATTGATTACTAGAAGTAAACTCGTGAAAAATCACAGGACAAAATAATAACGGACCGACGAACGAGCGGACGTTCCACGTTGATTAATTTTTTATTTAATTTATGGTACAAATACAGTTCTTATATATAACATATCAGATTAAACATTTTTTTAAATACTTGGTAGTCATGTAGACCTCATCAGTGAAGAGAAGCTCTTGAGTCTGATGAGGGAGCTACAGTTCTTATTCCTTGTTATAATATATAGGTACGTAATGTTATTTAATATAATTAATATTAATAATTAGTTTTACTGTCGTAATTCCACGGACAGACGTACATCTATCACACTTGTGACATTCTTCGGTTACACACACAATGTGTATGTAACCGGAAAATGTAAAATATTATGTAAACTTAAATATTAATAAAATAAAAAAGTCTATTGTAAAAAAACCAACCCATAAAAACCAAGTTTCTATTATACACCCTTTCTCATTTCCTAGTTAAAACAGGTTTAGCGCTAACTATTAACTATTAATTATTATTTTTTGTAAAGAAAATTTGACAATCATTTTTATCGTCGCCACGAGTCTGCCTGCAAAGTTTCAGCTCGATTGGATCACGGGAAAAGGGTTAAAAATAGATCCAAATTTTTTCACCCGGCAAGCCGGCAAGCAAGCAGACGCCACGAGTTAAAAGAAATGTAGTCAAAATACGCCTTATTTGACATTCTTACAGTGTGACCCAATCCCCTCGCCCGACGGAGGGGTTTAGTTCGCCTCTGCACATTTTAAAACTCTGTGGTTGTGGAGGTGGTCGCGGCGTCAGACACATTCATCACGGCCGCGTGACGCCGCGCGGCCCGGTCACGTCCGCCCGCAGCAGCCTGAGGAGCGCGCCGGGCCCTGCCGCGGTCTCCACTCTCCACTCTCGAGACGTGGGAGTCGTTCCGTTCGCGACGCGAACTTTTACGTTGCCGTCAAAAAACATCCCCGAAATTTAACAAATTTTAACACAAAACGCGAGCACCTAGTAAAATTGCCACTCTTTTAAGTGACCACCTTGAAATTTTCAAAAAATCGTGAAGATCTAAAAGGATCATCGGAGTCTTCACTCACTCAATAAAAATTAGGTTAATTTTAACTTGGGTTGATTTATTAAGGACTTAAGGTCGTTATTACGGTCGTTAGACGTATTTAACCGTAACTAGTTGCGGATATTTTATAAAAACCGTGTGTTTTTCCGAGAAGCGATTCTCGACGCTTCGTTGAATTCTCATTCAACGTCATCAGGAGGACGACCTTTACCCGCGGAGGTAGAGGGCGGACTTATTACTGCTTTCGAGGGCGTAAATTATACGCACTTTGTTGTGGAGTGTTCACTTCTTCTATAATACAGGTCGCCAGTGTGAAATATGTACTAGTTACGTCGGCGGACTTTACTGCGACGTCTCTCAAGGACGACGATAGTTACAAACTATCAAGTATTTGGCCCTGCTCTAACGACATTGATTCAACCCTTGAGAGACGTCGCAGTAAAGTCGCCGACGTAATTAGTACATATTGCACACTGGCGACCTCTGTTGTAGAAGAAGTAACACTCCACAATAAAGTGCATATAATTTGCGCTCTTGAAAGCAGTAATCAGTTCGCCCTCTATTTACAGTTAAATATGTCTTAACTCTTGAATTACACAAATATTTAATGTTGCACAAAATTCACAAATTTTTAATTCTTTTAATTTTTTAATATCAGGTATGTATGAACTTGCACTTTACAGAATACAATAAAAGCCCACAAGGGCGTTGATAGTAATAAATAGATACATTGTTAACCCAAGGTCACAAAAATACATTCCAATAAAAATGAAACGAACTCGTAAGATACTCCCACGACGACGAACCAAGTTCGCCCAGCAAGAACGCGACGGCGCTCGGCATAAAAAAAATGATTTCCGGAATGCCAGCGACTCGGGTAGGTACCGGGTTTCCTGACCCACTCGCGCGGCATGAATAAATATTGGCAAAAATTAAAGCCAAAACCGCGAATCGACTTTTTGCCAGCCGCCGACCGCCGGCACAACGCAACGGTCACTTTTCAGGATGCCGGTGAGGTCACCCGACCGGCCCGGTCCCCGGCGCGAGGTGAAATATCTCGGCGTTTCGCCACTCGCCTTGGCTCGGATAAGAGGCGGCTGCGACTCTTACAAAGCCACCAAATCCAATCGCCTACCTGGCCGCGCTGCCCCATTGACCCCAAATCGACTCACCATTGTGGCACCCACTGCGGCGGATGCCAAATATTTGACAGAAATATTTCAATCCCAGACTAGAATAATCTAGGAGGTTCGAGAAACCAGCGTTTCGCATACGTAAGCGGGGCTGACAGCTGCGCTCGTTTTTACATTTCGATTGGCGCGGAGTACGCGCAGGACGGCGGCGGTGTGCCCAGTCGTGGAATTTCGGAGGGACAGATATCGAGCGAATATTCAAGCGAGTTTTTACCTCAGTGGCAAAATAAATAAATGCGATTATTTACAAGTGAGGTTTGGATTGAATGTTCTGACAAGTGATAAATAAAGTGTTCGGTTTATAGACGAGTGATAAATTGCGAATGGGCGATTTCAATATTGGTGTTAAATCTTATTGCGTTAAGTGACTTTGTCCATTTAATAATTAATTAATTACTAATTTATAAATGCCTCCCACAGCTGGGAGGGAGAAGTTTCTGATCACTCGGAATCTACGAGGACGTAGGGTAAGAGGTCAAACTCTAATAAAATGGACAAATCAGTGTTTGAAAAAATTCGATTTTTATAATAAAAATAAAATAATCGGATTTTTTGATATATATCCGATATATATCCAAACTTTTTTTTCTCCTTTTTTGCACACGTCGATTGATACAAACTCGAAATAATTAGGAAATTTATTTTTTTATTTTGTATATGAAAATTATTATTTATTAAATAAATGAATTGCGTACTGAAAAAAGCTTATATATGCAATTATTATATACATACAAGTTATAAAAGTTGCTCTTTCTAATGTAGTGTTATGGGTGTTTGTTTCTTTGTGTGAAGTAAAAAACGGATTATATGAAACGAATGAAACTAAAAATAACCGTAGCACTTTTTGAAATACAACTAGCGCCACCTAGTTAGGACCGCAGATATTTAAAAAAAACAACCTGTAGCATTTTGTAAAATACAACTAGCGCCATCTATTAACATTTGCAGGAAGTTTTCTTGGATATATATCAAAAATAAAAATCGAGCCATAAATATCGTGATATATATCCACGGATATATATCCTCGAACCCTTTGCGTACAAGCTCGATTGCTGAACTGCCCTAGGACTCGAAAATAGATTAATTAATGAAATTGATATATGATTTATCTGATTTCATAATATGGCCTCGAAAATTCTTGATTAATTTGGGTTGATATTTCAAACACCTCTTATTTGAGAATATGAGTAAAATTCTGGCAGTTGAATGGGGTGGTTTGTTTATTTGAAAAACGTATCGTCAGAACAGAAAAGGGTGACATTCGCCCATTCGGATTTCAAAGAAAATCCCATTTAAGAAAGATGTAATGCGACAGTTTAGTGATTAAATTTTATTTTTACCATGTTGAATAAGTAATACGACAAACTGATTATGCATTTGGGTACTATGCAATTTATTACTTTTGCGTGCGCTGGTGATCCGATTATCCATGGGTGCATTCCGATCCAGCTTTCTGCAGCGCCCTATCGACCAGACGACCGCGGGGGAGAAATTGGACGGCGAACTATCGAAAGATGTATCCAAGTCGTGCCCGGGAAATAACCTCATGAATTTTAGATGCGCGGCTTAAGAAAATCCACCTGAACTCCAGGTAAATACATTTTCTAGACTTAATAAATTCATTAAAATATTGAAATTCTCGCGGAGTTGGCCGAGCGGTTGCGCGCTGGTGGCGAGAATTTAAAAACCGCCCTAGAAATATTGAATAACGATTTAAATAATTTAATATTGAACAAGATGACGAGTTATTTGATCGAGAGTATCTAATATATTCATATTCTTTATCATGCATCATTATTTTTTCTAAAAGATGGTTAAGAAAATATATGGGGCGAGAGTTGAAGACAACAGGAATAGAAGGCGTCCGCAAAAGGCCTGGCACGACCCGATACTACAAGTACTGGAGGATGGCCCTGTTAAAGGCCTCAACAACTGTAGAGTATGCAGGAGAAGATGTATGAATGTAGCCGAAGCAAAATTGATGAGCCAAGATAGAAGAATATGGCGTTCTATACTCTGCCTACCCCTGCGGGGAAACGGCGTGATAGTTAGTTAGTTATTCCATGTAATTATGTTATTGTCATCCTTACGTCAATGTTCATTCCATGTATACTTGAAAATGAGGCTTCCCCCTCCTCATCCTTGCACCTAGCAGACAGTGAGGAGGTTTTGTGCGGATGCCTCCCCGCGCCGTTTGCACTCATATGAGATTAAGTTGCGTGATGACCATTTTAGTAAAAAAAAAAAGCCGAATTGGGTGGCGAAAGTGTAGGGCCGATATGGGAGCTCATAAAGCTGCCCTGGGTATGCGGTGGGTCCCTCATCTTCAGCAGCTTATATATTGCTTTCATTGCTACTTCACTTCATTTCATCATTTGTCGTTGATATCAATTGTGGTCTGTGATATCATTATATTCGTTTTATAATTCCTTCAGGCAATAATCAATTTTTGGTATGACGCCAGCAACTCCAGAGCATTCTATGCATTTAAGAGTGAATTAATAATATTTCAAATACATTTAAAGATTTCAAATTCCGCATACGAAATATCCACACTCTTGCGGACCACCAGCAAATGAAACACTCCAACTACTTACCTCTCATATCCTCCTCCTGCCTGGACACCCTCTACCACCAAACCTCCCTTAATAATTTTTAAATAATAATTAAACTGACGCACGAATCCCTAGATTATTATGCGATGCTCGATGATGACCAACAAAGCTTACAAAAATAGCTAAGGTACGAGTATATAAAAATATACAAACCAAAATTTTGGGTGAAATTGTGTTACAAAAAATACAAAGAAACATGCTCTGATATCAAGCGTGATGGATGACTCCTTTTTCTGAACACGTTCAACCATTGTTGGATAAAGGTCTGCCTTAATCACCGCCACTCCTCACAATCGTATGTCATCTGAAATACTTTATTTTTCGTCTGTCCAGCGACGACCCACGTTTCTGCTACCAGAATCGCCCTCCACCATAATATCTTTCACCCCAGATTTTTCAACCAATTTAACATGGCTTTTCGGCGGATAATATCTTTCACCTTGGTCCTTTATCGAATTTCTTAATACCGATTCGATAAAATTGACCTTGGAATATATGTGCCTTAAAACTGTACGGTAGATTTAAAACGTATTATTACTTTCACGGGGAAATTATTACAGAACTACCAAATAACATTTTTTAATTATAAATACTTTTTTTTTACAATAATGATAGTTAACTGTTTTCACATGGTATTTCTCTTCCACATGAGTAATATTAGTCGTGAGTAAGAGAGGAGTATCACTAAATATATTTAATAGTATGTAGTACATACTGTGTACATATAAGAGAAAAATAATACGCAATAAATATAATGCGATATTGTGAGACAATAATAAAAAAATAATCTATAATAATAATAATAAGCATAAAATATATAAACGTGTGCGTTGTTGAAAAAATGAATATAGTAAGAGAAAATAAAGGAAAATTATAATCAAAGACGTACAACAGTAAAGTATGTAGTAAAAATAATATCTTCAAAAAGATCAAAATAATTTTGTGGCGACATTATTAATAATAAAAATTGTTATTATTATACAAATCTTTGTATTTTTAAAATGAATAAAAATAAAACTTATTTTCACCACTTTTGAATTGAAAAATATCAACATGTTTCAAAGCCCATCGTCAGGATACAATTATATACTAACAAATTAAATTCAAAAATCGATGTACCTATAGACAGTCAAAATATAAAAATTATATATGGAAAATGAATAAGAATGAAGTACCTAAATAAGTAAGTAGACACTTCATTATAATTCATTTCCCATATATAATTTTTATATTTTGATCGACTACACTTCGATTTTTGAATCTAATTTGTTAGTATACAATTGTATCCTGACGAATGAAACATGTTGATATTTTTTAATACAAAAATGGTGAAAACAATGTTAATTTTTATTAATTGTATATAAAAATAATATTAATATTAAAACTGTATATTTTTTAAAGAAATATTCCATTGTAGATTGATTCAGATCCTGTACAATATTTCAATTGTCAATTGTAAAATTACACTACGGAACCTGGAACCTTCTAGAAAATTCTAACAATGGCATTACTCGATTAACTTAGATTAAATGCATTGCGATATCAATATACGTATAATAAAATTGGGCCGTAAATTTGATGACGCCGACAGCATTGGGTGGCAATATGATGCTGTATGTTATACGCGGAATGTTTTACGTTTTAGCATCAACATGTTTATAGAACGATCATAAAAAAAATCATTAATTTTAAAAATATTGCGCGAATGAAAAAATGTTGACGTCATTCAGGTACTACACGATTTTTATGTAGGTACATGTAAAAAAAAAGTATACTTGAATATTGAATTCCAAAAACAAACATCCATTGCATTTGAAAACTAACATATTGGAAAAGATGTATATTTATAGAACCTCCTCCCTACTATTGTGATAAAAAATAAAGTGAAAGGGTGGATTAAGAGAAGAGGTAGCGTTAACAGCCTCCGTATTCTCCAGACCTTGCTTTGGGGCATGAAAAGATAAGGTTTATGGCGAAAAACAGATAATAAAAAAATAAATAAAGGGCAGATATTGAGGAAGAATGGGCCCAAATGCAAATTGTTTTGTTTTTTTGCAATTCCATTAATTCGGGCCAAAAGCGTCCTAGATAATTACACATAAATTTAGTAACCCTTCGAAGGTAGTATTTACAAATATTTTGTGATACCTTTAGGTGAAAATGGATCAATATGGCGAAAAATAATGTAATGTATTACCATAAAACAAAATGGATCTGTATTTTGATTTTGAACCACTTCGAACTACTATCGCATCTTCAAGTTTGTGTTTACTGGGGTATTATGCCGTGTTGTTACGACCTTTCGGGCCGACGTTTCGGATCCCATTGCAGGGTCCATCACCAAGGCTGGTGTGATCGGAAAATATTAATAGATATGATGGTCTCAAATTAAAAACATCTTGGTATCCGGCGCTCCAAAGTCATTCTCGTCGCCGATTCCGCAGAGAGAGTGATCAGACAACAGATGAATCAAACACACAACACATCATGATTTCGGCACGGTATTGCAAGCCGATATTTAACCACACACCAAAACCACAACAACACATCAGCCCTGATGATGGACCATGCAATGGGATCCGAAACTTCGGCCCGAAAGGTCGTAACAACACGGCATGATACCCCAGTAAACACAAACTTGAAGAATCTGAGTGGCCGTGAAAACCTAAGAACATTCTTTACTATCGCAACGTATCTCTCTCGTATTGGAGTAAATTATTCCAAGTCTAAATAATAATTATTAAGTCGAATAGCGTATGTTTAGACCACGTTGGTGAGATATTGATGTGATATTGGTGTGATGATGTTGTGCGTGTTTGCAGAGTGAGCGTGGTATGTGTGCGCAGGGTTGATGGTGATCGGGGAGGCAGGAGGGGGTTATCCAGAGAATTGAGTGGATAATCTTAATAAAGCTTCAGATTTTTATAGAAATGCTTATCTCATGCAAGGGATTCTAGAAAATTTCAGTCTACTTATTCGAACACGACCAAGAGACATTAAAACCACCCTCATTAAGAAAATATACCTACATAAAAACCGCCTGATTTACGAAATCACGAATATATATACACGAAAAAAAACATGCTGTAACTAGTAATTGTTAAAAAAAAATAATTTACTGCTTATAAGTGTGTGTTATGGGTTATCATTACGTGCCACCGGCACTTATAACAGGCCAGTGAAAGGCGATAGGGGTGATATCACGTAATTATTGACATCTTATTAATTTTAATTAATTAACCTTTGTATAAACCACTTCGAGTAACTTTACATTTACCGGTTTTGATTGACAAGTAGACACCGACAGTAATTAATTACCCCCATCATAACTGTAGCCACGCCCCCGTTCAAAAATATTTTTTTTACTAAAAAAAAGTAATGGATAGTTAATATAGTCCGTCCTGATGAAGATACAGTGGTATAGAGACTGATAGAAGTAAAGTTACTTCATTTGGTTTCAAAGTTCTTATATAATTAATTAAAATAAATAATTATGTTCAACCACAAAGCAAGCGCTATAAACATCAAAAATATAAAATATTCATACTTATAATTTTGTTTAATTGCTAAGATTATTTCAAATGAGATTCTACTCAATATATTTCACGACTTATCTAACAGTTGAGATTATCACAAGTTGCGAAACGTGTGCACTCGTCAAAGCAAGGGAACGGAATTGAGCAAGCTGTGCAGCGCCACTTCTTGTCGAACGTTCATTTATGGCCGTTTGGAGTTGCCAGGGCCGGTGCCCGGAACAAATGGATAAAAAAAATGACACTTGGGAAGCCCTTCATCCAGCACTGGATAGAAAACAAGAGATTACGATGTATTTTATTCTGAGCAATCGAAGATTTCGAGGATCGAACAGGTCTTCGTTCAACGATTCGGCCCTTTTTTTTTCATACCGGATGTGATTAAATAATATAGTAGGTGGGCGGCTGGGGGATCTCGAATTGTATGTAAACTGTTATTATGTGTTGGTAATCTCGCAAGTATTACGCAATGGCAACCAAAATAACAATCCAATCGGATAATAACAGGGCGGCGGTCGGTTAGTGATTGGAAAAAAAATGGCAATCATAAAATGCTTGTAGTATCGCGTTTCAATGCCAGACGCCATTTGGGATGATTTTTCCCGCACTGCTCCGAGTCAGCGCTAATTGATTTATTTATTGATACCGGAAATTTAATAACACAGGGTAACCATATCTATGTAAAAGACATGTGATGTGGTTTTTGATGACGAAAAGTCTATACGACCAATTCTGCAACCTGATTTCATTGCTCCTATCCGAAACATGTAGAATTTTACTTACTTATCATCACGCTGTTTCCCGTAAGAGGATAACGTCATACAATAACTGTCAAGTTATACAATAAATTGACAGTTATTGCATAACGTTGTGATGCCGTCAATTTTGAACTTTTAAGTTTGACAGGTTTGCAATTAATGAATTCGTTATTCATAATTTGTTAACGTTTGAGAGCTTTCCGATTGACTGAAATCATTAATTAATTTCGAACAAGTTAAACTTAAAACGTCAAAATTGGCGGCATTACAATGTCATACAATCGGGGTTCGAAAAAAAAAGATTTTTATAGAAAAAATCGAATTTTTTTATATGTATCCGGTATATATCAAAAATTGAATATACATATATCCAAACTTTTTTCTCCTTTTTTTACACACGTCGATTGATACAAACTGGAAATAATTAAAAAAATATATATTTTATTTTCTACATGAATTATTATTTATTAAATAAATTAATTGCATACTGAAAAATGCAAATATATGCAATTATATTTAAGTTATAATAGTTGCTCTTTCTAATGGGTGTTTGCTTCTTTGTGTGAAATAAAAAACGTATTACATTTATGAAACAAATTAAACTAAAAAAAACAACCGTAACACTTTTTAAAATACAGCTAGCGCCATCTATTAACGACCGCAATTTTTTTTTTGGATGTATATCGAAAATAAAAATCAAGCCAAATATATCATGATGTATATTCGCGGATATATATCCTCGAACCCTGCCGGGATACATAAATAGTTCTATTGCTCATTTCGGAATACGGACGAATGTCTGATTTCTCACCCACGACGCCGTGTGGCCGCGGCGCGGCGCGTTTCGGCATTTTTTTCACGCGGAAGCGGCGCGTTCGATTTTCCGCCGTTGTCGTCCGCTCCCGGCGCGCTTTCCTCCCGCGGCCGGCTCGACGGACGCGGCGTGACGTCACGCGCGGACAGGTCCTCCGGCGGGCGAGTCAGCGACCCGACCTTGGCGCTCAGCTCGGAGTCAACACTCTGCCCGAAGGCGAGAGGAAAACCCGAGCGCGGAGAAAATGTATCGCCCGAGACCAGACTCTGCAACGTGCAGAGTGATCGACAAATGAGGGGATTAGAAACAAAAGTGCCTATTTGCAAATTTTTTTCGCTCATCCATCGGGAAGACATAATTATTTGGTATTACACAAAATATAGAATAAATAGTTATATGTCTCCCACAATTAAAGGATGACACAGATAAGCTAATTTCGGAAGACATAATTACTTGGTGAGACACAAAATACAGAAAAAATAGTTACATGTCTCCCACAATTAAAGGATGACACAGATAAGCCAATTAAGGAAGACATAATTACTTGGTGAGACACAAAATACAGAAAAAATAGTTGTATGTCTCCCACAATTAAAGGATGAGACAGATAAGCCAATTAAGGAAGACATAATTACTTGGTGAGACACAAAATATAGAAAAAATAGTTGTACGTCTCCCACAATTAAAGGATGACACAGATAAGGTAATTAAGGACGTCATAATTACTTGGTGAGACACAAAATACAGAAAAAATAGTTATATCTCCCACAATTAAAAGATGACACAGATAAGCCAATTAAGGAAGACATAATTACTTGGTGAGACACAAAATACAGAAAAAATAGTTATGTCTCCCACAATTAAAGGATGACACAGATAAGCCAATTAAGGAAGACATAATTACTTGGTGAGACACAAAATACAGAAAAAATAGTTATGTCTCCCACAATTAAAGGATGACACAGATAAGGTAATTAAGGACGTCATAATTACTTGGTGAGACACAAAATACAGAAAAAATAGTTATATCTCCCACAATTAAAAGATGACACAGATAAGCCAATTAAGGAAGACATAATTACTTGGTGAGACACAAAATACAGAAAAAATAGTTATGTCTCCCACAATTAAAGGATGACACAGATAAGGTAATTAAGGACGTCATAATTACTTGGTGAGACACAAAATACAGAAAAAATAGTTATATCTCCCACAATTAAAAGATGACACAGATAAGCCAATTAAGGAAGACATAATTACTTGGTGAGACACAAAATACAGTAAAAATAGTTATGTCTCCCACAATTAAAGGATGACACAGATAAGCCAATTTAATATGAATGTCAAATAAAACAATTTTACAGATTCATTTAACGGATTGTAAATTTAACTTTAGCATAAAAATGTTCGTAATGTATATAATGCACATGGTCAGGGAGGGGGACGAGTTTATAATATCTGCCTCACCATATGACGATACTCTTCATATTGGGTACTAAAAATATCTATTGAATTCAAGAGCTTATCATAATCTAAGCATAAACGTGGGATGGAAGAGCATTTCCTATTATTAGTATGATAAATTGAAAGGAAAAAGAAGTACATCTGTCTGCAAGTTCGGGGTTGGACGTGGAAGGATAGCAAGCTGGTGATTTCAGGAGAATCAATAAGGTTCTGAATAATTAGGAAAAGGAAAGATTGATCTGATAATATTCGCTTACTTACAATAACGCCGCGGGGGTAGGCAGAGAGGATAGAGCGCCACGATCATATGTCCTGACACACATCTCTCTTTTCATCCACATTCATACAAGCTCGACGATTATTGAGGCTCCTAACAGGACCATCCTCCAGTATTTGATTACTCTGGTCATGCCACGTCTTCCGCGATCGTACTCTCTTTCTAGTACCGCCAAACACTTCGCCATACATTTTTCTTACCATTACGTCCTCATTCATTCGCTCAATATTTGCGATATATTTTTTCTGAATATTATTTACAATTTATTTTATCATTAAGTCATTATTTATTATTAATTTATCGTAAAACGTGTATTATGTAATTATATCACATTCAAAATGCTCACAAAATATTCATACTTTCTACATTAATGTCACTCTAGGATCATCTACTAGGGTCATTAATGACCTGTTGACGGCCTGTTTGTTAAGAAATAAAAAATAAAAATAACATCCCCAACCATCTGAGCGACTCTTTTTTCATTCTATCAACTATAATAAGATCAGCTTTACATTCTTTAGTAACATCCTCATTCTTTACTCATTCATAAATGGATTTTCACACATGCGTCCAACTGATCTTATCTCTACAGCTTTCAGTCTACATTCGTTCCTCTTACGAACACCCAAAAAAGACTTCCATACCTACTTTCCCATAAACATATATAATTTCGTCTCTATAAGACATTTGTAATACGTCTTGATGGAAAATTTTTTGAATTATCAAAAAATTCAGCGCGCGAGAGCACGAGACGTAATTCCAGGAATAACTCCAGATCTGCAGCACGAGCGCGGCTCGGTTTAATCTGGAATCTCTTTGCTCGGCATTATCAGCGCAAAGCAACATGTTCCTGGAAACGCCTTGTGTAAGCGTTCGGATCATTACACGAGCCCCCCCCTCCCCTTACGACACCACCCCGCGAACACTCGCCGTGGTGCGGGAGAACTTTATTTTCTTCAGGACTCGAGTGCCGGCAGCGAGATTTGTATAAATAAATTAAGTGCTACGTAAATATAAATCTAAAACACACATGAGCCGGGCACCTTTTATTAAATTGGATTTAAATGAAATTAATTACCCACAATTTAGATGAGATTTTTATTTCACATTTTCAGAAGAAATCCATGATTACGAAAAACAATAAATGAATCACTTAATACACAATGAAAAATAAACATGGTAGACCGATTTTAATTTAAGAAAGACAATCGAATTAGTATGTGTACCCCGTTCGTACGACGCACATTGTTTCGTTGTGTTGGTGTTTACGGGTACAACGAACCTCATACCTACACATGGCTTCCACATACTAATTCGATTGTCCTTCGAGTAACACAAGCCAGATAAATTAAGCAATTTTTGATTAAGATAAATATTTAAGTTTTTTAATACGATGGTCCAGGGCTTACAACCTGTATAAGCTGGTTTAAGGGATCACTTTATACACATATTACCAATTCCATCGTAAGAACATCCACACATTATCCACATATTTTGAAAGTTCTATATATGTTCAAATCTGAGAATCTTTCATTTACTTGAATGGACTATGCTAGAGACATCTGCAGTCTTTTCTCGTGAAATAGTGTATACATAGATTTTCGCAGCTGATAATGATACTTCTATATTTTTAATGTGGAATATTAAGCGATATTCTTTTTTATGTATATTATGATATTCTTCTGAATTATTTAACAAATATTATATATACAAATATACATATGCCTCAAAATCAGTATTTTAAATTCTTTAACTCCTTTCATACACCAATATATAATTTAACAATATTTTTATATGTAGGTACCCATGTTCCTGAGAACATGGTTACCTACTGGATTTTGTTCCCAGAGGGATTATTAATTAATTAAGATAAATTAGAGAAGTCTCACAATAACGAAGCTACTTATATGAGAGACATGTATGGATGTCTTTTTACAACATGTTCAATGTAACCAACCATGTTCTCAGAACAAACCTACATAAAAAAATTTGGTAATTTTTTTTTAATTGCAGGATGTTACGATGCTTTACCTATTCTACCTTCCTAATTGAATAGGATGAAATAAAAGTAATACGCATACATCTATGATATTTAAAAATTACTTTTTCACAAGCGACGAAAAATATTCGACAGCTAGTTAATAAGATTACCTATTTAGCGGTTCGTATACGAATTGGTAATTTCCGTTCGGCGAATTTCATCCAAAATTAGTTTTAAAAAGCACTCAACGTGCCGCTGACGAGTACGATAATTAATTCAATGTTTAGACGACATTAAAACACGGTCTTCCTGGCGATAAGTAAATTCTAAATGTATTATTTTCGGCAGCACAAACTTTGGAAAGGGTTTCTGTAGAAAGACAGATACCGTTCTCTTTAATCACGCAATATACATACGTGCTAACAACCCTAATTCATTACCCTTCCGACCAAACAACCTCTTCAAGTTTTGTCTAAGAACATCACAGTGATTGTAGCAGAAAGCAATTAATTGGCTATTGGCTTTGCGCCAGGGCCGGTGTCCCCGTAAACCTTAGTTTTTAATTATCAAAATATTATTTATTATCAAACAATTCAATGTAGTACATCATGATCGATAGAGTAAGGAATGAACAAATTAGACGTGAATGCAATGCTGGATGTAGTGGGGTAGATTGATTAAAGAAAGGAGTGCTGAGATGGTTTGGTCATGTGGAACGTATGAACGAGGAAAGGATGGTCAAGAAAATATATGAGGCGAGTGTCGAAGGCAACAGAAATAGAGGGCGTCCGCGAAAGACCCGGCACGATCAGATACAACAAGTGTTTGAGGATGGGCCCGTTAAAAGCCGCAACAACCGTAGAACTTGTATGAGAAGATGTATGAATGTGGCCGAAGCAAAAGTGGTGTGCCAGGATAGAAGAGTGTGGCGTTCAATCCTTTCTGCCTACCCCTGCGGGGAAACGGCGTGATGGTTAGTTAGTTAGTTAGTTAGTTAGTTACATCATGATACAATCTAACTTAACCAATTGAGTAAAACGCTGAGTCACATCTATTCTTAAGAAA
Source organism: Agrypnia vestita (assembly GCA_016648135.1). NCBI lineage: Eukaryota > Metazoa > Arthropoda > Insecta > Trichoptera > Phryganeidae > Agrypnia > Agrypnia vestita. The sequence continues at coordinate 182,187 of JADDOH010001361.1, read as the reverse complement.
AAATAAAAACCTCTTAAAAAATGCAAAATGATTATGTAATGACATTTTTTTCACGATATAATGTATACCAACAAATTAAAATTAAATTAAATTTAATATTATACATAACCAGGTTATTTCAACAAATAGTTGTCTTTTAAATTTGTTTTCATGTTAGTACTTCATTATTATTCATTGTCCATGATTTATTTTTTTATATTTTGATTATCTACACATCGATTTTTAATTTGTTGGTATACATTGTATCCTGACGTTGGACCATTGGCCCTGCAATATGTTGATATTTTCAATATATAAGTGGTGAAAACAAAGCACATTTTTATTATAATGTAAAGTTCGGGAGGTAAGATATAGTACAGTAAGTACAGCATGTTTAAGATAAACGATCGACGGTTATTGGAAGATGTAACACTCTTCACAGAAGTGAAGTTCTCAGCTAGTAAGCTGATAAATGCTGTATTTTGTATTAATACTAGGATCTAAAATAAAAAAAATATATGTGACCAGAACAAATAATTATATTTTTAACAAAACTGAATTATCAGGCGTAGACGATAGAGCGCCACACGTTTCTGTCCTGACAGAAGTATTGCTTCATCCGTATAAATTTTTCATACTAGTCTTGATTTTTGAGGCATCTAACAGGACCATCTTCCACTATGTGATTACAAAGTCTACCGTAGACTTCCATTTATGGAGCTATCAACACTCACGTCTTAAAATATTGTCGTCATAAATACAATCCACGTAACTACACCACCAAAGCCTTCAATTTTTAACAGTGTTCATTTACTATTTTTTTAATTAATTAGGTTCTTGTAGATAAATGGAGCATCAGGAGGCAAATATATTATTTACTTATACTCAGCATTGTATAATATATAACCTTGAATATTCACATTCATATTCACATCACTGTCTTGAATGATTCGCAATAGTAGGCATGTGAACTCAATCTTATGCCATGATTATTTAAAATCAAGGTAATAAAATATATCGTTATACTAACATTGACTACGACATATTAATTCTATAATACATTTACCTGATTCACAATGTGAAAATTATGTTAAACAAGTAAATCAAAAAAAAATTGAAGGCATGCCTTTACACACGTTTTTTGAATTTATCTATAATAATGTGTAAAGAGGTAAAGTTTGTAAGTTTGGATGTAGGAAAAACTACTCATCCGACTTCAAAAATTCTTTCACCGATATTTTGAATGAACTTTCAGGGTGGACAAAGGTTATACAGGGTGGCGCAAAACTACCGTTATGGTTTGAATGTTTAATAACTTTTTAAATTTATTTATATTTTTTATTTTTATTTCAGAATTTTGTGAAGAAAACTTGGGGAATTAGAAATGGAACACTACACAATAGAACAGCGATCAAAAATTGTTGAATTTTATTTTGAAAAACAACGGTCAATTGTTTTGACGCAGCGTGCTTACCGTCGTTTTTTTAATGTGCGTACTGGACCTTCAGCACCAACAATAAACCGCCTGGTTGAAAATTTTCGACAACATGGTACGGTAAGACACCTTCCATTTACCGGAAGACCACGTATGGTCCACACGGAAGCAAATATCCTACGTGTTGTGGATAGTGTGCAGGACAGTCCAGAAACATCAACAAGAAGACGTTCGGCACAACTGGGGCTATCACGGAGGTCCGTTCAGAGGATTTTGGCCACATTGCACATGTTTCCGTATAAGGTTCAGCTTGTGCAAGAATTGAAATCGATAGACTTACAACAACGGCTTGATTATGCCATTTCATTCCGACAAAAAGCAGAAGAATATCGCGATTTCATTAACAATTTGATAATGAGCGATGAAGCCCATTTCCAATTGAATGGTTTCGTAAACAAGCAAAATTGCAGGATATGGGCTACGGAAAATCCAAGAACAGCGCATCAGCAACAATTACATCCACTTAAGTGTACTGTTTGGTGCGGTGTATCGTCTGAAAGGATCATTGGTCCATATTTCTTTGAAAATGCACGTGGCGCCTCAGTTACGGTTAATGGTGCTGAATATCGAACGATGTTGGACAATTTTTTGAGGCCTGCTGTAGAAAATCATCCACAGTTGTGGTTCCAACAAGATGGAGCCACAGTCCACACTGCAAGGGACACAATGGCTCTGTTACGGGACCTCTTTGGCGAACGCATTATTTCGCGCAGAAGCGATTTCAATTGGCCCCCACGTTCACCGGATTTAACAGCGCCAGACTGTTTTCTTTGGGGTTATTTGAAAGAAAGGGTATACGTAAATAAGCCAGCAACCATACCACAGCTAAAATAAAACATTCGCAATGAAATTCAAGCCATAACACCGGAAATTTTACGAAAAGTTATGCAAAATGTACTGGAAAGAGCACGAATGTGCGAAGCCGAAAATGGCCACCACTTGCGGGATATAATTTTTCATACTTAAGCCAAAAATATTCCCCATTAATATAATATATAACAAAACAATAATAATAATAATGAACCATTAAATAAAAAAGTTATTAAACATTCAAACCATAACGGTAGTTTTGCGCCACCCTGTATATTGTCTCGTTAAAATAAAAGGGCTTTTCGTGGTGAACTATTTTACAACTAAAGTCGACGAAAAATGGTCGAGCGATGCGCTTTTTATGAACGCTGCCTTAACGGTAAGAGATATTTAAATATTTTCTGCAGAGTAAATGAAGAACTCAAAAAGTTCTGTAAAAAGTCCGCGATGACATTTATCTATATGTTAAGGTTAATACACAAATTGATAAAATATGATTTAAATGCGAAGCCGCGGGGATAAGCTAGTTCTAAAATAAAATAGAAATATATGACCATAAGATTTATTCGTAATCGATTTTTTAACATCACTCATGCGGAATCCAATAATAAACACGTTTTTTTAGTTTAAAATAAATTTTAGTATTTGGATAATAATGGAAAATTATTAATTTTAATCGAAATAATGACCAAATCATGTCGAAAAGATTTAATAGAGTATAGTCATCCACTTTACGTAAACGTTAATTTAAAAGTTTCAGAGCTCTAGCTGGTCGAGGAGTTGGTGAAAAATCAATTATACAAGATTCCACCACAACAAACAAACAGACAAAGAGAGTATGAAAAAGCACAGAAAAAAAATATGCCAGAGAAAGACGAATTTATATACTACGTATACTAACGTATACTATTTCATATAAATATCTAAGCTACCCTTATATTCTAATTAATTCTTGTATAAAAGTGTACAATATAACATCAGCGACGTACAGTCAGTACTTGCAAATAAGATGTACTGAACTATGCAGAATTTCTACGAAATATTAAATGCGTCATATTTCTTAAATATAAATATATATTATATAAATTTTAGGTCTAGTAAAATGTGTACCATAAAAACATAACTAAAGATTGCGTGCCATAACATACAAGCGAAAGATTGTGACCTATAGAAAACGAGTTTACGATCCCGCAAAAAACGGACTCAAAATTGTGGTCCATACAACACGTGTCCCATTGAATGTACGCTCGCTGGAATTGGAATATCGAAAATAATCTACGGTATGACTCGGCATTAAAAAAATACATTTTTTACCACGATGACATTGAGTAACATTAATGGAAAATTTCAAATTAACCTTGAATCCAAGACGACTTTGGAGACCAATTTTAATCTTCTATTTTTCCGCCGAGCCGCCGGCCGCCCGTACCGAACGGAATCAAGTATTTGCGATAAAAAATATTACGCTCACTTAGCTCCGTCACAGTTCGGCTCTTTGGTAAACAAGACCCGAGTCAACCGGTGGGGAAAAATACAAATTCTGATTATTAAAATAATATTAATTTATTATAAGCCTACGGGCTCGCGCCAGACGAATTAAATTAAAATACACACAGTGTTAAGCGAGTCTGGAAATTTAATTATTAAATGCCTCCGTATCCGTTTAATAATTATTCTCCGCTGTGAGTCTGGTAAAGAGAAGAGTTTCCCAAAGTAATACAAGAGCAGAGCAGTACAAAATGGAAAGCAAAAAAATTTTTTTTTGTAAAAGAGTAAATAAAATATCTTTCACAATAGCATTAAAGTTCTTAAATATTTATAATGTCTCAATTTGTAAAATGAAATAACATGGTTTCATGTTGATGCATTCTTCCGGCATGAAGAAGCTCCGCGTTCGAGTCCCACGTTGGGCGCCATTAGTTATACAATGCTATTTGAAGGTAACGCCCATGACCTTCAACCATTAGTAAAAATGCAAATAAATAAAGAAACAAGTATGGCTTAAAGATGCCAGGAATGACCGGTAAAACTTAATTTTTAATAGTATCAAAAAGAATGCTTCCTACAACAAATATAATCATTAATAATAAACCAATAGAATGAGTCACGTAATATAACTACTGGTTGCATGGGTCAACGAGAAATGGGATCTATCTCGAAAAGTCAGAGCAAGAAAGGCGTTTCTCAGAATGAAACTTTTGTTATCTGATATTACCCTGATCTAAGCATGCAACTAAGAATGCGTATGGTTCGATGTAATGATTTTGCGATTCTCTTATATGAGGTGGAGGCGTGGACGCTAAACCAAAAATTAATCCGAATGTGGCTCCAAAGACGCATATGAGTAACGAAGTCTTTCGGCGTAAGGAGAAAGGCTGAGAAGTGCTACGGACCTTCAAGATAAGAAAGATTGTGTATCTCGGATATACAACGAGAAAACCAAAGTATAGTATTAAAGAAATTCATCAACTAGGGAAAAAATGGAAAAAGTAGAATAGGAAGACGATGCGTCTCATGGCCATGAGTGGTACCCACTGCCTACCTTTGAGCAAAAGTTCCCATATCGGTCCTACTCATTCGTCTCCAAGTTGATATTTTGGCAGCTCCAGCACCGGTCTTATAAATCGTTGCGAGGCAACATGGCCGCCAAATGCAAAGTCATTCACAGTCTGCTACAGTGTAAAAATCTTTATTTATTAAAGGCAAAGATACATATAGATACAATAGAAGAAAAAATATAAGTAAGAGTAATGCGTTAAGTAGTCACTCAAGTTACGCATCTCATGGAGGCGTAACATGAGTGACTGGTACCGACTTAGCTCAACAAAGTCGTTCTGTGCAGCGATGAATAGAGTCATAATCATCGACCTCCGATAGGAGATGGCATTACAAGAAAAATAAGATGAAGAACATTTTAAGACCGTCTTAGTAATTTAAATAAGTATCTAGTTGCATTTCATTACACAGGGTGTTCTCCACGAAGCACAGTTCGTTCAGCATCATCAGTGTTGGCTCTACAACCCCTGGTGGGTTGTAGAGCCAACACTACCTCCACTCATCTCGGTTTTGTGCCAGCTCTCTCTAGTTCACAAACTCCAAGGCAGATATGTCTTTGAGGACGTTAAGAATTTTGGCCTTCCTAAGCTCCTTCGCCCTGTCGGTCTCGAGTTCAGCAGGGACTTTGGTGCTTGATGCTCGGTCATTCTCTCCATGTGACTCAGCCACCAAAGTCGCCTAAGCCCATTTTCTAGAACCGGTCCAAAGATGCGTCTCAAAATTTTTCTTTCAGAGCACTGGTCTAGTAAGCGTTTTGTACACTAATATCTAGTGTTTCTGGACAGCAGTCTGAATTTTATCTGCTTTCATATAATATATTATAGCAAAAATGCATTTTCAGCATTACCGAATGTTAAAATTACAAGAAAACAAATAAAACCATAGACGAAACACAACATTGTATTTTGCAGGCGCCAGCCACTTCGCGTCTCGTGGCCGCGCCGGCAGAGAACACGTTCTCCGTAATTGCAAGCGCGTGTGAGAAAAATGCGATAATTCTTTCGCCGAAGCCGGGACTTACTCATCGGATGGAGTCATCGTGGTGAACATGTGCAAACAAAATGGGGGCGATACATGGCGCACATTTCGTTTTTATTGACTCGCAACGCATTGGTTTGATATCATGCGAATCTTAATTATCAAGCGAAAAGTTTGATTGTGCGAAGCGGGAAAAGCTATTAAATGGTGAGCTCTGGCGTCGCAATATTTGCACAGCTTATTCTGTCAGACTATTAAAGAAAAGACTACAGACTAAACAAACGGCAAGAAAAAAGACTAGACGCCTTACTGTGTTCCATGTTTTTAATAATTAAAGAGATTTTGAAAATATTGTCAAGAGATTTTAAAACTATAGGAACTGCACAAAATCGATAATTTCCCAACATTCGGACATTTTAGAATCTTCCTTTTTTTATTTATTATATTCGGATTATTTATATTGAGCCATTTTGGTGGGAACTCACTTCAAGAGTTCTTTACACATTGAAATTATTTTAAAAAACAATTAATTGGAGAAGGCATTCTTGGAGAATAAAACATTAAGTATTTATAACGGTCTGATTCTATAAATTTTTGGTTTTGATATATTATACGTAATTGTCTAAATTATAGTCCGTCATTAGTGGTTTTAGAACTGTGGCAAGCTGTATGTTTGGCTTAGTTTCTTTGGTAGTTTATTCTATAACTTTGGTCCAGCCACCGCGAAAGCGCGGTCACGGAAGTTAGTTTTGTGGATACCATTTACTTCAACTAACCTACTTGTATTGGATGTTGATGCTGAGCGAAGTGGTAGCTGTCAATTATTTGCGGAAAACGGAATGCAGAAGTCGGTAATATATTGAGGAACCATATTGTGAATGGCCTTGAATATTGTGAGGCTCAACTTATATTCAATCCTCTCAGGGCATTCAAGTCAGTGGCGATGTTTCTGTATTCTGAAATTTTCTGCACCTTTTTCATTGGTGATCGGGCTATGGCATTCCATATCGTTCAGACTTTGAGATTAAAAAAAAACACGATGGTGTACAAAATCCGGGTAAGGACTTCTAAATCAACGTGAACGAGGTACATGACCTTCCAGTAGAGAAACATTAAAGCAATCATATCAATCGACAGTCACAACCGAAGTCATGGACCGTAGTAGAAATAAAACTCTGACCTTGGTGTATATGGTTCTGGTTTAAACTTGTATACCCAGGGCATCCACCGTAAAATGACGTCACAGTGTACCATCAAAATGAGTGCGGAACACTTGAACCTCGTAATAATTAGGTAGTATACCCATTACATAATCTAGAAGGAATGATTCGGCTGTGAGTGTACTGTTGTGTTTAAAATAATTGAGATAAATGAGTCACGATACTTGTTATAAAGTTGACGACATTTAAAGGCCATTGATACGGTACAAAGAAAAAAAAAATCAATCAAAACCAGTTTCAATCGGGCGGATACAAAGAAAATAACTGAAGGAATAACAAAACACGACTTAAAGTACGATTTTGCGGGCAGAATGTAAAATATATTATTAATTGACCCGAGACAATTATACCTTAAAACCACACTTGTAAAATTCCACAAGGACAAGGCACAAACAATAAAATAAATATACGATCGTACACAACAGATACAGGTTACAAGGCTGCCAAATACAATTAATTTCGAGATACTTAAAAGGAAAACGTCTTTTGGGCAAAGACAATTTAATTTCGCTGCCCCGCTTGTTTTTAACAAGTTACCTAATGAAACTAAAGAAATAACTCGACACAAACCTTTTAAACATCATTTTAATAAGTTTATAAAAATATCAGGTAGAAGATATGCTGAATAAGTGATCCGCCCTTGACCTCTGAATTGGCAAAATCTGATTTATATAATTTAAAGTATACTCTTATATAATATTAACTTTTGTAACTACTTAAATTCCTATCTTAATTTTGTATGTTTATTTTCTTTTCTTTTTCTTTTCTTTTAGATTTAGGTATTCCTATAATTTACTTTATAATTATTGATCTACTTTCATTCTTACGTTTATACTTTCTTTAATTGTCATTTGTTAATATCACATAAAAATCGTATGAAAATAACTGCCACAGAACAAGTTTTTACCTAGTGTGACAGTTATTAGTAACTTGTATTAACAAATGTAAATAAAATAAATAAAAATAAATTCTCATCTTACAAATCCCCCAAAGAGTTAGCAGACAGTAAACATTTTGTCCGCATTTAGTAAAAAATATGACATCAGAAGATATTGAAAATGAGTCAGATCGAGTTAAAATGTCATTAGCAAAGACGGTCAACGAATAAAAAATGGGTACAAAGGAAATCAAAATGCTCTAATGGACTGGAGGAATGACGAGGCTGGCTGAGAAACCAGGTGGAGATAGGATGGTCATGTAATAAGGCGACCAGATTGTTGTATCGTCCTAACTGTGTTAAGCGTATGAACCAAGAAGGAAATGAAGTCAGAATATCTGTAGAGCCGACCCCAAATGAATTGACCGTATTTGAAAAGAAAAAGATGAAGATGTGAGATGTAAACTGTGAATGAAAAATGCTGACAGGATTATAGGCGATGAAAGATCACACAGTGGGAAGAAATGTTCATCATTATAAAACAAAAACACTGGAAGATTCAAGAATACTACCATCATAGTAGGCATGATGATAGTATTAAAGAATAGGTGATTTTAGAGAAGAAAATATTTTGAAAGGTTTCTAAAAAATGATCAAGTTTTAATATACACTTTGAGATTAATAAGATTTTCAATAAAATAAAAGTATGAAATTGTAGGTACAATACGCCATTTTAACTGAAACCGCGGTCAGAGCGAATGACGTCACGCTACAGTACCCATCACCGTGTCTTTGAAACGTTGCCATAGACACAATGCAATGTTTACTGAGGCTTGACGTCACGTAAACGAAATGACAGCTGCCGGCGTTTTTGTGCGAAATTAAAAATATGTAGATGAAAATACAAATTTTTGCGTAAAAACTTATTTTATTACTGAAATAATGTTATTTTCCGTAACAGTAGACGTGTGCCTACAATATAGAATCATGCCTATTTCATATGAGCTGTAAGATTCATTTAGTATACATTGGAAGATTCATCCATTATTACCGATGAAAACACAATTATTTCCACACGCAGAGGAAAATATGAAACTTGTGCTACTGGGAAAGGGAGGGAGAAGGAAGATCGTAAACGAGATGGCGCCATTTTACTAGATTATCTCAGAACGACTCCAGATCATCTCGCATCTGGAGGATGAGGGTAGTGCAACCACATTCTTAATTCATGATGGAAGGGACTAGAGAGGACGAGAGAGAGAAAGAGAAACATACACAGTGCATACGATGAGGCCGTTTCACTGGAATCCAAAAGTGAACAATATAACACAATGGAATTCAATCAAGACCTTCAGCGAGCAAGGCTCGCGGTTGAAAAACAAAACGACGTGCATATTTCACACAACGCTGTCGGTCCGAGAACACAAAAGCATTTTTTCAAAAGCAGTGCGAACGGCCCATAATTCTCGAGGGATGAATTGCGCAACGGCGTCCGCGTCCGAGCCCAGAGGTCTGCCGCCGGCGCTGTACGAAAACAATACGTAGTTCGTCGGACATCGGTCTCGGGTGTGATTGTGTGGTGCGGGGAGAGAAGTGCTGCAGGGTGCGCACAGCGCGATCTCCGCAACACTACAAGTCTCGTAATAAAAATGTACATATAAATTGAACGTGGTTATGCAGAAAATCGCCAGGCCGCAATTTTGGTAAAAATTAGATATTTATGTCATCAGACGGAGTAAGTTCAATTCTATGTTCTACCAAAACCAACCAAGCCGATTTCATACAAAAATTCACAGTAATCGCCTTCCGAAATATTTATCGATCGCGAAAACAACATTTTAAAATCTGCAGCAAGCGCCCACTCCACTTAAAATACTTTTAATAAATATTCCTCAAAACATGTTCACCAGAAAACACGTAGAAAACAGTTATTTAGCTATATATTTAGTATTATTATATAGTTTAAAAAATACATATTCACATGGTGATAATAAAAATCATATCATAATAGATAAGTAACTCTGGCTATTTTCTGCAGACTACATATTTGACATAATAAGATCAGACAGATGAAAAAACATCAAAATTTCTAAAAATCTACACTTAAATTCACTTAACAGTTATTAGAAATTGGCATTTGTTTATTATTTATAATTTTTTGAAGTAAAGAACATTCTAGGTTTTGTGTAGATTTGATTATTCCGTTTTTGGACAAAAGTGCTTCTAACTCAGTTTGAGTTTTTTGTAATTTATATAAATTAACTTTGTAAACACCACTTATTTATTGAAAAACTTCAACATGTTTCGAAGCCAATGGCTTCTTCGTCAGGATAACAAAAATAAAATTTAAAAATCGAAGTATAGATCAAAATATTAAAAAGTTATATACGGAAAATGATTTTTTTGTGGCTTGCTGCTTTCTGCATAACTGCATCTCTCTCGGCGCTTACTCGCCGGAGACAGATTGCTCTTGCTCGGCTGGTGACGTGCGATATTTGCTTTATAATGTTTATATCGCAAGCAGAAGAGCACGCGGGATGAGATGCAAGGCCCGGGGTAAATGAGGCGTGCGCAATCTTTTACGGCGGCGAGTAAATAGGGCAAATTGTTTATGCACGAATTGCAATAAGAGAATATGCATCTGGGACCTGAAAGTCAGTCCGGTATCAGACAGGTCAAGGGTACGATTTTGATCAAAATAATAACAATAGATATTTGCGTGCCACAGACAGTTTTTTCATCCAACAGATGTTTAACCGCAGAAGGCAGCTGTCCTCGGCATTAAATCAAGGCTACATATGTTGAAGAGAGACAGGAATGCCTCCCAGTGCTTCGTCCAGTCCATGCGCGGTGGCCTTTTGTAACTATTCTGATTTTGTATGACATTGATTCATCAGAATTCGTAATGAAAGTTCCCTTTTAACCACATAAATGGCGATACTTCAGTTTAACATCATATCCTCATAATTCTTGGAAGCGGAAACATGCTGCTCAAAGTTATTTCAACATCATTTAACATAATTGTACATTTTTTAAACCGATCTTTTTAAATACAGGGAGTATCGTAGCTCCTAGCAAAAACTTCACGGATGTCTTCCTCACTCAATTTTGAATAGAAAATATTGTTTACACTTTGGGTGAAATGTTTACGTAATGTATTTCACTTTCGCTGAAATTGTTATCAAAATAATTAACCATGAATGTTCGTAAGCTTTGTCCGACTCGACATATATCAGTCTAGCGAGACAGTGATGGCACAATTTGATATATAAAAAAATACAGGTTTGAAGGGGTTCTTTTGAAATTTTATAGATCTTTGAATATCTCCATACATCCCATCCCATCCGAGAAGAACTATCCAGAGAAGAATTACTCGAATATTAGTTTAGAGAGAAGGAATCAGCAATAAAGTTGAATCATACCTAGATAGAATATTTCATAAAATTTTAAACGGGTATCTTGATGGGTAAAATCTTCTTTGTTAAATTCAATAACAGCTCTCATTAGAACCGCCAAAATACGCAAGAACTTTTATTAAGATTTTATCAATACGAATATCGGATACTTCTCTCCTATACCGCGATTTATTAGAACATGTAAACACTCTTCATTCGCAAAGCGAAGGAATACCACATCTCTCAAATTTTTGGAAATTGTATATATAAGTTATTACAACCAGTCTAAAAAGACAAAATATAAGCAGACTAAAAATTCAAAAACGATATTATTTTATACTCGTATTTTATTTAACAATATGATTATTATTGATGCAAAATTCAGAGCGGCCTGTTGTGCGATTATGTACACTCTGATCTAGTTGCAGTGCGAATGGTTTTGATGTTGCCCGCGCAGACGGAGCGTGTACCAGCTGCACGTTGACCAAAATGCAATGGGTGATTTGAATTAGTGTTTGATAACAATGATCTTGTTATACAATCAAGCATGAAATTCATAGGTGCGTCGATCAGATGAGCACATTGGATCTTTCTGGCGTTTCTGAATTAGGAGTGTCATTGCGGAGGTTCCGACGCTGAGATCGCGGTCGACAACGGCGCACCGTCACTTGTATTTTTAACCTCGCGAGGTTGTTGTCAATAGGAAGTCGATGTACGTGATCTCAATCGCGAATCGGCACCCGTCCATTCGCCGCCATGTCGCGGACGCCCGGAGAGGATCTCGAGAGGCAAGCGTGAATGCAAATTGTCGGCGAACGGCGCCAAAAAAATTATATATTCGCCATCCCGCTCCGCAGACGCCGTATCATTGTACCGAGATGTTATTTATGTCATCTGCTACGAAGGTCAGGGCTCGGAAGGATCGGAGCAAACTGGAACCTCTCTTCGGCCGGTGATTTCCTTTGAGTTTCGTCTGCAGCCTTTTTTGTTATTTTGGAGTCAATCAGTCGGCCGCCACCACTAGGGAATGCAATCCGGGATCCTTCGAGATTATAATTTCCAATCCCGCGGGATTGTGTTTTTTTTGTTTATAGAGTTGAATAGCAATTAACGATCATCATCATTTTTGGCACTACAACCCTTGGTGGGTCTTGGTCTCCTCAATAATTTTCCTCCACTCATCTCGGTCTATTACCAGCTCTCTCCAGTTTCGAAGCTCAAAGCATTTTTTTTATATCAACAATTTTAATAAAATGTTCATTATTAATCATTGCATTAAAGTTCTTGTAGGAGTTTTTCCAAGCATCAATCAGTCAATGTAGTAGAGTAAAAACTACTAACTAGTAGTAGTTTTTATTACTATGTTAGGTTGATAAAATACAGCAAATATTATTCAACGCTATTTTCACTATTTGAATGCGACATGAACATAAGTTTTAAGTACTTACTAAAAGCTCTACAATCAAAAATACAAAACATAAAAAATGCTGATCAATCCCGATAATCCCGATAATCTCGGCCGATTTTTTTGTTCGAGATTGATCTCGTAAAATGCCTCGAGATCTAGCGGGATCCCGATTTCGCGGGGTCGGGATTGCATTCCCTAGCCACCACGACACATTGAAGGTTGTCAGTTGTTTATATGTTGTTGGTCTGTAAAAATTCAACTAATCCCAAACTGATAACATGAATTTTTTCCTATCATTGTATCTAATCATCTAAGATATCTACATCTTATTATGAAAACTTAAAACTAAAATTGAGAAGTATTGAAACCAACGAACTGCACAATTATCCATTAGGAGATGCCGTGTGGAAGATGGTAGACGGGGAGAAACAACAAAGTAGAAATTCAAGAGAGTAAAATCTGGTTAGGGAACACAGTGAAGTCATTATAAACTCAACTTCCATCCGCAAGGTAATGGTTAATACGAGCGCGGGAGGAGAGCGTGCGGTCGTATCCAGCTACTGGCTCAAGTTACAAGTATGTAATATAATTATACTACTATATCTTCTGGCTTGTTCTGCCGCGGATATAGTTTTGTGGAAGAACAATGTTTCGGGTCGACATTCTTGCAATACCGTGCCGCCAGCATACAGCAGCAAGCAAAATTGATAATCGGCGATACATATACATCAACAATACTGCATTTGTATAGTAAATCGTAGATCGTAAATAGTTTGATTTATTGCCCCCAGATTATTAGTCTGATCGACTTATATGCTCCATCGAGGTCATCAAGACACAGTGCATTGTTCTATTATAGTGGAGTGTCAGAACTAATGCATTAGCAAACTCTGTAATTCCCAGATTACACTCATTAGGGAATGAGCATGCAGAGGCGGCTGACATTTTTGCTGATAGTATAACTGTTTATAGGACAAAGCTGATACAATTGTTTACATCCCAACAAAATGGAAATGGACAATAAATCTTTCTATTTTACCTTTAACTATTATTATTTCTACCTTTAACTTTATTATTATTTTATCTTATGTTTTTATGTTTTTCTGTATTATTATTATTAACTTTTAACTATTATTATTGTAACTTTTAACTGTATTTTAATTTTAACTGTGTTATGTTATTTAAAAAAAAAATTATTCTGTATATTGTAAAATAAGGGCCATAAGGGCGTTAAATAAATAAATAAAATAAAATAAAAAAATTTGTTACTTGCTATATTTTTATATAAGTCGACACAGTAAAATAAGAGGGTATTAGAAGTAAAAGCGTTCATATTTAATATACGAAAGCCAGAGCGGTTATTTAAAAATTAAAACATCTTTTGCGAGAAGGGTATTGATACGCATTAGCTCGACTAGCTTAAGTGCGGGATAGGTATTAATTAATACCTTTTAATGTTAACTTTTGTTAATTGCAAAAAACTAATAAAGCTCGATCACCCTCTTTAGATTTCATATTCCATCATGTAAGACTGACGTTAAATTACTATAATAATACATATTTCAACACTATAAATTACTATAATACAGCAATAAAATAAATTTCGTATCATTGAAAGATTTGGCAGATACTTCGTGGTGCAACATTATAATTTAAAATATGTTTTACTTTACTTTGTAATACACACACACAATATGAGCTATTAAATTACAACTATAGTTTCGAGAGGAGCAGTCCCTCTCATCATACTTTATTACGTACTTTATTACAACAGAGATACCCGTATTATCTGCGCCCGTGCACTAACCGCTCGGAATCGTGTCTATGTAATAATAACCTAACCTAACCTAACCGCTCGGATCGTGTCTATGTAAAAATGTACGGAAATGTGATAAAAATGTATTTTCGCCCTTGTATATAATCTATCTTTATACATGCACTTTAGTATTATTTTGAAAATATGGAATGTTGTCACGCCCAATAATACTTAAAGGAAAATTTTTTCGAAAAATATTCGGCGGATTTTGGCGTATGACGAATTAGCGAAAATATTTTTTTTTGCTAAACTCTGGATTTTTACCCGCTTTATGTTGGATTAGTTACCAATTGTGAAAATGACACTCTTTGCCAGATAATCAATCATATTCAAACACATCGCCCTGTATTTTCGTCATACAAAGGTACAATTATAGCTCTAATCCTAATTTTTAATAATTTCGTAAGCTATCTACTAACTGACCACTTTTTGAAATATGGACACAGTGAGTTTTAGAACTGATATCGGCTAAAACTTTACGAATCTGTAAAAAAAAAATACAGTACGTAGGTATAGGCTGCGATATGACAGCGAGAGCGATATAACTGAGGAAAAACCGTAATTTTTTGATAACGTATCTTTATTCTGCGTTGACTGCGGTATTATTTCGGTGCAAAAATATCAAATTGCGTCGATAATTGTAATTTTATTAAATAAAAATGTAAAAAAATATACATATTTGTTAATGAAAAAATGCAAAGCACGTATGTATATTGCGCAAAAATTGAGCGAGTACAATTTGCACGTCACGGTTGTATGTACGGAAGTGCACATGTATGGAAGGAAAAAAGGAGTAAAAATTTATTAATATAAATATAATTTTTATTTCAAAAATTTTCTACACACCCACAATATTTGAGTTGATCATTCAATGAAAATTCATTGTAACAAAATTTTAGTTATGTTAGTTTAGTACATAACTCGTCTATGGAGATTTTTAGTCTACCGGTTTCGAGACGTCGCCGTCTCTTCGTCAGGACAACCACTATACTAGCATGTAAATACTACTACAGCATTTACACGCTAGTGCAGCGGTTGTCCTGACGAAGAGATAAGGGTACGTCTGGACGCCGGTAGAGTAAAAATCTCCGTAAGTGGTTATATACTAACATAACTAAAATTTTGTGAAAATGTCTGACCACAAAGATAATGCTTTTAATATTAAAAATATTATTAAAGTATATTTTATTTATTATAAACATTTAATAATTTCATTTTTTAGAAAACGGTTACTAATTACTGTACCTACATAGGTAGGTACCAGAAAAATATTCTTTATTTGATTCCCTTTTCGGTTATTTTTTCGTAATGTAGAAACACAGTTTTTTCTATAAATTTTCACACGAAGCAAGCACATTTTGGTGATACATTATATCTTTAAATAAAATAACTCTTTGTTTAACACCACTTAATTGAGTTTAAACCAACTAGTTTCTACTCACAGCTGAGTTTTCTTTATGGTTCAGTATTAACTAACTTAACTGTTAGTTAATACTGAATCCTGATGAAGACTCAGCTATGAGTTGAAACTAGTTGGTTTAAACTCAATAAAGTGGTGTTAAACAAAGAGTTATTTTATTTAAAGTTTTATTTTTTTTTATTTTAGAATTCAAATTTTTACTTGAGTCCGGGATCTCTACATTACAAGTAGACTGCTCTTTGATGCCGTGATAAGTTCGGACGACAATTTCAAGATTTTCCTTGTTTTATTTTTATGTATAACCTGCATGAGAAATGCCATCAAGCATAAATAGAAAGCACGCAGAAGATCCGGAATCGTTTTGCAGAAATCTCTTTTAAAAAACTGTTTAAAGAACACTCAACTTTTACACCTTTCCAAAATTTTTTTTTTAATTTTATAAATCTAACAACACCACATCACGAATGGCAAAGTAAGAGTCCACAAACAAAGAGCCGACTCATCTCCGGACGATGCGTTCACCTGGCGGGAGCGGTACGCGGGCATACGCGAATGGCGAGTGCGGGAGAGATGCCGCATCGGGAGAGACGCATTCGCTGCGTCTTCTATCGTATTTGTTTGATATCACTACCGTCCGTACTTTATACAAGCTCTTTAGCGGCCACAGAACAGTGACATCACTCATCAATAAAGAAATTAAAACTTTTACGAGATATTTTGTGGTAACGTCAAATTACACATGATTTTAATGTAGGTATGATAATTACCTTAATGTAATGGCATCTATGTACAATGATATGCATATAGTTTAAGCACTGAAGTCCCTGCTGAATTTAAGAATAATAGGGCGAAGCAGTTTAGGAAGGCCGAAATTAATTAAGATGGAGTGACAATGTCCTCAAAGACATATCGCTCATGATATAAGAATGCTTAGTATACCACACATCTGTCAAAATCAAGTCCACAACAAAGTGCATACAATTTACGCCATCGAAAGCAGTAATCAGTCCGCCCTCTACCTCCACGGGTAAAGGTCGTCCTCCCGATGACGTTGAATAAGAATTCAACGTATAAAATATCCGCAACCAGTTACAGTTAAATATGTCTAACGACCATAATAACAACCTTAACTCCTCGTATTTTATTTATTGTAAATAATTTAGGTGTTACGCAGTTTTTTGCCTCACCTGTAAAATATGTATTAAAGGGCTTACGAGGTATCGTTTTATCATGAGCGATATATGCCTTGGACATTCAGAACTGGAAAGAGCCGGCACAAGACAGAGACGGGTGGAGGAAGACTCTTGAGTAGGCCAAGACCCACCGAAGGTTTAGAGCCAACAGTGATGATGATAATGATACACGTATAACAATAAATAATAAGTGATTTGTCAGTTCCAAATAACTGAATCTATTTTTTATATTGCGATGAGTTGCCGCATTAAATTTATACGGCTAAGTAAAACATATGCTATATTTTCTCCAGAAGATCAATGGGGTAGGGTACGCGAAAGTCAATAATTTTTGAGAGATGAATCAGAAAATCGACCAGTTAAATAAGCTATTACAAATGTTGAAAATTGTGAAATGACAGAGCGCTAAACTAAAAGAATATAAAAGAGAGACATATAATAACGAAAATTAGTACACGAAAGGCGTAAGTCCAAAAGATGTATAATATAACGCTTAATTTGGATTTTTAATTAGTGTTACAAATTATATGCGTAGTTTCCAAGAGAAAGTTAATTAAATTTTTTGAAATGAGCAAACTACTGCGACAACTTTCCCGAAATCCGTGGCAAATCACCCACACCCTATGGGTGAAACGCAAGTGATTTTTTAAATAAAAATTAATTAAATAAAAATTAATTTTCTTTAGTGTATTCAAAATTAAGACTTGCATTATGAAAAGAAAAAAATATTGCTTCAATTCTTGAAAGTATTATTACACGCTTTTATTAAACTCTCTTGTAGTTGATTTTTCACCAACTTCCCGACTAGCTAGAGCTGTGAAACTTTAAACGTTTATGAGAAGTGGATGATTATACATTATTAAATTGTTATCGACATGACTTGGTCATTATCGATTAAAATTAATAATCACGCCACTCATAAGCAAGAGCCTCAGAAACAGTTGCCTTTTAAAAATTTGTTTTAAACTTAAAAACAACGTGTTTAATACTTGGATACTTCATGGGTAATGTTAAAAAATCGATAACGAATGTATGCAGAGAAAGCGTAGAAAAGCATGTCTTGAAATATTTTATTTATTTTTATTTATAATAATTTTTCAAAACCGCGGCATCTGTCCCGCACTTACCCTACAAATTTGCATGCCAGCGTGTACGAGTATATGGATGTGGATCTATTCTTAAATTCTCACACTTGGATGCGCAAATAAGTAAAAGTTTAAATGAAAGTGAATCTCTCAGAAACACTATCGAAATAAAGTCTGAAATAAAGTCTAAGATCATGCGGCCAGATTTGACAAGAGATGTGGACTGTGCAATTATTATTTTTAATCGAGGAACCATGTTTAATGTACATTTTACATATACAGGGTGTAACAGAGCTAGTCAACAATACTTTACAGGTGGATTCGTGAATTGATTACGAGCCGAAAATGTTCAAGCAACAATGACCTAAAATCGATAGTTATTGAGTTATGCAATATCAAAGTTCGCATTTTTTTTTCAATTTTTCTGACTTTTTTTACAACTCGTTGAAGTATCATTACAGTAATTGATACCGATTATGAAAAATTCATTCGTTTCAATAAAAATTAAATAAAATGATAAAAATCCCTGAAAAAAATCCAATTGGAAAACATTCCAATTGGAATTATTGACGCTCCCTTATGAGAGAGAGCATTATCTAACTATTTTACATTCAACTACTTGTATTAATTTAGATGAAAACTGTAGAACGGAACACCTATTCAATTTTAAGAAATTAGGTATATTTTTGTATCTTAATAGGATTCCAAGATTCTTATTTCTTAAAATGGTGTCAAAATACAAAATTAAGTACTTAAAAAAAAGTAACCCATAAAAACCAAGTTTTTATTATACTCCCTTTCTTTGTAAAATACAATAACAATTAAAGACGAAACATATAACATAACACTAAATTTACAGTAATTTAATATATTTCTAAAATATCAGATGTTTTGAGCTTTTATAAGACACTTCATGCTTTGTGTAGTGAAGTACCTATTATGTATACCGACGGAGTAATTCAAATGTAGAAAATATTCCGCGACGTTATCGGGCCGCCGTTGCTAGTAATCAAACTTTTGTAATGATTCCAGTTTGAAAAAAAATATTAAAAATTTGAAAAATCCAAAATTATACTATAATTATTATTATTTTTTGATCGTCTTGATCGTCGCCACGAGTCTGCTTGCAAAGTTTCAGCTCGATTGGATCACGGGAAAAGAGTCAAAAATCTATCCAAAGTTTTTTCGACGGCAAGCCGGTAAGCAAGCAAGCAGACACCACGAGTTAATATAACGGGAGTAAAAAGTAATTATAAAGCTGTTTCTTTCAATAGTTTTCATATATATATATATACAAGTTATTGAATGAAAAACAGTTTAATTCATAATGCCCTCATAGGGCGAAACGCGGATCACAGAAATGAAAGAAGCACAATTGTGTGATTTTTTTATGCCTTTTTTGTGCTGTGTGATGATGGTCTTATTTTCATAAGCGTGCATGTTTATACTCGCATGCTTAACTTTAACAACATCTATCAAAATGATTTATTTACTTACATAATTTCTATTAAGAGAAGAGAGCATAAAACCTCACTTTCTCTCTTTTCATCCACATTCATATGTTTTCTCGCTCGTTGATTATTGAAGCTTCTGATACTGATATTTTGATTTTAATTACTTCGCTTTAGTTACTCAATTTTTTATATTGTATGTAAATTTTGATTGAATTTATTATTCACAGTACATACAGTTACTCATAAACCATTGAAATATATATTTTTGTGTACACATTGTTTGGTAACAATGAATAAAATAAAGAGCATAGCTTTCTACTTCCTTTCTTTTAACTCGTTCATCTTGTAATCACTTACTGTAGTATACTTATATTGTATAATGTATTAATGTTTTATTTCAATGTATCATCGTAAAATGTAACTGTACTAATCACCTTGTCCTAAATGACTATCCATTAGGGTCACTCTGACCTGTCGATAGTCTTTAAATTAAAAAAATAAAAATAAAAAATATACAAACTCGTGGCGTCTGCTTTCTTGCCGGCTTACCGGGTGAAAAAACTTTGGATCAATTTTTAACCCTTTTACCGTGATTCCATTCCAATCGAGTTGAAACTTGGCAAGTAGATTCGTGGCGACGATCAAGAAGATCTATCAAATTTTCGTTAAAAAAATTAATAATTATAATATAATTTCGGATTTTTAGAAATTTTATTTGTTTTTTTAAATTGGAATCATTAGAAAAGTTTGATTAGCAACGGCGGCCCGATAACGTCGCGGAATATTTTCTAAATTTGAATTACTCCGTCGGTATGCATAATAGGTACTTCACTACGAATGTCGAAAATCTAAATTGACTGACAAATGTTTTTAGAATTTAATCTTCAAAGCATGAAGTGTCTTATCAAAGCTCAAAATATCTGACATTTTAGAAATATGTTAAATTACTGTAAGTTTAGTGTTATGTTATATGTTTTAATTCGTCTTTAATTGTCGTTAGATTTTACAAAAAAAGGGAGTATAATAAAAACTTGGTTTTTACGGGATACTTTTTTAAAATGAACAAGTAAACACTAATTGGATTTGCTATAAAATTAACTTCGTTCTTTTACGACTTGTGTTTAAACTTAAAAAATATTTGAAGATCCCAGAACCACATTGTTCGGCTTCGTTGAAAATATCCAGACCTGCCTCAACATCGGAACTATTGTAGGGGTTTTCAGTTTTCAACGATGAGAACAAAAACAAATAACAACACCAACAAAAAATCCACATCGCACTAACGACCGGAGTTGAAGCCGCGAGTGGTCCAGGCAGTTAAAACGAGAACTTCTTTATGCACAACGACTATGCGGATGTAAGAGTACTAGACCAGTAGAGGTGGAGTCCGATAACCGCAAAGGTCAAGAATTGATCATTTGGCTTGTTAAACAATTATTGCTCAAACAGATCCAAGTCGAATTATTAAAATATTGCGGCGCACAAAAAAATATAACAGCGGCGAGATTACAATTTATGAAGAAAAAAAAAAGCTGCAAAAAACGCCCGCTCTCCGGCGGAAGCGTGAGAAAGAAAGAGACAGATTACGACATTTTTTGTGCCAAGATTTTAATA
Organism: Agrypnia vestita; assembly: GCA_016648135.1. Classification (NCBI taxonomy): domain Eukaryota; kingdom Metazoa; phylum Arthropoda; class Insecta; order Trichoptera; family Phryganeidae; genus Agrypnia; species Agrypnia vestita. Next base: position 160,887 of record JADDOH010001361.1, on the reverse strand, counting down.
CTAATGACGGTTTTTATCCCATTATTAAACAATTTTGGTTGAATTGCTGATTCAAGAAGTTTCATTGCGGACAAAAAATACAGAATTTGACAAAGAAGCTAGTGCCGTCTGTGGTGTATTGAGTATGGAGTCGTGGATTCATAAAGCATAAAGAGAGAAAGTACAGAATTTGAGAAGGAATCCTTGTGCAGTCCCTGGAGCAATTTCTGCTTGGTGTAAAATCGTCGATCATGAAGAAGAATTAGAAACACTATTTACAATGTTTAAACAGCAAGACGAAGGTTGTCAAAAAATTTCCACGAATTTTGCACCCTTCAATTCCAAATTAAAGCACCACTTGTAGTGGTAGAATATACGGTCTCTAGCCGCATGTAGAGTAACGTAGGCTCCGAGAAAATGAAAAAGAGATTACACATTCTGCAAGAATTACATAATAAAACACACCGCGGAAGGCGAATCCCTCAACATTTTCGGAGATCTTGTGAGAAGAGTAGACACCTTATAGAAGCTCGTTGTGGCGGACTACGCAGAAGACGAAGATCCACTAAAAAATGGAAAATATAATGGACATTTTTTCGGTGATAGTCGAGAAAATTGGAAGATTATATTCAAGAGGGTGGGAGTTCGTGAAGAATAAGGATCTTTAGCCACGAGGGACCAACATAGAAACGTGGAATTAGAAGACAGATTATTTTCTTTGATCTAGCCCGCCCTGGGTAAGAGGCCCCTTGATTGCAAATCTAAATGGCATATAGAATTTGGTTACGGTAAACATCGCCTCTTGAAAAAACGTGGTATATTAGTTGTAGTGCATTGGAATATATCCAGAAAATTCAAACGCACTCTAAAATATCAAAATCGTCAATGTTCCATTCGTTCCACCTTAATAATGTAAGAATATAAAAATAGTTGAATAAAGCATACCACACAATGATCTCTTGAAGCAATGCGGACATTGTGAAAATAATGTGGTGATCTTACCTGAAACAAAAAAATATAATTAGTATGCAATTAATTTAACACATAAAAATACACAGTCAATGATTGAACCTATAAAAAAATACGGTGGTCGAAATGTTCCGATTTAGAATTTAGAAGAGTTATTAAACCGTAGTTATAGATGTAGGTCATCGCACATTGCAAAGCTCAAGAGGTAATGGAAACTTTAGTAGAAAAGATTTAAAAAAAGTCTAGGAACAGAGACCACATAAGACCAAAGGAACGCAAGGAGCCCAACGATTTGGATGGATGAACAAAGAGAGAATCATGACAAAAATGGATATTTATTTAATTTAATTTAATTCGGTCATCCAACAGGGAGACACAATCACTTGATAAGATGAAAAACAAAAAAAATGGTTACATGTATCCCACAATTAAAGCATAACACAAATAGGACATAACCATAGATAAGTCAACTTGACAATGACATATAAGACATAATTTAACCGATTGTTCCAAATTTAACTTTAACATAGACATAAAGGGGCATGTGATGTATATAATATACATGATCAGGGAGGGGGACGAGTTTCTAGTATCTGCCTCACCATATGACGATACTCTTCATATATATTGTTAAAAATATCTATTGAATTTAAGAGGTAATTATAATCTACAAATTAAGAATATTAGACACAGTGAAAAGTATTGGGAGAGATCTACTATGTACAAGTAAATATTACTGACAGATAAAATAAAGTTTTATTGAAAGACATTGTTTTATTAGTCATCAAGTAACTTCTAAAATAAATGGATGATGGTGAGTTAATGGCCTTCGATCGACGTATGTGTTTCCTAGAAATACCAACAGTTGATAAAGAGTTAAGGGTCTTGCTGAAATTAAATATAAAAACAGTTTTCAGCCCCCATAGTTCGATCTCACGTATGTTAGGTAGTGTAAAAGATAACACACCGTTCTAGTCTCCAGGTGTATACAGGGTGCCATGCGATTATGGAGCTTTCTACATAGGACAAACCAAACGCAATATCCCTACACGATTGAAGGAATACATTGGAGCAATTAAAAACAACAACTCCAATACATCGGCAATCTGCGAACATGCATCCAAAGGGAATCTCTGTCACTTCATCAGATTTGACAAGGCAAAAATCTTATCAATAGAACCGTACCTTGTATCCAGATTAGTGAGGGAGTCCATTGAAATATGCAAACATCCCAATTTCAATAGAGATGACAGTTACAAACTATCAAGTATTTGGCGCCCCTAACGACACTGATTCAACCCTTGAGAGAAGTCGCAGTAAAATCCGCCAACGTAACTAATACATATTGCACACTGGCGACCTCTACTGTAGAAGAAGAGAACACTCCACAACAAAGTGCATACAATTTACGCCCTAGAAAGCAGCACCTAATCAGTCCGACCTCCACCTCCGCGGGTAAAGGTCGTCCTCCTGATGACGTTGGATAAGTATCCAACGAAACGTCGAGATTCGCTTTTCGGTAATATATACGGTGCGTATAAAATATTCGAAATTACAGTTAAATACCAACAGTTGATTTTAAACTTACGTAAAACCAAGCGTCTTTGGATTCCCGAACTTAATATAATGGTAGTGAGTTTACGGCCTTTGATGTATGTATGCATTAGCAACAATTGCTTTTGGACATAGAACATGGTAACAGGTAACCTGCTGGTTGTGTAATGCTGTAATATTAATAAGTAATAAGGGTAGTTGCGAAGGTGGCCAGCGGTCAGGGGTGGCTCGCGTGAGGCCGCGTCATTATTAAGGCTATACCAGGACCGAGATACGATCAACAATCGTGTTTGCCTGAAACCACACCGGCGGTAATGCGGATGTTTCTGAGACAGATACGGTGTTTTCGGACATTTTTAACGTCACAATTTAGTTTACAAATAGTTTGGAATACGACTACAAATTATGGTTATTGGGGGTATATTTACGGGGTGGTTAAATGTAATTGCCGCGTAATGTGCGGGTTACCGTTTCTGAATATTTGATGTATCTATTAGATTCGATGCGTGTGAGAAGAATATCTGGGGCATCTGCCCCTCTTTGTTCTTTTGAGCCGTAGTTCTTGATACTGAGGGTAATAATCTTCTTGGGATGTTTCTATTATTAGATCTCTGCAGGATTCCCGGTTCTTATCATCATGGTGGATGGCTCCCGATACATATTTCTTAAAAGCGGAGTTTATCAATTAAGTTGTGGAGATTGTGACGCGGTTTACATAGGACAAAGTGGGAGAAAAATAAAAGAAAGACTTGAAGAGCATAAAAGAGCCGTAAAGAACTTTAGTTTAAATTCAGAAATGGCAGAGCATGCCAGAATGGAGGGACATAAGTTTGATTCGAAATTATTATATGGGTGCAATAAAAGAAGAAAAATGGACATCTTGGAGATTTTAGAAGTAAATAATTATAAAATAAATAATAAAAATATAATTAACATCCAGATATCTCCCATAACCTCCCCACTCTTATCCATTCTAACCCCGCCCCCGACCCCCACCACCATTACACCCACCCAATCCCTATAAATTCTGTCTCGAATTATTTTTAATTTAGTTGTAAACGTGTTGTTATTGACAATGGGAAAAATCCCGAAAACGTTCTAACAATTCAAAATAAATATAGTGGAATAAAACAGTGTTGTTTACCCTCATTTTTAAAAATATTTCTTGTGATTGTCCACATGGTTTTCTTCCCGTTGCTGAATGTGAGACCGAGATAGGCGTCTCCTGGCCTTCATTACCTCTTCTCGCAATACTGCAAAACTATTTTTTTAAAGTATTTTCAGATTTTTATGAATGAAATCGAAGCTATTAATAAGGAAAATACGTTTTTTGTTCTTTTTTGGTCAATGGTCCTGTAAACGTCCAAAAAATACTTCAATTCATGCTTTCCCATATAAATAGATTCGTCTCTATGATTTGTCTCTATAATTAACTGCAGAACTCTTCGGTAAAATAATAATATTATTATATCTAACTCTTGTACATAGTATGAAAATTTTTATCTACTCCTTTCATTTTAATTAATGGCGAGGGTGTGTCTGCATGTTCCACCCATATGACCTCAAAACTAATACCTTAAACAGTCGTAACACAGACTATTTCATGTCCCAAAACAAAGAACCGACATAAATGGATCGCATGTTGTATATTTATGCAAATATCGACCGCTCCTACGTAAAAATTACCTATTAGAGAAGACAGAAAGTTACAGATACTAAACGATTAACTCGTTTAGTGTCTATAATATTTATAACATACATACATATTTAAGGTTTCAAAGACTGAACTGAATTTAAATAGAACAAAACCGCCCTGACAGACACATCCACTGACAGCTGAATACAAAACCACAAAACGTTCACTCGTGACTAGTATTTATTCAACATTACGAAGTACATCACGACAAATGTATTTATTTAAATATAAACACTTCCAATATTTAAAATATTTATTTATTACAGCGCGCGACTCATTTTATTTACAAAAGTGAAAATGAAATTTGTTATTATAAGAAATCGGCACTATCTAAATTATTATTGAGGATAATGCGCTATGTACGTATTTTAGATTTTGCAATATATGTGTTTTCACTTAAGATGAAATTCAGAGTCTATTATTTTTATTATTTTTATTCCCTTTTTTTTTAACTCGTAGCGTCAGCTTGCTTGCTTGCTTTTCTGACGAAAAAATTTTCGATCGATTTTTAACCCTTTTCCCATGATCCAATCGAGCTGAAACTTTGCAAGCAGACTCGTGGCGACGATAAAAATGATCTAACAAATTTTCGTTTAAATTTTTTTAATAAATATAGTATAATTTTGGATTTTTCGAAATTTTAATGGTTTTTTCAAATTGGAATCGATAGAAATGAGTAATTGGTTTTTATGGGTTTTTTTTTAATTTTAATTCAACAATATGCTAAAAGCTCCTATTCCCCTAGTTAAATGCATCACTATAAGAATAGGATCACATCAGAAACATCCGGGCTTGAGAAAATCAGATAGATGTGCAGTGATCTGTGACATCGACATGAATATAACCCGGAACCCTCGGAATGAGAAGCCAGTACCATGCCCACAGGACTATATTAACAGGTATGTTCATCTACCGCAGTGATTTGGGATTAAAACCCTTAGTTACTTACTTACTTACCATCACGCCGTTTCCCCGTAGGGGTAGGCAGAGAGGATAGAGCGTCACACTCTTCTGTCCTGACATACAACTTTCGCTTCGTCTACATTTATACATCTTCGCATGCAAGCTCGACGGTTGTTCAGACTTCTAACAGGACCATCTTCCAGTATCTGGTTAATCTGGTCATGCCACGTCTTCCGTGGTCGCCCTCTCTTTCTGGCGCCGTCAACACTTGCATCATATATCTTTCTTACCATTCTTTCCTCGTTCATTCGCTCAACATGCCCAAACCACCTGAGCGACCCTATTTTTATTCTATGTATTATGCTACGATCAGCTTTACATTCAATCCTAATATCTTCTTACTTTACTCTATCATACATGGATTTATCACACATACGTCTAAGAGACCTCATCTTCACTGCATTCAATCTACTTTCGTTCCTCTTCTGCCAGCTCCAGGCTTCACTTCCATACATTAGTGTCGGTACCAAAACCCACTTGTACTTAATTGCCTTAAATACATTTTAAATCGATTGTCTACTTTTTCATTATCTTGGCACAACAAGTGTTCGCTCATGACGGCTAAGCCAAGAGTCATTTCCTAAGTTGGACTTAATCTCGCTCTGATCTCCAGCGAACAAATTACAATGTAGCCACCCCACAGACGGCTTACTGCCTGAAGCCTGCCGCAGCCCTGTCGAGATTTCTCGGACAAATTGCGTCGCGGGCCGAAGAATACGACCCGGGACGAACCCACCCTTACACGCACCCAATTACCCGCCCGCGGAGGCTCTCGTGACGTAACGAGTCATCTAATATTTTAATTACACAGCAAGCTCCTCCACCGCGGACGGGACCCTTATTTACAGAATTGCGACCAGCATTTGTGAAATTGCGCACTGCAACCTAATCGTCTGTTCTTGTTTTAGATTTAAGATAACCGGAACTGTCAATTATTTAAGTGGGTTTTTTTTTTATAAATTAGATTAAAAAAAATATTAAAACAATTGACTCTTTCTTTGTAATTAAATACCCATTGAAGGGTGCGATGGTCTTGAATATCATTCTAAATGTCCATGAGCAAGTTGTTAAAGTCATCGCTTAGTCAAAAACTTGGCAGAGAATGTGGATCAAAGAAGTCAAACAGATATAAAAAGCGATTCACTGAATAGTGTAGACGAAATAAAACATATTTGAAAGAATGCCTGAAATCAAACCATCTCTTATGTGCGTAGGTAACCCGTCGGCAGACAGAAACATCACTTCTAATACATGGGAGAAAACCTCTAAAAAGCCAACTTTAATCTGTACCTGGGTAAAGGTAAATGCAGAAGACAGACCTAACTGGAGGGCAATGTTATACAGTAATAGTATGCTGAAGAAAAAAGAAGAGAAAAGAAGAAGAAAAGAAAAGAAAAATAAAAAAAGAGAAAGAAGAAGAAAAAATAGAAGATGAAATAGAAGAAGAAAATTAATAGGATGTCAAGGTTTATTTATTTATTTAATATACACGGCTAAATAGCCTTTTACCTGCAATGCATTTATTTATACATAATATTAACACAACAACATATGTGTGTAAATTATAGAAATAGAATTATACATCAGTGTAGAAGTAGAAAAAAAAAGATATAAATAAAAGAGATATAATACACTATAAAACACATTAATAATAGAAAAATTTGAAAACGTGGAACATAAAAGAGTAGAGATATAACTCTTCGTGGATTAGAATAAGGTTGGGATTGGACAGCTTTCTGAGGGCCCGAGAGTAGGAGAGTCTTCCTCGGACGCGAGGCACATTAAACATAAAATAACTCAAAAAAAATCTTCAACAAAAATCATTCTTTAAATCGACATATCAAGACATCGACTTGAACTAAAGCAAGTGGCACGTTTTTCAAGCTCAAGAAACGGATACGTGAATTTGACACGACCTGAATTCAACCGCGGAAACAAACAGCTGTTTACGTAACACACTATCACGTTCCTTTGTCTCGTGTGTCTCTGACGGCGTTACCGTAATTAATACGCGGGGTTAGCTAATCTCTGGGCCAGATATTCGAGAGACACCTCTCAGGAGCGGCACCACCGCAGCTGCGGGTGCGGCCTGTCGCAGCTAAGCGGGATTATGACTCACATCTTGATTAATTCAGATTTGTCACTAGATCAAACCTCAAGCAGGTAGAGGCGTATCGATCGCACAACAACACCAGAGAAGACTCCGAGATTTGAGTTTCCAAGTACGTGCTTGAAGAAGCTGCGCAGCTCTGTTCTGTTGACAATCTGTTTCTCAATGTTGAAGTTACCTCGCATCCCTTTTTGAAACCAGGTCGAGATTATAATTGAATGGTTGCAGTAAAATAGGCACTAAGTACCAACATTTCATTTTTCAAACTAAGTATGCAGCTTGGTTCTACATGACATCGCCACTAACCCCAGTAATGCATTGTGTCCCTGCAATGTTGCATTTAGCCGTTATGCTCGTTTGAATATCGCGACTTCGCCAAGCACCACGGCGTATTATTTTAAAAACGCCACTATGTGCCATGGTCAGCTAACTTTATATTGTATGAAAATGCCTAACCAAGTAGGGTGCGCGTCGTGTGAGCTCCCCATACAAACAACGAAGAAAAGGTGTTATAAAGAATATAATACAAATAAAAGAAGAAAAACACAAGGCCTGGAATATACACCAATAACTCAGAATATCATTCCAGCAAAAAATCCACCAGTAAATTAGGTATGATTTATTTTGTGTTGAAATTAACATTCATCCCGGTATTTTGTTACGGACAAGGGCTACTGTTTGAATATGCTCGGGGTACCTACTTACCTCATGTTAAACTACATAGACGTTGGACTAGTGCCTTTCATAGGAAAGAGCGCTGGGTACTTGGGAGTTGTTTGAAACGCATATTTCGCAACTTAATTACTGGAAACACAGAAATTTTTTTCTTCCAGTTTTTATGTAGAAAAGACAGGTAGGATGTATAGTATAGATTTTTTTTTTAAATCTCATAAAAACTTATATATGACATTTTTATTCACTGTATCTTGTTTTCCTCAGCTTGTCGGTCATGGTACTTAGTGCGTAATTTGATTCAACCATTCAATTGCAGTTTCAGAACGAAAGCACTCGGTACAATGAAGGGGTGGGCGAAGAATATGAAGTCCAGTTACGCAAATAATATTTATTGCATCTGATCTCGGACCATCTCGGTAGACTAGAGTAAGTATCGAGGTGGGCTGTATTATTTTAAATAATTTACAATAAGCCAATTGCAATTACTTTCTTCTTCTTCTTCTTCATACTTCTCAAAATTTGGATCAAGAGCAGCTTCAATTTCTCCCTGCCTATTCCAACTAACCACCGGAATTCAAGGAAGAAGAAAAGAGAGCGAAAAATTATTAACAATAAATTATGCTTGTTTAAATTAAAAAGTGAAATCTCTCCTGTTGGAAGGATACTACCAATATGCAATTATTTTTTCATCGAATTTTGAACTTATTCATTGCTTATATCAACAACATAACATAAAAGGTATAAAAATACGATAATAATTCGTAACCACCAAAATATATATACATGAACTAATGTAAATTTTTTAGTGCGCAGTCTGGTTCCACGGCTGGTTTCAATACCATCATACCATATGACTTGTTCTAAAAATTTACAAATTTATAAATTTTGAAAAGGTTAAACTAAATTCTAGCTTGTTTGGTCGTGTGGTTAGGACTCTCGCCTCGTGATCCAAAGGTCGCGAGTTCGAATCTCACTCCAGTCCAGCAAGTTAGTCCTATTTTCATAGCATAAGCGTTAAGCTTAATTTGAAAATAGTAAGAATATTGATGTGACAGGTATTCCGTGTTCGCGTCTCTATTTTAATTTTTTTTTAAATGCTCTTCAAAAGTATAATGTCTTGGAAAATAACTCACGTTCTATTGCAAAAATATGTTTTTACTTGAAGAGTAAACTCGGTTTGGAAAAATAAACGTCTATTCTAAAAATACGTTTTGTTTACTGGGGGATTTAATTATGTAAGGATAAATTAAATATAGACGAGGGGGACATTATTCCGTTATGACCCAATCCTCCCGCCTAAAGAAGGCATTTAGTTCATCCCTGTACAACTTTATACTCTGTGTTCGTAATCCACTCTCCTGGCACGTGGTTTTTCATATTTCATATTTTAAGAAAATATCATTTTTTCTCTTTGGTTATCATTGTAATTTATTTTCATTCTTAATGAACTACGTGTGGTCTAACATTTCAACTTCACAATAAAAATGCGCTTCCATTAAAACATAATAAAATAATTTATTATATCTAATTAATAAATAGTATCATTACGTGGGACCGAATGGACACGGAATGCCTTAGGGAGTAAGTACAACGTGACGGTGTGTGTGTGTGTGTGTGTGTAACTATTAAAGAAAAACATGGTTGGAATGCATTGCTCTTAACAAAATATATTTTTAATTTAATTTTGCTACCAATAAATCAAGCATTTAAAATAAAACACAAATTACTTCACCACTTTATTAGATTAAAAAATCTACATGTTTCGAGAACAATGTTCTCTCCTTCAGGATTATTGTGTACTAAAGATTTTTAAAAGTTAAACCAAGCAAATGTGTTACGGTGAAGGGATGGGTGAGGGGGTAGGTGAGGGGAGGGGGGGGGTTCGAGGTGTTAATTATTATGGGTCATCTGGACAATGTGGAATGTTAAGTGGAAAAATATCAAAATAGGATTATGCAAAAATTTCGTTTGTGTATTTATTATATTAGATCTAATATTAACGTTTTTCCTAATTTCGAGTATTTCTAAATTATTTATTTGTGGGATGTTGTAGCTGTCATACAGAAGAAGAAAACATATTCTTCGAACAGTAAATCAGGCATTTAAATAAAAAAATGATTTATTATTATCATTTACCAATATAAAAAGATGTTCCGCAGTCCTGACCTCAACCTTGGATTACGAATGCGAATGGTCAGATGTTACGTGTTTTTAATACTATATATATTATTATCTTAATTTTTGTACCTATATGTATTATTGAATTCATGTATTTTATTTTTTAACAAAGAGACCGTCAATAAGTCATTCATGACCCTAATAGATGTTCCTAGAGTGAATATATTCATAAATATAGTCATTAGTGACTCCGTAGATATGGACCATATAGTCTGAATATAATCATTAATGACCCTATAATGGTCCAAGTATTATAAACATCTCTGTATGGGTCCAATTAAAATAACATAAAATAAAGATTCTCATCCATTTTTCTGGCGGAATTTCCTAAGCACGCAAGAATCATTCTTCAGAATTTTATTAAAAGTCTTTCTGTAATGTTCCTTTCCTTCATTCCTACTGTCAATGTTTCAATCTCATGCAATACGGATTTTGATTATATTTAGAATGGACAGATTTCTCCATATTTTCGTCAGATTGGATATATCCGAATCAACAATCGAGAAACAGATATCTGTAAAGGTGTAGTCAAATGCAGAATAGAGACAGCCCGTGCATCTTTTAATAAGATGAAAAGTCTACTCTGTAATGGCGACTTAAACTTAAAGCTCAGACAGAGATTGATCAAATGCTATGTATGGTCAGTTCTACTTTAAGGTGTTGAAGCATGGACGCTGAAGGTGACTACACTAAATCGCCTAGAGGCGTTCGAAATGTGGATACATCGTAAAATGTTAAGGATATCTTGGACTGACATGACTAGTAATGTTGAAGTTTTACGTAGAGCAAATACAAACAGACAGTTACTCAACATAGTAAAGCTCCGTAAAATTTCATATTTTGGTCATATGATGAGAGGCGAAAAATACTCCATCCTTCAGCTCGTCACGAAGGGGAAGATTGAGGGTCGCAGAGGGGTCGGAAGGAGGCGGCATTCCTGGCTTCGAAACATCCGAGAGTGGACCGGGATAAAAAGCGTGGAAGAGCTGTTCCGCACTGCCCTGGACAGGGAAACTTTCTCACAGATGATCGCCGACGTCGGGGGGACCCGACAGGGCACATGGAGAAGAACAAGTAATCTAATGAGCGATTGCGATTTCTGTGGCTCTGCCATCTGTCATCCGACACGCGATGCGATTTATACATCTTAAGTTCTGCAACACGTGTCAGTGTTGCTGTCACTGGGGCCAATAACAAGCAAGGGGTGAGATGAACCGAGGAGTAAATAGAAATGACTATCCCGTCCCGAAAACACATTTCGTCGTTGTTATTGCGGGTGTGACGTCACGTCAAGATCCAGCCACCCCTGAAATATTTCCGGAACGACGAATTCACACGTTCGAAATTTCCCGGAAATTCCAGAAAAAACCCGCGAGTACTTACATATTTTTTTTATCATAAATTTTAAACGAGGAATTCATCCGGAGAGATGGAAAAATACGGCGGAATACCAATTCGGCACGTACCTCCAGGAACTCGTACAAAATGTTTTACTGAAATACCCGAGACTTCTGACACCGCGGAACACGGCTGATTCCGAAAATATTGTATAAATAAACAACGAAGAACTATTCAATTGAAAACATTTAACGTGAAAAATCAGTTAACAGGAAAAATTCTAGTCCCGTTAAATTACTATGTGATTTCATAGACATATTTTTGGTTAAAATGAAATAAATAAAATGCATCTCACAAGAACAAAATGATAGGTGGTCACTAAATTTTTTACTGATTATTTTCCCGGATTATACATGTGTGATTTTTTAAATTAAAAAAGACAGAGTCATCGTACCATTTAAGCATGAGTTTACCTGTAAAGTGTTGCGGAGTAGCTCTATTGCACCCTCAATATGTGATGTTTGTTATAGCCACTAACTGAAAATTCAATAATAATATTTATGATTAATATTTGTGTTACGATATCGTTTTTTTGTACCAAGGTAAAATAAAAAAAATGTTTTTTTATATGTATTTATAATATAGATAGTAGGGTGTAAGAGCCATAATTAAAATAAAACTGGGTAAATATGTTCTTTAGCGATAACAAAATAACTTTGTGGTAACCTTATTATTACATTTAAAAATTAAAATTGGAAATATTATACATTGTAGAAATGTATTTTCTTAATAAGTAGGTAAATAAATGATGCACAGGGGAAAGTCGCATGTCAGTCACGGAGGGAAACTCCAGAAAAATACACACACATAGTGCGGCTGTATTGTTTCTTTTTATTCAAAAATTTTAAGATAAAATAATAACTTCTTCAAAAAGAGCAAAATGTTTTTGTAATGATATTATTCATATAATTAGTAAAAATGTTTTCTGTACATCCAAACTCACAAACTTTACCTCGTTAGATATTAGTACCATCTATATATTGAAATGTACCACTTATGTTAGGTGTACCCATAAGTAATCAATTATTTAAGTGGCAACAAAAAACTGAATCGATTTAATCTCCATCATATCTGGGACCTTTTGCCATCTTGTTGGGAGACTTTTAAGAAAAATATGCTTCTAGGTGGTTTTAAAACGTCATTATCAAACCCTACCGGGCGCCCACTTCGATCGCTATCAGACAAGCCAAAATCAGCATCGGAAAATTTTCTAAATCAACGTTGACACTTATTTACTTTCAATACGTCTCCATACATATCACAAATTTTCTTTATTGCAACCGTTGCATTGACACTCGATAGAAAATGAAACAGCATGCAATGACGTATATTTTCTAAGTTAGTTGATTGTTCGCCATTTTACAACAGAGAAATAAAAAAAATTATATTTAATTGTCACAAGTCACAAGACCACGGATTATAATATTGCGTACAAAAAACGTCTTTACACGTTCACTTTACTGAGGTTGGCTGAAGCAAACATTCCACACCAAAAATAATTGATTACTTAGGGGTACACCCATAAGAGTATATTGTATATATCGTATATTGAAAATATCAACATGCTTCAGGTCCAACGACCCCTTCGTCAGAAATCAATGTACACTAACAAATAAAAAATCATATAGAGCCACATCTCAAAAGCCTCGATTTTGCGGATTAGTTCCTGGTCTAGCATTCATGCCTTCACTTTATATAAGAGAATGGCAAAAACATAACACCGAACCATACGAATACTTTAATAAGTGCCAATTAAAAAAATTAAAAGAATGTAAAATTTATACATAAACTTTACTTTAGCTCACGTAGAAATAACATACATTGTTTTTCATCCAATTTCATGATAATAAAGTGTTTTCTCTTTATTAATAAAAATAAAAATGGATTTAAACAGTTAAAAGTATGCTAATATCCAAACAAACGTAGGCGTATCATTACATAAAACGCGATTCTTTATACAATACGACGTGAGCGATTTCCTAAACTGAATCGTGTATAATAACATCCACCGAGATTGGCAATTACTTGTCTGCGGGCCGGAGCGCCACTCCGCCACTCCAACCTCTCGGCTCGATCCCGGGGCGATCAAGTTGTCAGACGGAGTTTGCTCCACTTCGGATGCTGGATGTTGCCAGTTCTGCAGCAGCGGCCCGCGGCGCTTAACCCGCCCGTCTCGTCACCCCGCTCCTCGAACTGCCGCGAACCTCCGCGTCAATCACAAACTTCAAACGGGGAGGCTCGGATCGAAACCGTAACTTACCGACATTTCGGGAGTTATCGCTGTTACAAAGCGGAGTCAAGTTAGAACTTTGTTTTGAAAATATTTTTATTTATTACAATTTTCCGAATTTGCAAATCATTTATTAGAAAATGATCACGGTTTGGATAAAAATGTAGGACTTTGTATTTTACACATAAATGATTTTGGTCTGAAATTGAATAATTTAGAATCATTAGAAATTAGTAAAGCGTGTAAAAGTAAACAAACTATTATTAATAATCAATTGAATTTGACTACGAGCACAATTCTGAAATTTTTTTCAATAATTGCGAGTAATCAAGAACTTCAGTAATAATATATTTTTTAATAATTTTTCAAATGATTTGTAAAAGCAGGGAACAAAAGGCATTTCATTCGAATTTTTTGACAGTTATACAGCACCCTGATGATGGAATGGTAATTTCTGAAACATGTTGGTGAAAAAAAACTCACATAAAAGTAGATATATATACAAATAAAATAATCAATATTTTTTATTATAAAGTCGTTTGTTAGAGTTTAAAACATACATTTAATAAAAATCGTGGTATCGGCTTTATTGGAATGCTAATTTTATGCCATTAGCGTTTAAATATAATGACGATACCACTATTTTCGAAATAAATTTCCAACGTTGTTCTAGTGTAAGGTCTTCTTTCTTTCTAATATTTTATTTTACTTCTGATGTATGAAAATTATGCTCTGTTATTTTCTTTTCCTTGTATTTCTCTGTTTTTGGTTATATTTTGCTGTTTACTTGTGATTTTATTTAAATGTATTACTATTTTATTTAATAAATTGTTTTCCTAACGCATCCCAGAGACAATGAAGTGGTTAGTGCAGTTTTCTCGTCGCGTCGCACGAGTGCTTTTGAGTCGTCAGAGGCGTAGCGAGGAAACTACTTTAGCATTAAAACAATGCCAAAATGGATGGCGAAAGCGTAGGGCTGATACGGAAGCATGTGCTCGTAGAACGGCCCTGGGTCTGTGGTGGGTCCAACTTCACTAGTGTAAGTGTCTATTAACGGTGAAATGGCAAACCAAACTAAGCATAAATCGGCTGTAAGCGGTCAAATGGCTATCGCTGGAAAAGGTGTTTCCAATTTGAAAAAAACACCCTATATTTAAACGCTAAAGACATAAAATTAACTTTCGAATATAGCCATTACAACAATTTTTATGTGTTTTATTTCAGTTATTTATTATGAGTTTAACAGCCGTTATTATCAACAGAAATAATGTTTTAAATATTATAATTCCATTTCTTTTTCATTAGTTGGTGCTGTAAAGCGTCGATACCGTACGATAATAAATAAATAAAAAATGTTCTAGTGTGTATAGATCTAAGCAGGAGATACGAGTACATGTTTTAATATACAGGTTGTGACACAGGTAGTCCATTATACTTTACAGTTAAATTATGTGGCTAAAGTATGAGTCGAAAATATGTATCTATATCATTAAAGTATCTTATATGGAATACTTTATTTATCGAGAATTATATATTGGCACGCAGGGGCGTGCAGTGGGAATACCGCAGCATGACTTTTACGTAACCAATTATTTGGAAAAAAATAGGAAAGCAACATATATTTCGTAATATTAATACCTCAATTATTATCATAGTATTCATATTTTGATATACCATAATAATCTGTCACATAAATATTTAATTATTTTTTTTTTCCAAAATACACCTCAACAAAAAAGGCATGCTGCAATGTTCTCACTGCACCCGCCTGTTGGCACGATATTATTCACTCTATGTGAGAAATTATGTAGAAAATAAAATCAAGACTTATGCATGTGCGTTGTAAATTGACAAGTTATACGAGATATTGATTGTCGAACAAGTGCAGAGTGCGTGTATTACAAGGTCATCGAATTCTGTCATACACTCTATCTCACGAGCTGAGCTGATATTGTCGTAGTCAATTGGATTGAAAAATAAATCGATCACATGAAACAAATAAATGAGGAGAGAATGGTAAGGAGAAAGTAAATTGGCGAGTGTTGATGTTATCAGAAATAGAGGATGACGAAAGGCTTGGCTCGACCAGGGTAACATGGTACTGAAAGATGGTCGTGTTAGATGTTTCACCAATAGATGAGCATGCATGAGAAGATAGTTACGTCAGCATGGCGTAATTTGTACGTCAAGCATGGTCACGAGCGGGATGGTTCTAAGCTAATGATGAATCAGATTTTAATAGTGAAATTGTGATCGGAGCATGTGGAAAGCACGTGTATTTTTTTATGCTCTCACATAAAAATGTAAATATTCTGAATAATTAATTAATAAAAATAAACGAGCGTAAAACAACACTGCTCGCCAGATTGGGTCAATGTTAAAACACTTCAGACGCCAACAACCGATTTGAATAGAATTTCATTACATTTAAGAATAAATAAAACATTCAAGATTGAATAGTAAATATTTTTTTTTGTAATGTTAATTTTTTCGACGCTTTTGTCTTCCATAGTCTTTTCTTAGGGCCGGTTGAATCAACTCGGTTTAAAGTAATATTTCGTATAAAGAATAGATTTTTGCGTTCTCCACCAGTCAAACAACCCGTTTCCGTAAAAATCTATGCTATTAACCAACTTTTACTATAATCCAACTTGATGCAACCGATCCTTTAATCCTCTGACTATTTTTGGCTTAGTTATTTGATTATTGTAAAACAAGTAGTAAGTGTTACCCGAGATAGTCATAACAAAAAAAATATTTCTTGGCATATTCTTGAACAAAACGTAATTTATTTGCTGAAATTGGTTAAGAAACTTGAGGTATTATTATTACAAATGAAGATAAATGCGCTCTCTGGTACCTATACAACATTGTTTCATCGTATAAAAATTCTCAATTGTCATTAAAATAGATAAATATATAAACTATGTTACCTTACGTGAGTTTAATTATATTTTATAACTCGAGATTCGAGAGTATCACAATCTTACAACGATAAGCGAAGCAATAAATATTTTTAAACTCAAGTAGAGACAACAATATTTATGTTTTCCAGAGAATCTATTATAGTTAAAGAGCTTCTAAACTGGAGAGAGCTGGCACTAAGCCGAGATGAGTGGAGGAAGACTCTTGAGGAGGCCAAGACCCACCAGGGGTTGTAGAGCCAAAAGTGATGATGATTATATTTAACTAAATCCATAAAAAACTAACATTTCTTAGCTGTGCAACACTGCACAGTGAAGCACTAATATATTTTAAAATAAGGTTAACAGATCTATACCGTTAAAAATCTCACCGCGCGTCTAGTGTGGCTTAACACGTTGTTGCAGAATATCATCTAGGTGGCAGCCACGTAAACGGTTTCATGTCGCCTTTTCTTCTTGTGCCTGTTCGCTTATCGATTTTTTGGAATTATGTCGGCGATTCATGATAGTTTCCCGACCCATTGCCTAAGATTTAGGACCTCTTTTGCTCTTAATTTTGCCTTGATTGATGACATGCAGAATCCTCTAGACGTCTCATGATATTACCAAAATATATTTTTCTTTTAAGTCATTATAGTTTTAAGAATTTTTATTTTATTTCGCATCTGAATCATTAATTGATAATATACGAGTATGTAATTGTCTATAAAGCTACAGATACACATGCTTGTTTAGTGGCACGTGAGCATGCGCAGTATCGACCTTCTTTAGGCCTTGCTTATTAGTGGCATGTGTGTATGCACATTGTTAGTAATGAGTATGCCACTTAGTGGCATGCTCAAAAATCAACCGCCTGTTGATTTATAAGCATGCCACTGTCATTCACCATAGAGAAGGGGTATCTTTGGAGCATGTGTGAACAGGCTTGCTTATTATGAGCATGCTTATGTCATTCGCGGGTTTCGCGGCTAGTATTATCAATGCGATCTTCTCAGTCCGCGACAGATGAAACAAATATGGCGCGTTGGGGAGATAAAACATTACTTTTCGTGACATATTATAGGAATCACGAATGTCTGTGGAATACTCGGTCACCGTTGTGTAAAAATAATATAGTGAGAAATAATGTTTATGAAACTTTATTAATACGCATGAATGATTCAAATCTTAAAATAAAAATTATAAAAACTAAAATCAAGTGGAAAAATGTAAAAAATCGGATGGAAACTCGGGAACTTTTTTGATTTATTGGTTCACTTGAAATTTCTATTTCAGTTTGCAAAGTTTCCATTTTGAACAAGAGCGTCTCTATTCTATGACAAGAGCCACTAATAAGCATGTGTGTTTGATTGTTATCTTTTGGCATGCTTATTTATGAGCATGCCACTAATAAGCATGTGTATCTGTACCTTAATTCCGGTTTATTTTTAGAAGCTTCGAACTCTACTCAAGTCTAAAAAAGTCGTAGGTGTCGTATGTTTTGACACGAAATTCATCATTGACAAACGTCCTCTCAAAAATGATTAAAATACTCGCTTTACGATACACTTATATGCCGTTCAATAGATTGGGGCTTTCGCTAACCGACGACCCACAGAATAATGGTACACCACGATGAAGTTAACCAGGCGTCAATTCGGAAGAGATGGGTTTAATTAATGTTGATGATTTATCGGATTATCGGATATGGCAGCACTGAACGCTGTCCATGTTGGCGCGTCAGGCAACACCGAAGTTCAATAATCGTATATATTCAACGTATAATCGTACATATTGATATTAAGTATTACAATTTGCATAGTCATCACCGACCAGCGCAGAATTAAAACGCGCTTTATTTAAATTTGTCTAAATTAAGATAGAGGGAAAGCAGGCGGCAATTACTCGAAAATTAGTAATTCATTAATTATTAAAAACAGTTTCAGTATTAATTGTCAATGACATATCTTTGATTTTTATCAGATTAACATTATCACATACCTACTCAATAAATATATACAAACTACAATAAAATACCAATTTAAGAAAAAAATAGCAGTAAAGCGAAATGCCGCACAACATAAAATTAATTTTGATACATAACCATACAAATTTCACAAAGCAGATATTAATATAATGGAAATATATTGGAAATAACAAGGGTCTAAAAAAATATAATTTTTAATTTTATTTTTACTTCCTTTCTTTTAACTCGTAGTTTCTGCTTGTCTGTTGTCTGCCGAAAAAACTTTGGATCGATTTTGAACCCTTTTCCCGTGATCCAATCGAGCTGAAACTTTGCAGGCAGACTCTTGCGACGATAAAAATGATCTAACAAATTTTCGTTAAATTTTTTAAAAATAATTATAGTATAATTTTGGATTTTTCGAAATTTTCAAGATTTATATATTAAGAATTTGCAAATCATTTATTAGAAAATGATGACGGTTTTGATAAAAATTTAGGACTTTCTATTTTACACATAAATAATTTTGGTCTGAAATTGAATAATTTAGAATCATTAGAAATTAGTAAAGCATTTAATAGTAAACGAAATATTAATAATCAATTAAATTTGACGACTAGCCCAATTCTAAAATTTTTTCCAATAATTGCGAGTAATCAAGAACTTCAGTAATAATTTTTTTTTTTAATAATTTAAAAACACTAAGAACAAAAGACATTTCATTCGAATTTTTTTTTGATAGTTATACAACACCCTGATGATGGAATGGTAATTTCTGAAACATGTTGGTGTAAATACTCAAATAAAAGTAGATATACATCATATATTGCGATTAAGCATTGAGCTAAAGAATGCAAGCCCCAAGACGACCCAGGCATTCTTAGGAAGATGAAAGAATGGATGCAAACATGTATTTAGTGAGAGTAACTGAGTCTTCAACACGTCCAAAGATATCTGACACAAGTCAGAAAGATTTAGACCTAAATGTAGTTGGACATGTCGAGACAAACCTGCAAGAGATGGCCAGTACCAGCAGACGAGACCACAGCAGCGATCGAGTACCATGAAGCCGTAAAAAAAGAAGAAGAATGAAAATATTAACGTGTATATTTTGATGTGGATATTACGTATGGATGCTATAACAGCACATAAAATTCATCGAATCTGTTTACTGATCTGGTGATCACAACGTCACACAAATTCTGTTATTCACTATTTATTTACCCAAGTGTCATCTGAGATACTGACGTAAGGTGAAATGCGAAAAATCATCTTTCCACCAAAACATGGTATTTGTTTCCTACTGCCTTTAGTCTAATCTTTTAACGTAGGTACTAATTATTAACAGATGACCCTTATACGTAGCTTTAAGTGCAGTGTTACTCAATATTCTTTTTATTATTGAGAAATTAAAAACACTTCACAAAACAGAAATATAAATTACAAAAGACATCATCATTAAGACATTATTTATCGTAAAAATTGTATTGCGTATTGTGGAAATATTTGTTAATATGGAACTCATTCCTAAATTATTGATTTGCGACGAGTCTTCATTTTGTTCTGAGTATTATTTACAATTTATTTTATCATTAATACATTATTTATTATTAGTTTATCATAAAAAGTGTGTTGTGTAATATCAATTCAAATTCAAAATTTTCATTAAATGTTTATATTTGTACTGTGTCACTCTAGAACCATCCATTAGGGTCAATAATGACCTGTTGACGGTCTATTTATTAAAAAATAAAAATAAAAAAGAAAAAGAAAAAGAGATATAAAAAAAGTAACCAACAGAAACTAAGTTTTTATTATACTCCCTTTCTTTGTAAAATATAACAACAATTAAAGACGAAATTAAGACATATAACATAACACTAAACTTACAGTAATTTAAATATTTCTAATAATAATTTAAATATTTCTAAAATGTCAGATGTTTTGAGCTTTGATAAGAAACTTTGAAGATTAAATTCTAAAAACATTTGTCAGTCAATTTAGATTTTTGAAATTCGTAGTGAAGTACCTATTATGTATACCGACGGAGTAATTCAAATTTAGAAAATATTCCGCGACGTCATCGGGCCGCCGTTATTAGTAATCAAACTTTTGTAATGATTCCAATTTGAAAAAAACATTTCTAAAAATCCGAAATTATACTATAATTATTAATTTTGTTTAACGAAAATTTGATAGATCTTCTTGATCGTCGCCACAAGTCTGCTTGTAAAGTTTCAGTTCGATTAGATCACGGAAAAAGGGTCAAAAATCGATCCAAAGTTTTTTCGACAGCGCAAGTATAGAACGCGTGGGTACCGAGGTCAACAGTCTTCAGTGTCACGAAACAAATGTCAAATGCAAGCAATCGATATTGAAAATCATATTACGAAGGTCGTCCGCCATTGGCCACTGCGAAACCGTCCAAATGGGAGGGAGACGAAACATCATCGACGGGTCTTCTTCGCGGGAACACGGTCTTAAGCCCGCTTTTGTACTATTTCTGACTAATTGAATTATCCGGACAAACCGTATCAAACGCGAACGTACCCGCGCCGCGCAAAGGTGACGGCGAACTTTCGTCCGTCAGAGAGACCACGTACGAAATGTCACCCGGCCATCCAGCGACAACGCGGGGTAGTTGGCTAAGTCAATTAATCAAACGCGTAAACAAAAATACGTAACGTGTTTTGAAATTTTCAACGACAGCTCCCCGGCAGCAATCGCGGTACTATTTATTTATTAATGTTTTGATAAAGTTTTCGCTTTGAGAAAATGATCAGATCAACCTTTCTGAGATCTGCGCTTCTCTGGCAATTGAGTTAGATGATATACATAATTTACAACGAAAAATCTTTTATTGACACATTATTTTATTTATTTATGGGAAACTAACAGTACATGTAAAGAGATTATACATGATTATTGAATAGTATAGAGACCATCTTACAAGTTTCCACAGAATTAACATGTTGTGTATTAACGTAAAGCAACAATAACTTGAGTTATACTGTCATCTGAGATAGTTTGATTTATATAAATATAAATTATGTAACATGGGACATCTAAAATAATATTTCTTAAATAAAAACATGTATTATACAAGTTGAATTTTATAAAAAAAAATATATTTGGTAATCCTGGTGGTAACTGAATCAAAATTGATTTTGAAATGAATTTTGTTTTAAACATCATAGGTATGTCAATATGCGCTGAAACTGCAACTAAACAATACAATGTGATTCAGAAACCAAACAAGTGTACAAGAAATAGCAAGCAAGATAAAAATGTACATCTATGAGAACAACGTATCTTAAAATCTTAAATATAAAATCTTAAATATATAAAAATATCAATTTAGATTGTAAAAATCATCTCCTGTACAGGGTTATTTGGAAAACATTAATAACCTCGCACGACTATATTCCTGCCTTGATTACGAGTCGAAAATGTTCAAGCAACCATGACCTGGTATCAATAGTTATGGAGATATGCGACATATAATTTAGCATTTTTTTAGATATTTCTGACTTAATTTTTGTAAAACGATTGACTATCATTACAGTAACTTATATCGAATGTGAAAAATTCATTCCCTTTAATAAAAATGAAATAAAATAATAAAATATTCTGAATTCCAATTGGAATTTTTGCAGGGTTTTTATCATTTTATTTAACTTCTTTTGAAACGAATGAATTTTTCGTGATCGATATAAATTACTGTAATGATAGTTCAACGTTTTGTAAAAAATAAGTCTGAAATATTGAGAAAAAATGCAAACTTTCTCCATAACTATTGATATTAGGTTTGGTTGCTTGAACATTTTCGACTCATAATCAAGGTAGGAATATAGTCCTGCGAGGTTATTAATGTTTTCCAAATAACCCTGTATAGCGTAATGGTTGGTCGATTGGATGCAATAAAAAAGTTAGGCTGAGTATTTACGATGATTTTTGAAAAAACGTTTTAATTGACATATAAGCAAAAGGCGCGTCACGAAGTTGTGAAAACATAGCTGCCTTTCAAATTTGAGTATTTATCGATCTCGTAAAATATGCCAAATTCGGTCAATCATATTATTCAATAACATGATTTCGAAATTGGATTTGAAAAGAGTAATGTAGGAAAAAAAAGTTCGATAAAAACCACTTTTACAACCGGAAAGTAATCGAGATGAAAAAGTAAATGGTGCAAATGCGATACCGAAAAAAGCGAAAAATTTATCGCCATATTGAACCCGGTCCGCAGAGGTACAAAAAGCGCCAACGAGGCGAAAGGGTCGCACTGCGAGCTCCGACTCGCGGCGAAAACAGCGGATTTAATGGATTTAAAGATTTCAACAGGCATAAATAAGTACTAATAAAAATAAATTGGGTGCGATATTTGGTCTGGCTTAAAGTTAATTCCGAAATAAGGGAGGATTTATGTGCACGTATAACATATGGCGGGCCCCGAGGACCGAAATTTAGTACAAAAAAGGTTCGCGATATCTAAAACAATATCTAGAATTTATGTGCGTGGCATACCGTTAATGTAACGTGTTACAAAAGTAATTAAAACATATTCGTTACATTTTATATATATTTTTAAATAATGTAGCTATATATATTATATATATATATATATAGTATATATAAATATGAATATAGCTAATTATGAATGGCCCGTTACTTGACATATTCCCCATTTCGGCGTCCACTTCTCATTTACCCCCACCATAGTCACGCCCCCTTTCAGGGATTGATTTGTTTGCTAGAATAGATAATGGACAGTTAGGTTGCGTCCGTCCTGATGAAGATACAGTGGTATCGAGACCGGTAAACGTAGAGTTACTAGTTAAGTGGTTAATACAAAGTTGTTTAATTAAAATTAATAATTATTTCCAACCACAAAGTTAATGCTATAAACATCGAAAATATTTTTTAATTAAATGACGATATATTGCAATGTCAGGCTTCAATCGTCGATCACTTCTCATAGGCAGAAACATGCATATTATACATTCATTATACTCCTAAACAAATTAGTGAAGTTATCTCAACAATGTGACAAGAAACAAGATTAATTGTTGCGTAATAGGGTCAATGTTCGACAACATAATATCAAAGCGAAAAGATGCCTGAAAAAGTTATTACCTGGAAATAATAAATTTAAAAAAAGGTTTATTCCAGTGAAGGACATAAAATGTAAAGCGAAGAAACCCTCACAATACTATACTTTAATGATGATCAAGCATGAATGTCCTAATATCAAAAGTTTGGAGAAAAGCGACAATCTCCCGCAATTTTTTTTCAATATTATTGACATGACTTTCAGGGTGTGCGTTAGTTACGTGACATGTTGTATATAGGTACATAGTATGTACTACTTACTATTTAATACATTTTATATATAATGATACTCCTCTCCTACTCACGAGTTATATTAGGTCCTTACATATGAAATTGGCGTTTTACCGTACTGGCAAATTTGATCTCAAATATCTTCTCTTTGGTTAGGAATTCCAAATCCAAATTTATACAGCTATTTACTCATGTATTTGTGTTTTGAAAATTATAATTCATTTGTTTTTTCCTCAATTGTTTTTTTCTTTGCGTCACTCTGTTTACAAAATCAAAAACTCGAAATATCGCGTTATTTACGAGTACGAGTTCCACCGTGGCACCAGTGCTGCAGAAACGGCTCGAAGGATTAATGATGTATATGGCGACGGTGCCGCAAAAGAAAACACAGTGCGTTTTTGGTTCCAACGTTTTCGTTCTGGAAATTTCGACCTGCAGAACAAGCCCCGTGGACGGCCGGAGACCAAAGTTGATAATGAAGAATTGAAGGCTATTGTGGAAGCGGATCCATCGCAAACCACATCCGAGTTAGCTGCAGGCTGCGGTGTTAGTGATAAAACTGTTTTAATCCACTTGAAGCAAATTGGTAAGGTGAAAAAGCTTGAAAGGTGGGTACCTCACGAATTGAGTGAAGCAAATCAACAAACGCGCGTTGACTGCTGCGTTGCATTACTCAACCGGCACAATAATGAAGGGATTTTAAATCGAATCATTACCTGTGATGAAAAGTGGATCCTGTACGATAATCGGAAGCGCTCATCGCAATGGCTGAACCCTGCCGAACCAGCCAAACCATGCCCCAAGCGAAAATTGACTCCAAAAAAGTTACTTGTGAGCGTTTGGTGGACTAGTGCTGGTGTCGTTCACTACAGCTTTCTTAAATCTGGCCAGACGATTACGGCAGATGTCTATTGTCAGCAACTGCAAACCATGATGGAAAAGCTAGCTGCTAAACAACCGAGGCTGGTTAATCGCTCTAGGCCACTGCTGCTTCATGATAACGCTAGACCACACACTGCACAACAGACGGCTACCAAATTAGAGGAGCTTCAATTGGAATGTCTAAGACATCCACCGTACTCTCCGGACCTTGCCCCAACAGATTACCATTTTTTTAGAAATTTGGATAACTTCTTGCAAAGGAAAAAATTCAACTCCGATGGGGCAGTCCAAACCGCCTTCAAAGATTTTATTAATTCCCGTCCGAATGGTTTTTTTAGTAAAGGGATCGATGAACTACCTATGAGATGGCAAAAGTGCATAGATAGCAATGGTACATACTTTGATTAAATAAATATATTATAATAAAAAAAAATCGGCTTTATGTTCCTCCCATACTAAACGCCAATTTCATATGTAAGGACCTAATATATTACTCATGTAGAAGAGAAATACCATTGTAAAAACTGTCACTATCACTATTGTAAAAAAAAACATGTATTTATCTATTAAATAAAAAAAATATAAATAGCTTCTCCAAAGCGTTGGAATATCACGAATGTAACATATATCGATTCAGTGCTTTAATACAAGTCACCCTGTCTATACCCTCGTATATGCTTACAAGGGGTATAGATGTATAAAAGCAAGATATAGTACTGCACTGCACTGGGTGGAACTATTTTTTTTTAAATTGTACATTTTTTAAGTTATGTCCATATTCTGCAGGTGTACTTAAAATATATTTTTTGGAAATTGTGTCATTTTTTTATAGTTATGGGGTGGATTGTTTCAGAGCCGAACGTGTGCTCTAGGGTTAATTTAGCTTATTTAAGTAAATGATGACAAAAGTGTTAAATGTGTAGCGATTATTCATCGTATAAAAACATTTCTAAAAAATATATATCTTTCTATCACGTCACAACTTTAATTCCTTCTCTAGGAGCGGTCAGACACAAAACCGAAAACGCATTGTATATTATAAAATTTTATTGATAGTAATATATAAAATCGAATGACAACGGCTTAAGTCAAATTTTTGGCGAAAGTTGAATTCTCTAAAAATATTACTTTATCTTATGATTTGATTCCGCGCAATTGCCGAAAAAAATTAATTTCCAGAAATCTATATTCTTTTTTCGATTGGTTGAGCAATATATTATATACTTATATTTACATATTCTTTAATTACAATTAATTCAAGTATTAAAAATTTCTCTTCTCTACTGCGTACTTTGGAATAAATTATTAGAATGCATGTAGAAATAGAAATTATAAATGCATTTTAAGAATGATGATTTAATATTTGAAATTTCACATCAATACAGGGCAAACATAATCGAAATTTTTAAATTGAAAAAATATATAAAAAAATAAAATCCAATTAATCTTGGAGTGCTTGATTTAATTATTATCACTCAAAAAAATATTTTTTTAAGATTATTTTTGTACATTCTTATCAATACCTCGTACTCGCAAACTGTTTTTCAAGAACAGAGTACTGGATTTTATCCCCAGGGGAACATCATTAATCAAGATATATTACAGATATTTCATAGATACGAAGTACTTTATATGGGAAAGTAGGCCAGTAGTAGTAAGTTAAGCCAGCCGAACGATAGGTCGTAAGCCCTACGAACACCCAAAAATACTTCCACACCTACTTTCCCATATAAAAAATAGTCTCTATGAGACATCTATAATATATCTGTTTTATAACAAATTCATTTACTGTACCCTATATATTATTGTTGGTAAGAGGTCTGAAGGGCGTTAATAAATAAATAAATAAAATTTTCAATAAAAAACCAAATGGTGAGAATTTTCAAAAATCACCAATTCCAAACTAGTCGCGTAGATTAAATGTAAGAATATATTTCCTCACAACCGCCGACAATATAGGTTCGAGACTTGTACCGGGAGACTACTTAGTTAGTCCTATTTTCATAACACAAGCTTAATTTACAAAAAAAAGACTACAAACACAGACAGACTAAAAAATTGGAAATTAAATTACATAAAAATTAAAAAAAAATGCTTAGGCCCGAATACAAATGTATCTACTACAAATTCTTCTTCTTCTTCTTCATCAGCCTTCGTCTCTTCACTGCTGGATATAGGCCTCTTCCTTCCCTTTCCATCCTTCCTTGTTGTTTGTTAATTGTAGCCCATTCTTTCCCCCCACAGTGGCTACATCGTCGGCCCATCTCTTTTGAGGTCTTCCGATGCCTCTTTTATTCTCCCAAGGTCTCCATTTCAGAACTCTGGGAGGCCATCTTGCAGCATCCTGCCTTGCATCATGTCCTGCCCATTTCCATTTTAGCTTCGCTACACGATCCATGATATCCACTACTCTAGTTCTGCGCCTAATTTCGTCATTTCTAATTCTCTTAGGCTTACTCCAAGCACGGATTTCTCCATGGATCGTTGCGCGCATTTGAGCTTTTCTACACTTTTCTTTGTAAGGTCCATAGTCTCCACTCCATACGTCATCATCGGCAGTATGCACGATTCAAAAGCTTTTCTTTTTAGGCTAATTGGGATCTCTTTGTTCTCGAAGATATGTCTGAGTTTGCCAAAAGCAGCCCAGCTCATTCCTATTCGTCTTGGCAATACTAAAAAGTAAAAAATAAACGTTCTGTCAAAATCTTTTTGTCTCACTCTCCAAATAAAAGCGTGGGCTCTTTCTCTCTATCAACAACAGAATTTTGAATTTGTTTTTTGATGGATTTGAATGGAGAGCGAAGCAAAAGTTTTCTGTCATTACATTACATTTACATTTAAATATAAGCGTGGTTAAATTTTTTTTTTTCATTAATATAATTTTCTATTACAAATATCATACTTGTACCAATGTCATGGTGAGCCGATCGTAATAATAAAAATTCTATATGGTCAGCTCCGTAATAACTACATTAAATCTCTTACACGGGCTCGTAACAATAATTGAGTAACACGCTCAGCTGGAACAATAATTTACACAGAGTGTTTGGAGGGCTACGTTATCGGCTCTCAATTTTATGACCGGTAATAATTATTATTGCCGTTGGTAAAAACAAAAGGCCCGAGAGACCGGCACGTATGCTTTCTTTAAAAAAATAAGAAAAATGCTTTCTTTATAAAAAGAAAGCAACATTACCGCTAAAGGTCCAAACCTCGAATTTTTTTTACAGAAATGGAAGAACGTGAGGCTAAAAAAAAAAGCTCTCGTGAGAAGACTTCTAAAAGAGGAGCAATCTCATACAAAATAAGGAAACTGGACTATAATAAAATTGAAGAAGAACCCATTTGTCACAAAAAATGATTATACAGGGTTATTTGTAAAACATTAATAACCTCGTAGGGATATATTCCTGCCTTCATTATGAGTCGAAAATGTTCAAGCTTTTATGACCTAATATCAATAGTTATTCAGATATGCGACATCAAAGTTTTCATTTTTTTTTTAAATATTTCTCACTAATTTTTTGTAAAATGTTAGACTATCATTACAGTAACTCATATCGATTACGAAAAATTCATTCGTTTTAATACAAGTTAAATAAAATGATAAAAACCCTGAAAAAATTCCAATTGGAATGTTTTCCAATTCGAATTCGAAGGTTTTTATTTTTTTATTTGACTTGTTTTAAAGGGAATGAATTTTTCATATTCGAGTTACCGTAATGATAGTCCAAAGTTTTACAAAAAATAAGTCATAAATATTGAAAAAAAAATGCAAACTTTGATGTCACATATCTCCTTAACTATTGATATTAGGTCATAATAGGTTTAACATTTTCGACTCATAATCAAGGCAGGAACATAGTCCTGCGAGGTTATTAAAGTTTTACAAATAACCCTGTATAAAGCAACGGTAGCAATACGAAAAAAATAATAAAATGTTTTGAATGCAGTCGCCGATGATCACTAATTTAAAATGTACAAAATTCTAGACTTTATGTATCTATTCCTTCCAAAATCATGTTTCCTATAAATTTATAAGCTATGTTTCATATAAAATCTTGAATTCAGTACATTATAAATAAATAATACTCGAAGACATTCAATTTCAATTGAATTAAAATTAAAACTAACAAGTGCATCCAATACTATATCGTCACAATATTTCATTGGTATTAATCATTAATCAAAATATATAATACTCTATGCAACGATGTATAAAATGAGGCTCAAATAAAGTATAATTCTATACGTTACAATGACCGTCACTAACGCTGCCAGATGGCTCAAACAATAATGAGATATTATATTTTATATTATAAGAAGCAAAAAAGCATAATTCCCCATTTAATAATGTCCATCACTAACGTTAGCAAGTCACTACGCTTCTCTATATAGCGCTGTTCTCGCGGTCTTAACTGACGACCGAAATATGTAATAAAAGTACGTCATTTTTGACGGGTACAACTAGTACGTAATTATTTATGTAGAAATATCATATTACGAATATGAGATCACGTCGACTTGTGGTGCAGACAGAGAAGGTGATAACACATTTTCACGATTTCTTATAATCCCAAATATTAGCAACCGCAACAGAAAGAGAGGCACGATCATTGCCGATCAGTTTAATACAAAGCGCGACGTTACTGCGTCAATCAGCAGTATTGTTTTTGTAAAAATAAAACTTACATAACGGAAACGAGCGAAGGCAAATCCAATTACAGAAGAGACCGAAGCTACTAATTACATTTGTCAAAGCGCAGAGCTCCTGCACGTCTGCTCGAGGAAGTAATCAAACCAGGAAAGGGGCTTAAGCTTCTTGCACATTCAATTACAAAAGATTTTTGAAAAAATAATCGTCTGTCACAAGAGCGGCGATGCTAAAGTAAACAGAAACCGTAAAACAGAGATTGGATGTTGCATTATGTAAAGCAATCAAGCGGGAGACGCAACGCCATTTCGTGGTTCATCTGTTCGACGTCCGGCGATTACGACTGCGTCGCCATAAGTACTGTTTTAAGTACGCACCGTTCTCAGTTCACGCCTCGTATCAAAATACTTAATATTTCTAAATGTCACACCAAGGTGAAAATTGATGTAGCATTAACACGAATGATGGGCCGACATATCGTCATTAAAATACTTCAATTCGGCACATATCCAATGCCACTAGAGGCAGAAAGAATTGAACGTAATCGAGGATTTTACAGCACTCTATACCTTTCACACTAAAGTGGAAATTACTACAAAGGTCTAGCACAATCTATCAAATTCGCGAAGCGACTAAAACACGAGCATCTATAAACAAGGGGGCATAGTAACTAGTAACTTTTTTTACTAAAACGGGTTGCGCCATCGATGGTAAAAAATATTTTACTCGCCGTAGTACACACATGAGTAACTTTTTTTTACTCTCCAATATCGGTGGGCAAAGGAAAAAACTGTGGTAAAAAAATGGCCGTCTTCTCACAGCTGATTTGAAAATGTGACATTTGTCCATACAGGTACTTGTCATTTAAATTTTGTCGCTGTCATTGTCGTATTGAAATTTGTAAACATTAAAATGAATCTTTTAATTTCGCGTTATTTAAGCGATGGTTTGACGTTGGTTTGGTTTGTTTCATAGAATAGAGTGGTTTGTTTGAACTGGTTTTGAACCGCAAAAGTACGTATTGCCAGTGGCGAAAAACTGAAATAAATCAAATTCCCATAGACGTATGCGGTATTTGTGGTTTATTCCGCTTGGCAACCTATTAGCCTAACTCTTGGTTTAACAGTGGTAAAAAAGAAGTGTGTGCAACCCGAAATCGAGTTTACTCTCAGCTGATGGTAAAAAAAGTTACTCGGGTCAACTTTACTCGAGTAAAATTTACTTCTTATAGCGCGACCGGGCCTAAGCTAAAAGGCAGTAAATACATACTTTTTGAAAAATGTTTTTTATTGTGGTTTTGGATACTTGAGGTCATATTTTATCTTTCTAATAAGCTTGTTTGCCGTATTAGCATTTTTAATTTGCAGTATATCCATTTGGGGTATTTAACATGTAGCTTATTTGCAGTTTTAAGGTTTAAACTATATAAAAATACATCAAATAATAGTAAAATAAACTTTTTGATCTGTGTTAATTCAATTTATTATATAGACTGAACAAAAAAAATATTCATTTGAATGATAGAAATTCACGCTTCCTTGATTTAGTCAGTAATTTGTTTGATGGAGATACTGCTTTTTAGCTTAGTGGGGCAGCGCAGTCAGGATCCGCGAACAAAGAAAACCGATTGCAAAAAGCAGTATTACTCAGTGCGACCTATTACGACATACGCTGTAGAGACGCGGGCTGACATCGCCCGCACCAAAGAACTCCTCAGAACATCTGAAATGCAAGTGTTGAGATTCCATTACTGGAAAAAATCTACACGATCGTGTCCGAAATGCAGACATAAGGAAAACCTGCAAAATAGAGGACATAGCACGATGGAGTAGATCCAGAAGGAGATTCTGGAGAGATCATGTAGCCAGAATGGACAGTAACAGACTCGTGCATACAGCAGCGAATTAAATCTCCTCTGAACGACGCCCACCGGGAAGACCACCGAAAAGATGGAGGGATAGCTGGACCTCGTCATCCCAGGAGGCGTAATTTTCTGTACCACAGATTAACAGAAAGAAGAAGTATTCCTCGGGATTAACCCGACATATTCTTCACGTCTTTCTCCTGCTTTCACGATATTAAGCTGGGCAGAGAGTCCCTTACATGATGGATCTCACCGCATCTTCACTAATGGTCTACCGAACAGATATTCTCGTCTCTCCTGACACAGTTCCAATCACAATGAGCTTCTTCAAACTTTCTCTTCTTGCATTTCAACCAAAATATTTTGCAGGTCTTCAGATACAACATCGATACTAGTGGTGGGTCCGCTCTGTATTAACTACTACAATGTAGTTACATTACATTGAAGTGAACACTTCGCACCTTTTGAAGTG
This sequence comes from Agrypnia vestita, assembly GCA_016648135.1. Taxonomy (NCBI): domain Eukaryota; kingdom Metazoa; phylum Arthropoda; class Insecta; order Trichoptera; family Phryganeidae; genus Agrypnia; species Agrypnia vestita. The sequence continues at coordinate 129,051 of JADDOH010001361.1, read as the reverse complement.
TAGTGCTCAATACAAACTGCACACACTTCAAAGTTATTGAAAATACGAGTACATACTTCAAATAGTACCTACATTTTTTATATGTAATTTTTGGGAAGTCGGTGTAGATAAATGAAAAATTTTTTGGAAATCGAACCGAATGAAGAAATCTCCGGAAACTGAAATAACATGATTTTGAAATTTTTCTAGTAGCACACTTTTCAAGAAGCACTTTTTGTAGGTCATTACAATTTTGTAGTACTGCAGTAGTTCACTTCATTAATACTACAATTAATTCACTTCATTAGTACTACAATTAGTTCACTTCATTAGTACTACAATTAGTTCACTTCATGTAGTTTTTACTATAAAGTACACACACTTGTAGTAGAAACTACTTGAAACAAAAACTACAAAGGCAGCAATATCCAAAAAACATAATGCAATCATGGAGGATTAATTTGTAATGTACTGAATTCTAGATTTAATAATTTATAGTTTCCTATAAAATTCAAAATTTTGTAGGAAACATAGCCTATAAATTTATAGGAAATATGATTTTGGAAGGGACAGATACATAAAATCTAGAATTCAGTACATTTTAAATTAGTAATCTTCGGCGACTGCATTCAAAATACTTTTTAAAATTGTATTTTATAGAAATAAACTTTGTTTACACCACTTTTTCGTTGAAAAAAATTCGACACGTTTCAGAGCCTATGCATGGCCCCTTTGTCAGGATAACAAATGTATACTAACAAAATTAAATTTAAAAATAGAAGTATAGATAATCGAAATATTAAAAAGTTATATAACATGCAAAATGAATAATAATAAAGTACCTACTTAATAAGAAAATAAATTTAAAAGATAACTATTTGTAAAAAGGATCTGGTTATTTATAATAATCAATTCACTATTAACACTTTTTCTTATTTCCAAAATTTATAATTTATCAAACTGTGATTCTGTATAATTTGTATGTAAAATTTGTAAACCCTTATTAATGTCAAAAGAATGATCCACAGCCAAAAGATGGTTAGAAAATTCAGAATAATTATTGCTATTTAAACACCTTAAGTGTTCCTTAACTCTAACTTCAAAATTTCTACAAGTTTTCCTATATAAAAATAATCACAACCATTACGAATCAATTTATAAACACCAGATTTTTTTTTAATTATCCTTATCCATATTATTTATTATGCATTTTTGCTGTGTTTGAAGAACTTTTTTTCATTTTTGGATATTGCAGCCTCTGCTTTTATACTTCAAATATGACATAAAGACTCATTTTTACACACACTACAACAATGTGCGTAGGAATGCCAACATACAACGATTTTCTCCAGCCAAACAGATTAAGATCGTAAGAATCGTTGAATTAATAAACGTCGGGACGATGAATTCAACTAACCACAGGGAGTGCACCGCATGACCAAACCATTGTTTCAATGCGGCCGCCCACTCCGTGCCCAAGTCGGCCGCAAGGTAAGCAAGAGACGTTAATCAAAACCCATCTGAACTTTCGCCAAGAGAACGTTCCGCGCTTCCATCAGAGTGTATTTGCATGACGCAACGACTCCGATGCTCACGGTCAAACAACAAAACTGCGCGCGCGATAAAATCTATCGCTCCGAGTACAAACTTATCGCTGGAGAATCGGAGAACGGCGTCCAGTGTGATTTAGTAACTGCACCATCAATCTTATACAACAAGTCGCGAATGTACGACACGGACATTTATCAGCAGTGGTAGTAAAGTTATTGAAAAATTGTTTTATAATAGAATATCATTTTTCAGAGGCGTAAAAAATTGCCACGAAAACCGTTTTGAAAATTTCTTTAAATTTATACATTCAATTCTATCTATTATTTTCACTTTCATTTATACATACTTGTTGGTTCAATGGTTAAAATTCTCACAAGTGATCCAGTTGGTTTGAGAATACGGACACCATTCCAGATAGCCAATAAGTTAAACATATTTTTATAGCATGAGCGTTTAGCTTAGTTTGAAAAATATTAATTTATTTATTAAAGCATAGATAGTGAGTACATAGGAGTGCAATAGTGCAATGTAAATAATAACGATGTTCTCTAGGAAAACAAAATCAAAATTTAGGAAATTATTAAAAAATACAGAATCTATTAGTTTATAAAAATAAAATGACAAGTAGTTCGACATTTTTAGTAATGAATAAAAAAAAGGTTTACAAAAAAAATGAAATTTTTGATGCTCTCTAGTTAAACAAAATTAAAATTTAGAAAATGATTAAATAATAAAAAAAAATTATAAAAATAAAATGACTTTAAAAAAGGATGGCTTCGCTTACCAATGAATAATAATTATATGAAGTACATTTATACAAGTTAATTAGAGCGTATTAGTAAGAACATTTCGTGTGTATATATTTTTATACAATATAACGCATATAAGGGGTGTCTGTAAACCACGTGGCCTGATAAGGGCGGGGGAGTTAGGTAAAATGCTACGCTGGGCTACGTCAGTGGAGGGGGGGGGGGGGTGCAAAGCAAAAACCACGTTAGGGCTACATGGGAGGAGAGATGGGTTCAAAAGAGTTCGAAATGGAATCACGTGGTTTATGGCTGTTAAAAAACATTTTTCCTGTTTATTTTTTATTTCGTGGAATGGAAACATGGATGCGTACCGAATAATTGATGTGGATCTACAGAAGAATACTCAAAATAAGCTGAATGGACAGAGTAACGAATAAAGATGTTATGGTTCGGATGAATAAAGAAAAATAAATTATTAAAACAATACAAATCAGAAAACTTCAACATGTCCAACATGTGTTGAGACAATCAGAGAAGTACGAGATCTTGCAACTCATAGTGCAGGGAAAGATTGCCGGAAGTCGGGGCCCTGGAAGAGGGAGAACACCATGGTTGAAAAACCAGAGACAGTGGTTTGCAGGCAGCAGTAAATAAAGTGAATAGGGCACACGAAGAAGAATAATGATAAAGATACGTGTGTCAGAGACATGTAACGCGCTTATATCTCATAAACCAATGGACGGATAAGTCATGATGCAGCGAGTTAGTCAGCTGATGTAAACACACAAAAAAAACAGCCTACTCATTTGCCGCCTGTGCAAAAAGCCGCAGATCCAATTTAGAAGTTTTTGCGCGACATTGCGACGATCGACAGCAGGACAGCGTTTGAAAGAATCTGCAAAAAATATAAATAAATTCAACAGTCGAAAGAAATCGAGGTCGAAAGATTGCAGGCAGATTGGCCAAGATGGCGAAACCGGGGAATGGCGTTTGCGCGGTACTAAAGAGCAAGCAGACGACGGCGCGGGGTAAAAAGGAAGCCGAGACGCGAATTCCAACGGGTCTGGCGCGTGCCCTCCGACCCGGAGCGCAGAAACGAAGTCGGCGAGAGCGTGACGCTGTTTTATTGCAAACATTCTTCGGCTTCCGAACAAGCAAGGACACGATGTGAGACAAATAATTTAAGTATGAAATGAATACGAATGTAGTAGAGCCAGGTAACAATACTTTACATGCAGATTCCTGCCCAAATTGTTCAAATAACAATGTGGTAATATCAATATGAACGGAGATAAACGACATCAAAGTATGCATTTTTTTAAAAAATATTTCCAACTTTTTTTCTATAAACTGTTGGATTATCATTTAAGTAACTTGAATTCCAATTGGAAAACATTGCAATTGGAATTTCTGCAGAGTTTTTATCATTTTATTTAACTTGTATTGAAACGAAGGAATTTTTCGTAATCGATTTAAGTTACTGTAATTATAGTTCAACGTTTTGTAAAAAATAAGTCAGAAATATTAGAAAAAAAACTTAATTAAATCCATAACTATTGATATTATTAGGTCATGGCTGCTAGAGCATTTTCGACTAATAATCAAAGCATGAATATAGTCCTGCGGGTTTATTAATATTTTCCAAATAATCCTGTATATTCGTCATAACTCAGACATCAAAATCAGAGTCTGTAAAAAAATAATAAGCGCTTTCGAGGTTTGCATTTATTTTAACATTACCGAAATATTTATATGTCACGTCCGAGATATTGAAGTTTTCGGATTTGTACTGTTTTCATTATTTATTTTTCTTTATTCGTCTTCATGCAGTGCAATCTTTGCACACGTGAGTTGTTCCTAAAATTAGATCGAGAAAAATCCACGTGAAATGGCGCATAATACCTCATGCCATGACGGCAAGGCCTACGATAATTAATCATGTTCACCAAACTTGGGCAATCCGCAGTCCCCTTGATGACCTTGAATAATAAATTTTAATGTCTGTCTTAGGTAATTGCATTAAATAATAATTGTAGTCAAGATTATCGAATAGAATATGTAACTTATAGTTTATGCATTTAAAAAACTTGTGCTGAAGATATTCATTCAATTTTGTTGGAATTAATATTATAGTGATAAAAGTGCGTAAAGAATTTCGTACCAACGAAATTCCGCGATGAGCGCGAAAATCAAATAAAAAATGCAGCCATAAAAATGCCAACAAATGAAGCCGAATATCTATTTTACATCGCACAGCATTGTATGGCGACCGCTTCATCGAGTTTTTGCACACAATCAAAGTTCGCGGTTTCGACCAAACCCAACACCGCATATCAACATTTGAATTTGCGGCCGGCGTTTGAAATCGCGCACGTTCGCGTGTGCGATGGAAAGTGGAGCGGTTTTGGCTGATATCGCACACAATGAGAGTGTGTGCGAATACACGACGTCATCGATTAAGTAAGCGATGAAATGGCTCTCTCGGTATTGCAAGTAAATCTGGCGGTGACGCGGTGGGAGAAGATAAACAAATGTCTGAACCGACACAAGCTCTTAAAATGCGGTAAAAAATAAATATCCCAGCATGATCGGGCTGTGTGCGCAGTAGGTGCCCAATCCACCATATAAATACACATTACGATAAATCTACACATGTAGCGCCTAATTCCAAAACTAGCGGTAGCGATGTGTAGAAGTGAAGCCTGGAGCTGGCAGAAGAGGAACGAAAGTAGACTGAATGCAGCGAGACGAGATCCCTTAGGCAAATCCATTTATGATAGAGTAAAGAATGAAGACATTAGGAATTAATGTAATGCTGATCTTAGCATGATTAATAGAATTAAAAAAGGGTCGCTCAGATGGTTTGGGCATATTGAGCGAATGAATGAGGAAAGAATGGTAGGAAAGATGTATAATGCAAGGCGTATAATACAATGGCGCCAGAAAGAGAGGATGACCGCGGAAGACGTGGCCTGACCAGATTAACCAGATACTGGAAGATGGTCTCGTTAGACGCCTCAACAACCGGCAAGCTTGCATGCGAAGATGTATGTATGAATGTGGATGGGGCGGGAGTTGTATGTCAGGACAGAAGAGTGTGGCACTCTATCCTCTCTGCCTAACCTCACGGGGAAATGGCGTGATGGTAAGTAAGTAAGTAATTCCAAAATACCCTAAAAGGTATTTTGGATAATTTGAGTTAAGTATGCAGTTTTTTAGATTTTTTGTCAGAACACATTTTTTCATATCGTAAATGTCACATAAATGCATTGATATTGCATGTTAAAAATCCAAAATACCCCAGAGAGGCTTTCAAAATATACGTTTTTACTTTGGTAGAAAGCAAAAACTTTGTGGTTTGACATATTAAAATAAATAAAAACACTTTTCTTTGTATTAAACCACGATTTATTATTGTGCCAACCGGTTTCGCTTAAACTTAAGCTTCATCAGGGCAGGTTAACAACTTAAGTTGCCCAGATGAAGCTTAAGTTTAAGCGAAACCGGTTGGCACAATAATAAATCGTGGTTTAATACAAAGAAACGTGTTTTTATATACGTTTTTCATCCATAACCCAAAAACACAAAGTCGTGAATACAAAACAGCAATCGCATTCTTCTGGTATCTTCTCTCTCTCTTCGTCTTTTATCTCTTCCGGGATTCCAAATATATTTACGGGATTGTAATTGGTATTACCAATCACATAAGTTACAAGTTATAGTCGAACACCAACCACGGTTTATCTCAACAGTTAGATTTCTTTAAATTAGACGTTTACTTTGACCTGACTCAAGAGAACTTTATTAAAGCTTGAACAGACAGGATATGCATATGCTTTCACAGACCAAGGCGGAGAATATTAATAGACAATAATAGTACTTTATAGGCAGCCAAGGTGCGAAGCCCGAGTTGATTTTAAGAAACATTTAAGATGTACACATCGTAAAAGAAGGAAGTCGAGAAATTATGTAAAGCGGATAAAACAGGATACGAGCGATCGGTCCAAAGAAAGACACGTGTAACAGGCGGATGTGGATAGCGGAAGAAGCGAACGCCACGAACCAAGGTTAAACGGATTAAATTGTATACGAATGTTGTATCGACTCTCCCACCCATGGAAAATGTGACTGTCATCACTCAATCGGAATGGCCCGGCATAAATTATTTATGTAATTAATCATGCAGTCCTGGCTCCGAGGCAAAGGATGTCGGCGCGCGGGACACGGCGATGCGTGTGCAGATAGGTTATCGCCGACTGCTGCGGCATTGAAAGTGTTAAGCCGAGAAGAGAGGAAAAATAAATCAAACAAAAAAACACAATTCATAAAATAAGTATAGTCCAGGGGCCAGAGGTACTTGAGTATGCAAAATTCTGACAATTGATTCTAGTTCAGAAAAGCCTATAGACTAAGAATATGAATGTTGCCAGAAACCCAGGTGGTCCAATTTTTTTTTATACCCCCCCCCTCTACGCAGTAAATCGATTGAGTACATGCTGTTGAGCTATTTTAATGATTATATTTGTGTCTTTATTTGAGTTTTTTTTATAATTAAAGGTAATAATAGGTTGTGAAATAAAATTAAAATAGAAATAATTTATTACAAATCATAAATTGTAGTTAAAAAAAGTATTTAATGACAAAAAACAAATTAAATGATATAGTCCAGGCGCCAGAGGTACTTGAGTATGCAAAATATGAGGACCGGCAACTATGCTATCAGCTTCTTACACCTAAGACACCAAATAACAAAAAATGGATGTTGTCAGAAGCTTCATCGGTTCCTTTCCATTTTTCCCTAATTAAATAGCCCGTCAGAATGCATAGCGTACCTAGCCCTTTAATGTTTTTGTGCAACAGTAGGATAAAAACCATTGTGAGTAACGTATATTTTTTCAGGTTTGTAAAATAGCATTTGAGTTTTGTCGTTTTTGAGTGACAAATTAATAACTGTTTTATTAAAATACGTGAGCAATGTCGCTATAAAAGACAAATGTGAAAAGAAAAAGATCAAACGAGTTATCGTGTTCGTTTTGTGATAAAGCAGGTGACTTGGTTAAGGAACCGAAACCGCAATCATTTATAAGTATTCAAAAGCAGTAGATCGAAGAAAAGATACAAGTCAAGTACTAAATCAAGTACCTCTGGCCCCTGGACTAGTAGAACATTCTTGTGCATAGAAGGAAGGAAGTAAATTTTACAACAATAGATAACGTTATTTTTTACATTTAAAAATTTAATTCATTGTAAAACCATTGTTTGTACTTTGTGTAGATAGGTAGACCTATTCTCATACAAGAAAGACACATTGTAAACACCAACACAACGAATGTACGTCGTACGCACGGCTTACACATACTAATTCGATTGTCTTTCTTAAAGGAAACGAGGTCTACATATATATTACACATACACTAATTTATTAGTTCAAATTGTTACGTAAGTATTCACAAATAATTTACTTCAGGGAAGTGAAAGGGCACAAATGTATTAATTTTCGAATATGTGACTTATTTGGACTGAATCAAAAATGTAGTCTTGCTTGTTACATCGGCAGCATAATGGCAAGAATTTTTTTTACTAAGCTGTAACAGGCCATGGGCCCAATTACTACAGGAAAACACGGCACAAAAAGACTCCAGGTTAAACTAATTTTAATGGTTTTAATGGTTAATCACACCGGTGTATTGTGACCTCACCGGGAATCGAACCAAGAACCCTCTGTTTGGGAAGCCAGTGTCATGCCCACTGGATTACGAGGGCCGCCATGTTACCATGGTAAGCCGCATTACGTTTTTGTGTGGTCAATCTTTGTCACAGATTTTTCTGAGATTGCTCTAGTACAAAATTTGGGAGGCGAGCTAAAATGTGCTTACACATCAAAACGAGAAGAAATAAACACGCGCATTTAGTGCTCGTGTAAATATTCGGAAATGATTGCGTGGAACGGATATATTATGAAAACAGATAGGAACAACAGACAGTTTAAACGAGTTTATTGTGACAGGTAGTAGATTCATTGGTGATTCATACAACATCTTTAAACTAATTTTAAAATGGTTTAAGATGAGGGTGTGGCCATATTAATAAAATACACTTCATTATTTTTATTTAATTACATTATAGATATACAAGTAAGATGACAGAGATTAAGATCAAAACAACAAATAATACTTGAAACAAGTACATCCTTAAGATTGTAAAATAAATTAAAAGTACCAAATTGCAAATACCCAACAATATAGGCAGAATGATATATTTAGGAATAAAGAATTTCAGTAGTCTCCCTACAAATATTAAGAAGCTAACTGAGATTAAACAAATAAAAAAGAAGTTAAATAAACACCAGAAGGATTCAATTAATTTTATTTTAAATACATGTATACAAAATTCCCTCACCACATACAAAAATCTTAATTCTTTTTGGTGAAGTATAACATATAATAATAATTTGAATGTTAATATTAGCTAGTTATAATTGTTATAAAAGTAATGATATGTATAATCTATTATAAATAAATAAAATATATATCTATTTTTAATTATACCTATTTAAGTAATATACTAATTAAGTACCTCTCCAAGCACAAGAGTGTGTCTCTATTTTGAGAGATACAACGAATAAAATTGATGTATTAATTATAGAACTAGAATAAAATAAATTGTATCTATTATATCTATAAAAAAATTTAGTAGATACATATCTACGCGACATCAGCGAAACTGTCCAATTTGTGAAAGAATAGCTAACAGAGCCTTGTATTCTACATAACTTAATGTGGAATCGGAACTTGGGTTCTGAGAAGGGAAGAAACATGTTAACAATTATGCAGGATCGACAGACATGCAAGAATATTATATTGCTAAAAGATATGGAAACATCCTAAGCATTGAATCATCGACCTAGACAAACAAATGATGACTGTAAATGTACAAGGACGATGAGCACCAAACTCCAACGAAATGGACAGACCAATGAGAGAGTTAATACATATTTTATAGCCGACGTGAAAGTAACTAACATACCAAAGAAATAAAAGAAGCACAAAATAATCCCACGCACACAAATGTCAAATCTCAACATAACAGACCTGATCCAAGTGAGGAATTAGATAACGCGCGCCATTACGAGACTCTCGATCCGAAAGTGTATCAAACGGACTCGCAGCCTCGCCAAAACCGCACGAGCGCCATTGAAAACGTTACTCATTTCGTAAAATCAAAAGTAAAAAAAAAGCGAAGAAAAAAGAAATCGCGTTCACTTTTCGCGCAACACACGGCCGACCTTGCCGCCGGTTCCGGTTGGCTGCCATCTTGCCCCGCGCCCCCCGGCCGCGCGGCCAGCCGCCCGAGGCGCACCGCGAGAAATTATCGCCAAATTGTTGTCCGAGCGGGAGTATCGAAGAAATTCGCTTTAGGCAACTTGGTCGATGGCCAAAATTTTGGATATTTTTATAATCTGGATGATTTAGGCGAAATGGGCTTAACTGGAACCACTAAACGTGGCTACGGTGCAAACAGAGGTCGTAGAAAGAAGACTGACGCCATTACTGACGCGAAGAACCAACGAAACCTACTGGACTGAAACCTAACGGACAAAATAAGAATGATATAGTCTAAATAAATTAATGGAATATGTAGACGTACGTACATCTATTATAATCTGGATGATTAAAGTGAAATGGGCTTGATTGGAACTACGAACCACGTGGCTACAGTGCAAACGGAGGTCTGCAAAGAAGACTGATACTATTACTGATACGAAGAACCAACGAAACCTACTAAACTGCAACGGACAAAATAAGAATGATATAGTCTAAATAAATTAATGGAATATGTAGACATGCGTACATCTATTATAATCTGGATGATTTAGGTGAAATGGGCGTAACTGGAACCACTAGACGTGGCTACAGTGCAAACAGAGCTCTGAAAAGAAGACTGACACCATTACTGATGCGAAAAACCAACAAAACCTACTAAACTGCAACGGACGAAATAAGAATGATATAGTCGTAAATAAATTAATGGAATATGTAGACATGCGTACATCAATGCATGAATATTTTGGGAAACAGTAAAGAATAAGGAAATACTCGGAAAAAATCTGTGACGCAAATGTTGAAGGATGCCAAAGCGTAGACAAACGTGTGGATCTGTTAGATCACACATCAAAGAAACAAAGATGTAGGTTTCTAAGAAGCAGCATTATATTTATTCTCGAGACAGCGGGACCAACAGCTCAAGAGCTAAGCCGTCGTCCTCAACTGCGCTTACTCTAAATGAGAGCAATCGTGATCAAGGAACTGCGGCTAATCGCAAACGGTACGGGTGATCTGGGCCACCTATTTCTGTCCGCGGCATTTCCAGTGCATTAAAGAAATGGACTTGGAATCGAAGTTTTAACCAGATGCATTTCCAAGAGATCTTGCACATTTATACAACTATATAGCCGTTTAGTGGAGTTTGCTCCATGTTTAATTCTTCTATGAACTATTCGTTCTGGGGGGTATCCGCGGCATGCGTCGCGGGGCGACATTTCCAGAGCGTCAATCCTGTTGTGTTCCTGTTTTATCAGAGTTTAAGTTTAAGATCGGGAAGATAAGGCTTCCGACCAGTTACCATTCTCCACATCTATGTTTGAGTACTGACAATTGGGGAGTCATCATTTCTTGCATTCGTCACTTTAGCCACATGCAACGGCTACCACCTTGCTTAGAAGTCTCGAGAAAAACGCATTTGTACACAGCTTAACACTAGTTTTTCGCACCTCTTGATCAATGATCCAATTAAAGGGAAGTATGACAAAATTGGTCTATGACGTGAACATTTCTAACACGTTATTTATAAATTTTAATTAAACAAATTAGTATTAACCACTTAACTATAGCTAGACCGCATTCAAATGAATGTGCGCAAAAAATGTGTATTGATACGATGCAAAAAATGAACACAAAATAAGTTTTTCTAGTAAGTAAGTAACCTTTTTAAAAAAATATATATATATTGTAATACAGGCTTCCCAGGCAACATTCCCGCTCTCTTCTTACCGGACAAAGCTAGAGAATGGTCTTTTGATTGTGGTCGACCTATAGTAAATCTACGTCTACCGGTTTCGATACCACTGTATCTTCATCAGGACGGTAGACGTAGAGTTACTAGTTAAGTAACCACTTGTATTAACCAATACAAAGTTGTTTAATTAAAATTAATAATTATGTCTAACTACAAAATTAACGCTACAAACATCAAAAATATTTCTAACACGGTTTGGTACGAGCAGGAACACCAGCGAAGTGCAGTGACATTACCAGCAAAATGTCCTCCCAGAAATCATTGGGCTGAGATCACGGCAGGCCGCTGTTGTTAGAGATGCGGCTCCCACTGATACGTGGATGGGGAGCTGATCGAGGTAGACGACCATGACCGGAAAAGGTGGATACGCTTAGAGGGGGCTCGCTGAATAAGAATTGAGAGGATATTAATTTGTCAGAACGGAAAAGATTTCCATACAACGGTTAAATACAAATTATTTTTAAATTTTAAAATTAACATGATACGCAAACGTATTGTAAAAGTTCCAATTGTGCCCTAAAAATTGGTGTGAATTTTATTTCAAATTAAGATAGTATTATTTTTTTGGAAATATTTATTTCTTGTTGGTATCTATAAAACAAAGATATCACTTACCCGTAACAAAGTTCTTATATATTGTATCCCCACACGCGATCCTTCTATAAAATGTTAAGCATTTTTTTAACGACCTTTCTTAACGCACTCTCGCGGCATAGTTTATCCGGGAGTCTCTAAAATTGCATATTCTTTATTAAAACAGACTTTTATTTTTAAAAATAGAAATGATAATTTTTAAGGGAATGTTAAGTGTTAAAAAAACCACCAAAGCAGACTCCAGCAATGCCATAATTCTATATTATTCAATATAACCGGTACTTTAGTCGACGAATTGATAAAAAAAAAAAAAACAAATTAACATATCTTTTACTACTGGAATAAAAGAAACAAAGAAAGTAAATGAACACTAAATGGGAAGCTTAATCATTCAATGGAAAGTTAAGAGGTCATTCTCCAATACGCTAGATGCTCCAGTTCTAGGGACTAGAACGCTAGGGACGCTGCCAATCTTCCAAGATGAAGCCAGAAAATAATAATAATAAATATGATCCCGAATAGCGAACAAGAAGAGAATATATTTATCAAGTGTCTGTAAGTGTCTGGCGAGTAACGTAACCTGCAAGCATCTGATATCAACGAACAATCTGAGAAAAAATTTCATTCAACGATCGTGAAATTCCAAAGATATCGGCTAATTAAAATGTCCCACGCATTAATAACCACAAATAATGAATCAATAAAACCTGAATTAAAACAATGCAACAATAATCAGAGCATTTGATTAAGTGGTTTTATTATACAACTTCCGCGTCCATGTGTTGTGTGTTTAAATATGGATCCAGCAATTAGGGTCAATGCGAACGCGAAATAATTACAAATAGGCGTTACCTGCCTGCCTACTTCGAGCCCAAAACGGTCCGTTGGTCATACCGTGGACAGTTTCGCCATGCCAAAATCGCTCGTCGGTCTGAAGGTTAGATAGCCAAAACTGCGATGGCGTCATGTTCCTCATTGTAACAGAATACAAATCTTTGTAACATTGAACATTTTATAGGTTAAGAAGCATTAGTTGATTTCAACACGTGTTTTCTATATTACGCGATGATCGAATACTTATTCTTCAGCCCGTGTTTATCAACAGTTGGATAAAGGTCCCATATTAACAACTAACCTGCAGCTCCCTCAGGAATGCTGCAGATCGGAACAAATGGCGCCAAATAGCTTGGGCAGTGGTTGTCGTCAATATCTTAGCCACCACGACTGCATTTCCAAAAACACAACATAAAGAAGAAGAGATAACTATTTGTATACTCTGATATAGAGATGTCAGTATGGTTAAATCTGAAAATTCTGACTAAAAATTTTTAAAACAGCCAAACCAGCTTAACCAGAAACTTTTGGTCTAGATAGTATCTAAACATTTCGTTATTTTTCCTATCACCCGTTTCTGGAATATTTGTTTACAGCTTTTTCTGTTCTCCAGGATCCCATCTTAAACCTCAAAGACTTGTAGTATTTTATCCTGTTGATTTGTGGTATTCGCTTCTCTTCTATGAAGCTATATTCTTCAGATAAATGTTTTGATGTTCTCCGCTATAATTTTCTTTTCATGTTTGATGTCAGTTTGAAAAGATTAATTTTTCATTTAACCATTTTAAATGTGAAAAGAGATATACTCGACAGCCACGCCAGTATATGAAAGAGCAGTTTATCAAACAATGAACAACCGGAGAATGATTCATCTATTGCGGTGTTCAAATGAACCTTGACCACATATTTGATACAAAATTAGAGGGGATCCTGCCGGGCCGACCGTTCAGCACAGTCGATGAATTAATTTCCCAACTAGGTTGCGATAATTCACCGATCGGATTTCTTAATATCCGTTGTCCTTGAAATAGGCGAGTGGTTTCTATCATGTTGAGGAACTGGCCGAAACCAGAAACAGCACCTCAATTAAAATAAAAAGCTGTATCGATATTTATGGGTTATTTTACCTTTCTAGTTTAAACATAGTAATCAAAAATCGGACTCTGTGTTATCTTCTCATTTACAGCCGTGATCCTTCTGTACCATTGGAAGAGATTGACGATCGGTTGAAAACCATTTAGAGGATACCAAAGAGCGAACGCGTATATAGTAAAGATATCAAATTATTAACAGAAAACACGCGTTCTTCCTATGTTGAATGTCCTTTGCTTGAATCATTCCTTGTGACAGGAGTTGCTGCATGTTTGTAGATTTGTTTCGTCTTAATGTTTCCAAATTTGTATATACATAACTTGTATGATTATCATCATCATCCCTTTCTTTACAATGCAGTATAGGTCCTGGTCTCCTCATAGGCTTCCGCCGTTCTCTGCATTGGGTTGTTTCTTGACAACTGCTGAGAACGGATGGAGAGATCCTTTATTCATATTGTCAAGCCATCTCATTAGTCTACCTATTCGTCGTCTTCCTACAGTTATATTATTGAGGAGCCATGCATATACATATATCCTTTTTGACATTTTATATTTCTGGACTATCTTTTCGTTAATGGTTATTTTATTATATATATAATGCTTTGAGTGACGTTCTTGAACGGCCTCGCCAGTCAAGTGTTCCTGTCTTCTTCTGCTAGAAAATTCAGAGTCTTGTAATTAAACACCGCAATCTCTTCAGGGGTTTATTGAGAACTCGATACAACATACAACAATATAAGATGACAAGGCATTGTTCGTATCTGTGCGTCCATTACCTGAATGTCCACGATTTCAAATGACCGCGGCCCGTAGCCGACCCGGTCAGGTTCATGCATCTTCCGTCCCCTTGCGCACACATTCGCCACATCAAGATACATTACACTCTGTTACATTGTATTAAAGATACACTAATGTTGCATTTTAAATTGATAGATATGTATAAAGCACAAGGAATGAGTATTTACAGTTGATTCGGGGACAACTTGTCTATCGTAAAATATTTAACCTGTATACGGTGTCCCCAAATTATCAATTCTCTGGAAAATATGAATAAAAAAGGAATTACATAATGTCTCATACACACGGAGCTTAGCACCCCTACATACGATATGTTTCCGTTTAACCCCAATCCACTATACAGATGCGTTTTGGAAATTTCAAACATCGTGTGAAATTAACCCAGATGTTCAGATGGTGTTCGTTTAAATTGCGGAAAATAAAAACGACACAAAAAATTTAATTTCATGTTTCAATTATCCAATCATTCAACAGCATCACTGTCTCTTTTAGTACAGAACTCGAAGAAAAAAAGTGACAGTGAACATAATAACTCAATACTGTAAACTACACATTGTGTGTGTAAATATACAAAAAAAAAATTATTTAATGCATGTAATTCTATAAAATGTTACGCAATTTCATAACGACAACTACTAAGATTAAAACACACATTTAACACATTGCGTAACTCCACACGGCCTTACTTAAAACATAACTAATATTTATCACACAGATCCTATTCCTTATCCCATAGTCCCTCTACTAAACCATTTCCCCTTTCTTCCTCTCCCCCTGGAAATAAATTTACCGTACTTTCTTCTTGTATTAATCTATTACTATATCTTTAAAAAAAAAATCTTTCTCCCTTTTTCTTTTTATTGAATTTGTTAAATATATCTTCTCATTCTCTTGTATACAATACACAGTATTCTAGATAATCAAGTGAATTCACATAATAGGCTTAGTATTATTATTATATCATATGTTCTATTTCTTAAAATCTAATTAACTGTTTGAATTCTAAATAAAATAAAATAAAAAATAAACGCAATTTCATGACACGTTTTACGGGAGAAACCTCATAAAAAATATGATCCGCTTTAAAATTTTACGGAATTTACGGACGCCGCGAAATGCCGAAAGCCCAAGTGGTGCGCGAGAATTCCGGCATCGAGAAATAAAAAAGATATTAGAATGCCTCGCAAATACACTCCGGTGGGCCTTTTCAGAGCGAATTTCCTGCAACGTATCGAGCAGGAAGCGCTACATCAAATCTACACGGATATAGTGCGGGGAAATATTCATACGGGGGCCGGGAAATTGTGCGAGCATTCCGAGCCGCGCGCTCAGCCCCGATTTATTTATATATTTATTTAATTTGGCGAAAAAATTTAATATAAAAAGATTGCAGCACTCGCTGGAATCGATCCGGTTTATTTTACCTAATTTTCGATACGTGAAAGAACACTGTTTGTTTGAGATTTTCCAATTTTCCAGCGGTAAGAGATACCGTTTGAAGATTGTTAATATAGGCCCGGTTGCGCCAGCAGAAGTAAAGGTAAAAAAAGTTACTCGAGTGACTTTAAAGTTACTCAAGTTACTTTTTTTACTAAAAACGGGTTGCGCCAGCGATGGTAAAAATTATTTTACTCGCCGAAGTAGATACATGAGTAACTTTATTTTACTCTCCAAGATAGGTGGGTAAAAGTAAAAATGTTGGTAAAAAAAAATGGCTGTCCTCTCACAGCTGATTTGAAAATGTGACATTTGTCCATATAGATACTTGTCATTTGAATTTTGTCGCTGTCATTTTCGTATTGAAATTTGTAAACATTTAAATGAATCTTTTAATTTCGCGTTATTTTAGCGATGGTTTGACGTTTTTTTGGTTTGTTTCATAGAATAAAGTGGTTTGTTTAAACTGGTTTTGAACCATTTTTGAACCGCAAAAGTACGTATTGCCAGTGGTGAAAAACTGAAATAAATTAAATTCCATAGACAAATGCGGTATTTGAGGTTTATTCCGCTTGGCACCCTATTAGCCTTATTATTGGTTTGACAGTGGTAAAAAAGACGACTGTGCAACCCGAAATCGAGTTTACTCTGAGCTGAGGGTAAAAAAAGTTACTCGGGTCAATGTTACTCGAACCAAATTTACTTCTGCTGGCGCAACCGAGCCATAGAATCGGAAAAGAGGTGAAAGAAATGGAAATAAAAGTGTGAAATATAAGGAGATAGACAGATTCCTGGAGGTGAATTGTGAAGCGGATGTGGTCAAAGAGAAAGAATATGTAGAAATAACTAAAATAACTAGAATTAAATCATTAAAATAAACAATTACCTAAGCGATATAGCAGAAATCCACTCATCAGACTAGGGTTCATACGCGACGCAAGCACGCCGTCAAGATTATAACAGTTCAATGACTTCGTCGGTCTGGGCGGATCCAGCTTTGGCGCCAGGGGGGTCACATAGTCGTGGTCAACTCACAAGAAGTTATGATTTAGGGCTGGGTCCAGGTCCACCTTGGTCCTGGACCCAGCCCTCAGATGGAAGAGTCTTCATCTGACATTTCACAAACCTGGTGGATCGTGGGTAAACCGCAACTTCGCTGCTGGACGGGATGCAGAAACCTGTATGACCTTGAGGTCAGTCAATTGCGGAAAACAATTAAAATAAAGACAAAAAGGCAAAAAATATATAGGGTGCGAGAACATTTTTGCATGTACATTATAAATTATAGTTCAGTCAGTTGGTAGTGATATATTGAACCTAAAAATTCATAATTTTTCAGTTTAGGATGGCCCATTTTTGAAATTTCAACACCAGCGCAGACCCACCTACTACTAATCGAGCCGTTGTATTCAAATGATGTTTTTGTATGCCAAAAGTGCATAAAATATATAATATATTTTTAAGAGTAATTTAAGAGTGTATTCATTAAGCCTAATAAACCCTACATCAATTATCTTTATTCATAATCTCATTTTTAAAAAAAAATTTTCAAGCGCCCAAAGTAGAATCCTGCCTTAAGATACCACCAAATGATTGAAAACGTAATAATTGGTATAGGGGGGCACGGCGTCGGCGAAACCTTCTTATCGGACGTGGCTCGAGTCAGACTTGTTGAAACGGCTCCTTTCTCATTTGTATGGTTTCCAATTTGATAAAACCGTTAAAATTTCGAAAAATCCAAAATTATACTATAATAATTTTAAAAAATTTAACGAAAATTTGTTAGATCATTTTTATCGTCGCCACGAGTCTGACAAAAAAGTTTCAGATCGATTGGATCGCGGGAAAGGGGTTAAAAATCGATCCAAATTTTTTTCGACACACAAGCAGACGCTACGAGTTAAAAGAAAGGGAGTAAAAAAATTAACATATAAAAACCAAGTTTTTACAATACTCCCTTTCTCATTTTCTGGTTTCGTGTCTACCAGATGCGTCGGAGTATTTACATACAACTTACTGAGTTGTATGAAAAAACCACTAAAAATTTGAAAAATCAAAAGTTATACTATAATTATTATTTTTTTTAACGAAAATTTGACAGATCTTTTTGATCGTCGCCACGAGTCTGCTGGCAAAGTTTTAGCTCGATTGGATCATGGGAAAAGGGTTAAAAATCGATCCAAAGTTTTTTCGTCAGACAAGCAACCAACCAACCAGACGCCACGAGTTGAAAGAAAGGGAGTAAAAAAGCGAAGATGAACGAACACAAGTTCTTCTAGTCACCTTGAAAACAGAAGATAATTCACGACGGGCCGCGCGCTGTTTGCCGATACACTTGTGACAAACAACTCTTGGACATTTCATTGATAACCGAATGCGCATTGACATACTTCACGTTGTTTTAAAGGAAAACTCGCTCGGGCCGTATCTTATCTAGCGATGAGTAATCCCGCGGCGTCTGCCGGTGACTCGGCCGTGTGAACCGCCGCCCGACATTGAAAATGTCAATATGTCCGGAGGAAATTATCACCAATTCTCGGCTCTGTCCGCTAACAGGGAGATTCCTTTGTGCACACTCCAGAGGTGAACGGCTTCGTACGGAAACAGTGGACGCTGACCGACGGCGTCTTTGACAGGACCGCCATTGAAACTCGACATACTTTAATATCATTGAAAGATTTGGTAGATACTTCGTGGTGCAACATTATAATTTAAAATATGTTTTACTTTACTTTGTAATACACACACAATATGAGCTATTAAATTACAACTATAGTTTCGAGAGGAGCAGTCCCTCTCATCATCAGGTATAGATAATAACTAACTTAAATACAAAATTTATCCATCTAATTGGGTAGGTCAGGGGGTCAGGGGGGCGCGCGGCAGGGAAGGGTATTTTTTTCGCTGAAATCCTAAAAAATTTAAATAAAAATAAAAAAAATAAAAAAATAAAATTCTGGAAACACATTAATAAATAATATCACATTTCAGTCCACTTCACCACTCCTAGAGCTGTTCGGCATACTTTATTAATAAAAAATTAGGGATGACTATGACTTTGGAAGACTAGCCGATTAGTCGGCCGACTAGTCGGCCAAGCCGATCTAGGTTTCAGGGTATTTTCCGTGACGCTTCGTTTACAGCTGATTCGCGCGCAAGTCGCAACCGCCGCCGTGACAAACAATGCGAAGTAAACAAAACGGAGCATGTTTTGGTTACTTCGCATTCTTTGCAAATTCCTATTCTTTATTTAAATAGGAGAAATATTTATAAATGTTTATTGAAGATAAGAAGATATTATTGTTTGTTAATTAAGATACCAATTTTGTTTGATAAATGTCATGGATATTTTTTCTTTACAAGTAAGTAATTTTAGAGACCGATTAGCTAATTACCAAAGGAAAGGTTGCTTTACATTTCAAAATGTGTAAGACTGATTCTCAAATAATAATATTTATTAACAATCAAGGTCTTTATTTAATGTAATTCCACCCATATACATTTAATTGAGAAATACATACAAAGTAAGTATCTAAATTTTTAGTTTGTATCTAAATTATATTATTATATTTTCTTATCTTGAATCATGTAAAAATGATACCCATAAACCTCTTAGGTTTCTATTACTTTTTAAATAGAATAAATAAATAAAAGAAGCCGGATAGTCGGCGCTCTTTGCCGAATAGTCGCCGACTACGAAAGTGGCCGGACAGTCGGCTTTACCGACTAGTCGGAACATCCCTATAAAAAATCTATATGAATGACGATAATATTGCCGTCCGATTATTTTTTATGTGTAAACATCATACCTCCAGCGCCCCTGCCAAAAAATTTAATACCAGAATAATAAACATAAACAGGGTGTCTTGTAGCTACTCTTCTTCATTCAATTTTGAATAGAAAATATTCTTTTCACTCTAGGTAAAATGTGGAGAGTTGCGGAGATAAGCCACATTAAAATTTGCATTTTTTTCCGATATTTCTGACCTACGTTCTATAAAACGTTGAATAATCACTACAGTCACTTATGTGGAATACTAAAAATACACTCGCTTTAATGCGAGATATTTAAAAAAAAAATTAAGGGTTTTAATAATTTATTAGACTTGTATTAAAGCGAATGAATTTTTAATTTTCGTTTTAAATACTTGCATGATAAAAGACTAAAAAAATGTTTTAGAAAAGATAAGTCAGAAATATTGAAAAAAAATGCAATATTTGATGACGTATATCTCCGTAACTGTGGACATTTCACGCAAAAAATATTTTCTATTCAAAGCTGAATGAAAAAGACCCCCTCGGAGTTTTTTCTACTAGCTACGAGGACACTGCAAAAATTTACTCAACAGATGTGTACTATGCGACTAGTTACCACGGTGACAACACATTTTATTGACTTCTCAAACTTAACCTTTTACATTTTTAAAGTTTAAAAAACGAGTAGCTAACCACAAGAATGGTCTTGTGGTTAGGTTAGGTTAGGTAAATCTCGTGATCCAAAGGTTGCGGGTTCGAACCCTACTCCAGATCATCAAGTTAGTCCTATTTTAGTCTTATCTACATAGCACAAGCGTTTAGCTTAGTTTGAAAATAAGAATATTGATGATGTGATACGTATCGTGTGCGCATCTCTATTTAAGAAAAAAAAAACAAGTTTGAAAATGAAAATATGTCCATTCATGTCCCGTTAGGTAGGTAATAATAACCATTTAAAAGAATGAAAAAAAGATGACCATAAAACACAATTGATTGTGTTCAAAAACGCTACACTACTAACTACACGTTAAAATTACCACAGTGGATTACTAACACACCAAAACCACACATTCGTTATTTTCATTTAACATACATACAGACAAATACCAGCTGTTATACCATGTTATACCAAATATGAAATTATTATTGCAAAAAAGTCATTGAGCACGCGGCGATTCTCACGATACAAAATTATTAATAAAAAAACGTCTTCATACGAAATGTCAAAAGATTGTTTTACAAATGTAAAAATATTTTTATTCCAGATACCTACTCGATAAATGAGAGAACGCGACGTGTATACGAATACGTCCCATACATTATATTATTAAATATGCAAAATACAATCGGCGACAGATTCTATTATTCTCTTGGAGGAAATTTTAAAAGCGACTATCGTATTGTATTCCAGTACAAGTTACGAAAAATACAAACTGTATAAGGTGCTTTCTTTATATTCGTGACAATCATTTTTAAGCATTATTATAGTTTATAGGAAAATTCTCCAGAGTAACGAGTGCTTCATACCAGACTGTTTTTATATATTTTAATATTTCAAATATCTCAGTAAAGGATCGATCTATAAAAGTGTTGTCACGTGTCGTGGCTGTAGAGAAATGAATGAAAACACTGAAAATTGATTAGCGATTTATCAATTAATGATTAATTAATTGTTCAATGTACCTAAAAGATTACTTAAGACGAATTTAATTAATACCCGATTAAATCACCCGATTCGTGATTTTTTCACTCGTTTACAAATTCTTCATTATCGCTGGGTAAAACTTTAGAGAAATTTATGTTCAAATATCACAACTAAGTATTTCGCTGGTAGAAACGTTAAAATAAAAGTAAACTATGGCCGCGACACGGCTTTGCTTTTATAGGAAACACGCTGTATTTTCGAAAATTCTAGACGTTTTTAGTATTTATTGCATAAAAGATGTATCTAATGGTGTCGGTCTGTGAATGGTTTTGTTTTTGCGGCCGTGCCGCCTCGCACCGGTTTATACGACCCGTGCGGGGCAGCACGGTCTTGCATTGTAGCTAAAAAAATGTCAACCTGGAGACGAATGAGAAGGACCGATATGGGAGCTCTTGCTCATAAAACGGTCCTGGGTAAGCGGTGGGTACCATTCACAGACGTTTTTAGTTTATTATCGCCATTTCCCGACTATTCCAGACGTTCCTTGAATGTTCCGTTCGTTCCAGAGTGTAGTGGTGTGTTCCAGAATGTCGTGGAAGGTCCTAGAGGTTTCGATAGTTTTGCTCCGTACTGATATTACGAGGGATTCCAGTCGTGCGTAATCACGTTACAATATCATGTGGGAGTTACAATAGTGGCTTCCTGGAGCTCTTGGGTCTTCTACCTATTTCAGGATCTCATGTTGATGTCATGCACCAGCGACGCATAAGTTCAAATTTTCTGACGATTGTTGCTTCACGTGCATGTTGTTTGGATTGCTCTTGTTAAAGATGTGCGATTAATTTTGACAAAATGCCTATGTTTTGTGCATTCTAAGAAAAAACAGTTCAAAACTTGGAATGGATGGATTTATGAATGTGGAATGGGTTATATGATGAACGATAATTTCGGAAGGATGAAGGAAGAAGAAGAGATGGGAGAAAATCAATGTTTAGCGCAAAGTACTAAAGAGTTACTGCGCTAAATTTGGAATACACGGCATTCAATTTAATTTGGAATGCATGACAGTACTATAATTCATGGGTGGGGTGGGATGTTTTGCGCGAGGTCGTAAAAAGTGAAGATGCAAAATTTGTTTACGATCGGTCAAAGATTAAATAATTTAAAAGTAACAAGCAGAGAGAAATTCGTTAAGTTTAGTAAGTAATTTGCACATTATAGTCTATCTAAAGAAATGAAAATACTAATACTAATTTCACAAATTCTGGTAAAGATTACATACAGACCATCAAAATATAAAGACAAGAACTAACGGAAATATTTGTGCATGGTCCGATTCCACGGCTAGTTCCAATAGGTTTGACTTGTTTGAAAAAATTACAACGAGCTTGTAAATGTTGAAACAATTATGTAAAGGCCAAACTTAATACTCCTAAAAAGTATATTGACTGAGTAAACAAGTTGTGCTTAATTACAAAAATACGTTTTGTTTACTAGGGGATGATTGATTTATGTGTCTTAAATATACTCGAGGGGGGCATACTTTAGCTGTGACCCAAGTTCTATATTTTACGCTTTTCTTTTTCTTACTTTCCTAATTTATAATAAAGTGTATTATGTGGAGGATCTACAGTGAATGGACTATTGCAGGCCTCTCCGGGTCGCGTCGCCCTTTACATGACGTGACACGGAGACGGCCTTCAGAGTATAAAATTGTCGACCTGGCGACGTATGAGTAGGACCGATATGGGAGCCTTCGTTCATGAAACGGTCCTAGGAATGCGGTGGGTGTCCATTTACTGTGACCCAAGTCCCTCGCCTGAAGAAGGGGATTAGTTCATATCTGTACAATTTTATACTCTATGGTAAAGATAATTTTAAAAATATCAGCGTATAAAATAATCCGTGAGTTGGAGTCGTGTGAAAGTCATCGCAGATAATATGATACGGCGGACTTGAAATGTTGTATCCTGTACACATGACATTATCACGATTAAAAATACAAAAAATGACATCATCTTTACGAGCGAAGATCACGACGCGGTGGTCGGACATGCCCTGGAGCGCGGGCTCATGCTGTACAGTATTTTAAAAAATACAACAAATCTATACAAGTGTTTAAACAAAGGCATCCACCGAGAAATAAAAATTAAAAAAACTAACCCATAAAAACCAAGTTTATATTACACTCCCTTTCTCATTTACGGGTTGAAACGGGTTTGGCGCTTACCCCACGCGTTGGGCTCGAGTCGGGCGACGCTACGAAAGGGAGTAATAAAAAATTTCGTAAAATCCAAAATTATACTATAATTATTAATTGTTTTTAAACGAAAATCTGTTAGGTCATTTTCATCGTTGCCACGAGGCTGCCTGCAGAGTTTTAGCTCGATCGTATCAAGGGAAAAGGATTAAAAACCGATCCAAAGTTTTTTCGACAGACAAGCAAGCAGACGCTATGAGTTAAAAAAAAGGGAGTAAAAACATAATTGAAACGAAAGAGATTTATAGCGACGGTTATAATATGGACTGTTAACAATAGTGAAGCCTATAAACTATTGTGGAACTCTGGATTTTGCCCAGTTGATCGAGTTGACATTTTCGGGGAATAATTTCCTATTTGATGTTCACTTTTGCAGTCATTTTTCTTGAAATTTCAATCTTCTTCCATACTAAACAAACATAAAATAGCACTTCTCACCAAAAATACTCCACGATCAACAGACTTTTAATACTAGGTAACGAGTGCAGATATCTTATCCAGCGTCATCAGGAGAGCGTCCCATCACCGCGGAGATGAAGGCCGAACTGATTATTTTTTCCGAGGTCGTAAATTATACGCACTTTTTTGTGGAGTGTTAACTTTTTCTACGATAACGGTCGCCAGTGTGCAAAATGTACTAATTACATCTTCGGGCTTTTCTGCGACGTCTCTTAAAGGTGGAATCAAAGTCGTGAGAACAGGGCGCCAAATACTTGATAGTTTGTAACTGTCGTCTCTATTGAAATTAGGATGTTTGTATATTTCAATGGACTCCCTCACTAATCTGGGTATAAGGCGCGGTTCTGTTGACAAGATTTTTGTCTTGTCAAATCTGATGAAATGACTGAGAATCCCTTTGGATGCATGTTCGTAGATTGCCGCGGTGGCAGGACGCTCTCCTGATGACGCTGGATAAGACTTGAGCGCAACGTCGAGATTTGCATCTCAGTGAAATATACGGTCCGTATAAAATCGATCGTTTTATTTAACACATAATAATAACCTTAACTCTTTAATATCAAACATATTATTAGCATTCTTGACACCACAACTCTGTGCGCGGATGGTGCAATATTAATGGCAAATAGCGAACAGGACTCTGCGAGTCTTGTAAGCAGGATGCATGATGTATGCAAGGAAAATGACCTTATTACGAACGTAAACAAGACAAAAGTGATGCTATTCGAGAAAGAGGAAAGTAAGACAACGTGTGAAATTATAGTAGGTAATGAATGTTTGGAACAGGTAGATGAGTCTGTGTACTTGGGAAGTATGTTCGACAGAAGTATAATGCGAGTGTTGATGGCGCCAGAAAGAGAGGGCGACCGCGGAAGACGTGGCATGACCGTATTAACCAGATACTGGAAGATGGTCCCGTTAGAAGCCTCAACGACTGGCGATGATGATGCGAGAGTTGTATGTCAGGTCAGAAGAGTGTAGCGCTCTGTCCACTTTGCCTACCCCCACGGGGAAACGGCGTGATGGTAAGTAAGTAAGTACAATTCTGTGCTTGATTGATTGTTCGTTTGTGAAATCTAATTAAGTGTCTTCGAAGTATTCACTGAATGAAATGTAAAAATCGTCCAAGACCCTAAAGGTACAGATACACATGCCACTTAGTGGCATGCTCATAAATCAACCGGCGGTTGTATGGCTAGTGGCATGCTCGTTACCAGCAATGTGCGTACACACATGCCACTAATAAGCAAGGCCTAGAGAAGGTCGATACTGCGCGTGCTCACGTGCCACTAAATAAGCATGTGTATCGGAGGCTTAATACAGCTGAAAACCCGTCCGCAATACATACGATGTGATTAGTCCAGGTGCCGAGACGCGTCGCTGTGTCGGCATGCAGCGTGGTAGGTGACGCAGAGTCGCCGCGCGGTGAAAGTGCGCGGCCCGCGGATTATGCGGCGGTTACGCAAGACACGACCCGAGAACAAAGAGTAGATCGTGAGCGAGGGAGGCGACCGGCGACGGAGACAGCGGTGGGCGACAGCCGGGATCTGCGCTGATGCTCGTGGATCAAAGCGAACGGATCACGTCACGCGAAAAACAAGCTCTGGGACGGGCACAATGCAAAAGGTACTGGCTTTGAAAATGAACCATCGACAGTTAGAAGCGCCAACGGATAGATTCTTCAGGACCTCGGATACGCGGATGAATGGAACAACAACACGCAAAGTGTAATGTATCTCGATGCGATGGACATGTGTGTGGCGAGCTGGATGGAAGATGCGGGAATGCGTGATGTGACCGCGGAAACGCGAAATTCCATATTGTGCGCTTAGGTACGAAAGACGCACTGCCGCGTGAGATTACCTTGGCGTATAATATTGTTGTATAGTATTGAATAATCTCGTGAATTGGTTCCAGAGTTGTATTACAAGATCGGAAAAATCAAGTATATACAGAAGAAATACAGAAAAAGAGAGAAAACACCACAGAAAGGCTTGCGGGAAAATAGCAGGGAGATATGCATGGCTGTACGGGTGAGCTATTAGTATTAATTAGTATATATAATAGATCAACAATTTATTTTTAACATTGGTGAAGCCTATATTTGTTGCCAATTAATGCAAATTTAATCTGTAAAGTATCCTCTCCTCATGACCTCTCATGAATCCTGTAAACTATCAGATCCGTCGACTTTACAAGTTTTGGTGTACAGCACTGTACAGCATTTTCTTGTTAGATAGTCGTTGTGTTGAGAATGACGTCTTCCATGGTTTATGTTTCGTGGTCTTATATGACTAAGAAGCCCTGTTCTTGAGCCAACTCATCGAGCGAATGCACCTGCCTTTGACAGATGCATTCGCTCTGTAGGATGCCGAATGAGATGGAGAAGAATAGTCGATGCATCTGTAGAGATCTTATTACGATAGTCATCAAGCTGTGGACTAAGTTGTGTCGATTAAAATGTCGATAAAAATCTGGAAACAGTCAAAAATAGCACTCCAAAAACTGTACCAAATTATACAAGAAGACACCATCGACATCCCTGGTAAGACAAGAGTCCTGCCTTCAAGAGTACGCCTCCACCGATCTCTACACTACGTTGTTTTCAGCTAATTGCTGACGCCAAGAATACACAACTCTTTATTTATAGGATCTACCTCCGCTACATCTTCCTTTAAGTTAAAGGGCGCATCATTTACATAAAGGCTCTGTACGGCCTAGCCATCGAAGTCTCCCTAATTTTGTGACTTTCGGCTCATCGTCGTAAAGTTCTTGGTTGTAAAGTCTGGAGTTACATGTCGTAAAGTTCCTGGCTATAATGCCTGCGCCACACTCCGTTCCTTTTGACAGCTCATCGAATTCTCCCGAGGATTCACCTTTCAAATAAAATATGAATTTTGCGTCATCTTTATATGAAAGATACATTATATAGCCCAGGTAATCCAAGTAGAACTAATGGGAATAATCTACCTATGGAATGAAGGATTAACAATGATGTAGTCAGAATACAAGACATTACCGGAAATATATACAGGGTGTACCAGAGCTGGCAGCAGAAACTTGGCCGGTCTAAAATGTTCAAGCAACCATGCCCCAATATCAACAGTTATGGAGATATGCAATATCAAAAATTGCATTTTTTTCAATATTTCTGACTTATTTTTTGCAAAAAGTTGAACTATCATTACAGTAACTTATATCGATAATGATGAATTCATTTGCTTCAATACAACTTAAATAAAATGATAAAAACCTTGTAAAAAATAAGGAAGAAATATTTAAAAAAAAAGCAAACTTTGATATTGCATATCGCCATAACTATTGATATTAGACCATGGTTTCTTAACATTTTATACTCATAACATAGTCAGGAATCTGCCTGCCAAGTTTCTGCTGCTATCTCCGATACACCCTGTACAAGATAGATTGACATGTAGTGAAGTGATATTGTAAATCGAATTTTAGACAAGCGAGTACCATCGTTTACAACGTAGTTTATTATTTGTGTGCCCGCTGCAAATACGACATCACCCCCGCGGCAACGGAGCGGGAGATTTTATAGGACGATAACGGATACAACATCATCAAAGTTGCCCACCGTAAAAGAAACGACGAGCGATCAACTTGTCGACGTTTTGTTTCGGCCCCGGATATTATTGTTTGATGCGCGGAATAAAAACGCGAACCGCCGCTGGACGGGTACCGCGACGGTTGTAACGGCGTGTGGGTGTTTACTGCGCCATTATCCGCGGCCGAGTCGTTACACGCTCGCGTGCCCCGATCCGCGTCAAACTCCATTTGCTCCAAATAAAATGTTCGCGCCGAATGGAGGATCGATGCCTTGCCGAGGTGGTCGCGAGGTACACAGATGATCTTTAACAACGCCTCGATGCATCGCCGGGTACCGAACCCCGGACCCTTCAGCCATGTATTCACTAGGGGACAAATCGTCCCTCAACAGCACGCGCGGCATAGAGTCTACGTGCCGTTGCAACGTCGTGCACTGTTCCGTACAACATAGCGCGGCATTTCTACGTGCCGTGGCAACGTTGCCACGCGCACGGTGCCCGAGCGAGCTCACTGCGACATTACGCTGAGCGTCAGTACCACGTGGTATGTTTACAAGTGAATGCGCATGCGCTGTATTCGTCAACATGACAGTGTGGGGAAACGAAATTGTCCTTCAACTCATCGAGCTGCACCAAAGCCGTACAATGTTGTGGTACACTTCAAACCGTGAAATTAAAATTAAAATGATGTGATGACCAACGGCGTTCCTTGATATTGTCTCGCTTGGCTACGGAAGGCCCGATTATTTGTAACAAATTGTCAAAATCAGTTGTTGTCATTCGAGTGAAATTGACAAAAGATCCGTCAGACATTTGAAGATCGGATAGAATATCCATCCTTCTTTCTCTTTGCAGTAAATAATTTCGTACCCACCACCTTTTTCTCCTCTTAAGTTTCGATAAACTCGTTAAAATAAATAGATACGCAGCTGTCATCATAACCTCATCGGGCGGCAAGTGTAAATAGATACGCAGCTGTCATCATAACCTCATTGGGCGACATTTCCGCGACAAGTGATATGTGAGTCCCGGTGTGTACACGTCAAATGACCGCGTCATTGTCCCCGAAACATGAGCGTAGATGTTGATGCGACATGCAGCGCGGAATGTTTCGCGATTTATCCCCTAGTGAATACATGGCTTTCAACTTTAGGGATAAAGAGGGAGCGACTCAGAATGATGGTCTTTACGAATGCTCCACTGCAATAATCATCCTATCTTGGGCAGTTTGAAGGGCCAGCAAAATGTACATCACTAGTTGGTTGCACCTTCACGACTTTTTTTCGCTTCTTATTTTATTTATTTATTTAATCGTTTTTTATATTAACACAATAGCAGGTTTATTGGAAATTTATTCCAACCATACACACAATTTAGTATTACAATTGAAACATATTAGGTGCACCCAAAAGTAATCAATTATTTTTGGTGTGGAATGTTTGCTTCAGTCAAGCTTAGTAAAGTGAACGTGTAAAGACGTGTTTTATACGTAATATTATAATCCGAGATCTTGTGACTTGTGACAATTAAATTTTTTTTTTTTATTACTCTGTTGTAAAATGGCGGACAATCAACTGACTGAAGAACATTTACGCCATTGCATGCTGTTTCATTTTCTATCGGGTGTTAATGCAACGGTTACGACAAAGAAAATTTGTGATGTGTATGGAGACGTATTGAAAATAAATAAGTGCCAACGTTGGCTTAGAAAATTTTCCGATTGTGATTTTGACTTGTCTGATAGCGATCGAAGTGGGCGCCCGGTAGGGTTTGACAATGACGCTTTAAAAACACCTAGAAGCATATTTTTCTTAAAAGTCTACCAACAATATGGCAAAAGGTCCTAGATACGATGGAGATTAAATCGATTAAAAATAAAATTAAATGTAGTTTAATTCGGTATATAATGTTATAGACAAAACTAGCTCCATTCAGAATATTTTCAAATCTTTCAGAACAGTGCTGGATTTATGTCATAGAGACATTATTAATCAATTAATGTATATTATAGATATCTCACAGAGATGAAACTGTATTTCTTATGGGAATTTGAATATATATACAACTTCCAAAAAAAATGAATAAGCATGGTATATTCTATCATGGGTGGAAATGGCGAATGTTACATTGTGTAAAGTGATCACTTAAGCCAACCATAAGATAGGTCATAAGTCCTATGTACACCCAAATGACTTCTATACCTACTTTCCCATAAGAAATACAGTTTCATCTCTGTGAGATATCTATAATATACATTAAAACTAGCTCCGTTAAAACGAGACGAGTAGTAGATGAATGAGGAAAAGGAAGAGTTAAACTAGGTTTCTGGAAGGGTAAAATTGCTTTAGTCTTCTTCTTTTGAAGACAGCTGTGGTCAGAGATGATGTGATATACGTGCAAAGTTGATTCTGCAGCCTAGCCAACTGCATATCGAACGAGGAGCTGAAGGATTTGATATTATGAATGGGGAAAACTTTGCTACTGTGAATCACACATACTAATTTTGACACCATAGGCAGAGGAACAATACAATGGATAGAAATGAGTGGTTTTCATTACCGAAGTGTGGATGTTGGACGATGATCAGATTTAGTAGCTCCAGTCTTCTTGGGAAGTTAAGACCGTTAGAGGACCGACGACTTTCGCGGCCATTTATCATGATCAATTCATTTATATGGGCTATTCGACCGTGTATATTAAGGGGGGGGTAAGGTTTTTAAATTATTTTTTGCATTTTATTTTTAATTTTTTAAACGAATGTATAACATCGTAAGAATATTGTGTCAAAATTTCAAGTCAATCGGAGCAAAATTGACGAAATTATGAACATTTGAGCGATACTCAGACTGATTTTCTATACCTGCTCGGGCAGCTGAGAGAAGCGCTCATCTGAGGACTACCGGACGTGCTTATTGTATTGGAAGAGTTTTGTGTAGACAAGGACAAAAAGATGCTGATGATGAAAGCTTTTTGCTGTGTGAACATGGTATCGACGATTATGTGTAAGTATAAAATAAGTGTTGAGTTTTATTTTGAATTTTACAGTGTGCAAAACTTTACAGCGTTTTCCCCACATCACACGTTTTCAAAGTCGGTGTCCATCATAACTTCAAAACTACTGCACCGATCCTTTTGAAATTTTGAACACTATTTCTGTACATAATTTACAGAGTATTTTTGAAATTTGTTATTAATTTTTATTTTTTAATACCAAATTAGTCGATATTTTTCGCAAAAAATCGCGTTTTTTCCTTCAAAGTGTTCCAAAAAATTGAAAAATTGAAATTTCAAAAAACCCTTCCAGCGTTACCTGGGAAAACCTATTATCTAACGAATGAAGTTTGATTTTTTGATTTCAGATGATCTAGCACCAAGCTATGATGGACACCGCAATTCTCCTTTTTTCCGAGACACGTCCGAATAATTGCTGCCATTGCCGTATTTTTTAATATTTCGTCTTGAAAATTTTACACAATATTCTTCAAATGTCATACTTTAATGTACCATTGGTTTAAATAAAGAGATTTTAACTGTGTCGTCACAAAAAAATCACAAAAAATGTCTTTTTTGTACGAATTAACCTTACCCCCCCCCTTAATTAAACAACCGTTATATCTAGTATGAATCGTATCCCTTGCAGGTTTTCACAGCCGGCAGGTGATTATGGAATTTTGGTTATGTTACCGCGTTAATAAGCCCACATTTCAGCGGTCGTTGTCAAAGCTAATCTTGCATCGTTAACAATTAATAATAAGAAAATAATGTTCTTGACACGACACCATCAAATTTCAAGTCGGAATAGCTCTGAACACTTTATACAGAAAATTTAATTTCAGCCATCAAAGACGCCTTCCTTTATGCATGTACCTTTGCCTTAGACACGAAAACTATATTACATGGCGAAGTAAATCTTCAAAGGGAGTGCCATTTTGTCGTTGATTAATTGATTAAGGCTTTAATTGATCAGAGGTTGTTTGGTGAAGTTCTGAAACAAGTTGTACCCTCTATAATCAGGGCTGGAGCAAGTTTCTAAACAACATTTAAAAAATTCCGAATAATATTCTGCTCAACAACTAGAAAATCAATCATATTTTCAGTTAGGTCGGTTGATAGTACCGCAAGGATACGAATCTGAGGTCTTACGAAGAAACAAGAAAAATCCAGCCAAGTACATGTGCATTTGAAAACAAAGATATATAAAAAATCCAGACATTTAAAAACAGACCTGTCAAAAGCTTCAACAACCGAAGCGCGTGCATGAGAAGTATGAAAGTGGATGACGGAAGAGTGATGTTCTATCCTCTCTGCTTACCCCTGCGGAAAAAGACGTAGTGATAAGTACAATGGTTACAGATTACATTTTTTATGAATGAAAACACAATTGTACAAAACAAAACGTTACAAATTCAAAATGAGCATGAATAAGACATTAAAACCATCGTACAGGTACACAGCGCATGGGATCCAAGGTCGATTATGTCGAAATTGCATGTCGAAAATGCGTGTGCATTTTGATCAAATATGGTACGTGTGATAATAAGTGAAAAATAAATGCAGCGACAAAAAAAGACAAAGATTATTAAATAAATTAAACATAAAAAGTCACTTCGTTTAAATCACTGTATTATTAATAATCACAAAATAATAATAGCTGATTACAATAGTATCAAATATATTAATTAACGGCCGCTTAAAAACAAGCGAACCGAAAATATGATAAGCAACCGAACCGAAAATAAATATCGTCGATTAATCAGAATATTTATTTTAATTGACGTGTACTCTCTCCATCACCGACAGAGCGCACGGAGGAGTGCGCCAACGTGAAAAGATAAAATTGCAGAGCGTGCACAATAAAAGCGATCATCAAACAACGTATTGTTAAATTATATTAAACACGCGCTAAATGAAAGCATTTATTGTTGCAATAACTAAAAACAATAATAATATGAAGAATCAAACCTGGCGGCCATTGAATGCGATGCGAGCCGCGATAATTGGAGAAAAGACGTATATCCCGACGTTTCAGCGGCCTACGCGTGTGAACTTATCATACTTGTGTAGGTACTAGCGAAGGGAAAAACTACATTTCAAAATGAAGACTACAACACACACACGTTCACCAGTTTGAAGACTACAAAGTGTACACTACAATTGTAGTAAAAACTACTTGAAGTGAAGTAATTGTAGTACTACGAAAAGAAGTGAAGTAAATGAAGTGAAGTAATGAAGTAATTGTAGTAATGAAGTGAAGTAATGAAATGAAATGAAGTAATGAAATGAAATGATACGGAATGAAAGGAGAAATAGGATACGTGTAGTATTATATAAGTGAAGAAGGGAAATGAGTAGATTGTAATGAAGATTGGTAGTATAGTATTTCATAGTATTTAATGAAGTGAAGTAATGAAGTAAGTTATGTTACTGGTGAGGGTAACATTTTTTTCCAAATGTAAAAATTTTGGGAGAGCTTAAAAAAAAAAAAAAGATTTTCCCAAACCAAGGGGTGGGGGGGGTGTTACAGTTACAGAGATGTTATTCGTTTACCTCATCAACTTCCAAAAAATGTCTTCATGGGTTTGGCCCAAAATTTTTCAAAACCATGGGGGGGGGGGATGGGAGTTGGGGGGGGTCGGTGGTTACAGTTTCCAAAGATTATTCATATATCTACATCAACTTCCCAAAAATTGCACGTAAAAAATTAATGAAGTGTACTATTTGAAATTTATACTTTCAATAACTTTGGTGTTTGTAGTTTGTAGTGTGCACTACACTTCAAAACGTGCGAAGTGTGCACTTCAATGTAATGTAGTACTACATTGTAGTACAGAGTGGACCCATCACTAGTAGATACATCATGTGCGCGATAAAGACCCAATTACTTGAAACTACAAATGTTGCAAATTCACTTAAGCGTTGAAAACACGCGGAGATAACTCAAATAAAAAATGCGCGCGGACGTTAGAAATTGATCCAAAACCTGGGCACCTTGCCAGGGACAGCAGAAAGCCGCGATGCGAGGTAAAGCCATGTATTCACTAGGGGACAAATCGCGAAACATTCCGCTCGGCATGTCGTATGAGTCAACATCTACGCTCATGTTTTCGGGACGTACAGTCGACGCGGTATTAGATGTATGTACACACCGGGACTCGGAGTGATTATCGTCGCGGAATGCCACTCCGATGATGGTATGATGATCAGCTGCAGTATCTCATTTGGCGAAAGACAGGGTTTCCGCGCAATCGAAATGTTTTTTTGGGGTTGCGCAAATTTTCAACTTAACGTGTTAACTGTAGTAGTAAATGAACTATTAATTATTAAAAACAAGGTTCCTGTTTGCAATATTAATTATTGTTGCCACACGTCGCGGGAAATGGAAAGGTCGCCCTATGGGAGTTTTGATGTGACAAATGGTATCTGTTATGTTAATGAGTTTTATCGAACGTAAGATGGAGAAAAAAGAGGAGAAGCACGAAATTTATTTACGGCAAAGAGAAAGAAGGACGGTACCTTCTATGCGATTCTTCGATCGATATCAGCTCGATGAGTTCAAGAAAAACAATTTCGTTCCCCATTATTGTCAGTCTTGACAGATACAGTCGCTTATGCGTATTCACTTGTAAACATACCACGTGGTACTGGCGCTCCGCGTAATGTTGCAGTGAGCTCGCTCGGGTACCGTGCGCATGGCAACGTTGCCACGGCACGTAGAAATGCCGCGCTATGTTGTGCGCGACGTCGCGGAACAGTGCACGACGTTGCAACGTCACGTAGACTCTATGCCGCGCGTGCTGTTGAGGGACAATTTGTCTCCTAGTGAATACATGGCTTTAAACTTTGACGAAGCTCAACGAGACGGTACACATCAGCAGTAGGTAAGCCGCGCCAATTTAAATTAGGAGTGCAGGTGGCAGACGATGCGAGAAAGCAAAATTAAAGTGGCGACGAAAGAAGTGATACCGAGAGCACAAAATGATCAAGAGACGAAAGGTCAATGGACGAATCCACCATCAAATTTGTAAAATATCTGCTGTGAGATTAATAATATGCAGAGCTGGGGAGGCCGCTCCAGAAATAGAATGTTGCATTTCTCAAAAAGATAATGATTCATCAGATTTAAATATTGGGTCACTGTCCTGTCGAAAGGTAAAAGAAAATCGTTTTCCACCGATTCTTCAAGAATTTCAGATATTCAGAATCCATAATAAAATTAATTTCAACCAAATTTCCAGATCCAAAAAAACACCCACACAACAATATCGAACGAAGATGACGGATTTACAGTATTTGAGATAATATGTACATTTAAAATTTAAGGATTTTTGACACAAAAAGATTGACAAATTTATTAATCAATCAGAAGAGACACACAGAAAAATCATATTAACGAAAAACTATTTTAGCTGCTACCGGGATTCGAACCAACGGACCTCCACTCTATCCGGGAACGGCGCGTTATCCAATTTCACCAGGGCAGCTTGGTTAGTTCATATGTAGTCTCTTTCTAATTGATTAACACACATATTATTCCATTTTTTAAAACAATCCACTTTTCATAATGCGAAAGTATTTTTTCATAGAACTTTAACCACAATAATGTGTTTTCTTTAATGTACAAAAATATTCAATTCACTTTCGTCTCTTCAGACAACCTTTATTCAAAACGAGAAAGGCACGTCTTGATATTGTTTCGAAAAATGTAATCTCTTTAACTTATTTGCTTCAACAACAATACAAGCTTTCTTCGCGGTACATAGCTTTCGCAATCCGCTCGTTTAGCTGCAACGCTAGAAGTCTCGAGGAAGAATATTATAAATGGCGACATTCCTAAAATATTTTGTGGAAAAGTTCATCCCCTGGAGCGAGAGGGAATTGATTACATTTCTTAGCTGCAGTCTCCCTAGCGTGATCATCCCTTATATAAATGGAAGCGGGCATCGTATTTTTCCAAGCTCTGGCGATCACGCGAGCTCGCAGCTTCCGAATTACGGTACTGAAAATATTTTCCAGATAAACTTTATTCCATTTATTTTTGTAGCAGACAGTTTTAGTCACTTCGCAATCTTGCATCGCTTCTACGATTTTGGGTAGGAATTTTTTAGAGAATTTTGAATCTTTTGTGTGTCTGTTATGATTACGAAAAAGATAGATGGTTGTCGGTTTGTATTATTGGTATTTTTTGGATTTTTTTCAGTTTTCTGCAAAAAGAATGAATTTGACCAGGTAATCTATGATTTTTTAGACGCATTTGACTTAGTTTCTTAAAATCACCCCAATCCATAGCGTTGGACTACGGGTATTGTTATGGTAATCAGGACAAAGTTGACTAGTAAACCTGACTATTATGAGAGAGTGATAGATTTTATATTTTAATCTGCTAATATATTATTCATAAAGGGCGAGATAGAAGAATGTCGAGGAATATGAAGACGACAGATGTCATGGCTCCGCAACATTCACGAGTGGACTGACATCACGGACGACGGAGAGCTATTAGACAGGAATGCCTTTTTCAATGATCGCCAACGTAAGGGGGATCTGATACGGCACAAAGAGAAGAAGAATATTTTACTGTTTTACTCATAGGTCTGTTGCATTTGTGGTGGAGCCAGACCTCCTTGAACTCTAGTCCCTCGAGCGTCCCAAACGGACCAATCGCGCTCGAGGGATATCGCCCAACGAGAAGCCCTAGGCGCCGGCAAAGTACCGAACCATTCTCCCACCGACCGGCGCCCGCGACACCACGCTCAAACTCGCGCTCCGTATATTGTTGTATACCGCATTCTCCAGCATGTTAAGTTTTGTGACTTCAATAAACCAACGAGTTAATTATGAGTAATACTTTCTATTCACCCTGTATCACTCCCGCATCAGCCTTGTCATACACCCTCACGCACATTTCACACACACGCCTTCAGCGTTCACTCAACCTACAATCAGACTGATTGTGCATTTTGGCAGAGGTGCACAGTCACACTGATTCCTTCGCGAATACACGCACATTAATATCTAAAACAACACAACTGCCAAAAATCTATCATTTTAACATCATATATGAAGTGTTTTATTCAATTAGTTACTGTGTATAATTTTTATTTACAAAGTCATTTTTTATTACAGAATTATTAATAGACTAAAGAATGAAGATGTTAAGAAAGAATTTTGGAATAAGAAAGGATGTTAAGAATAAGAAAGGGTCGCTCAGATGGTTTGGACATGCTGAGCGAATGACTGAGGGAAGAATGGTTAGAAAAATATACGACGCAAGAGAGGAAGACCGCGGAAGACGTGGCGTGACCAGGTTCACCAGACACTAGAGGATGATCCTGTTAGGAGTCTCAACAATCGTCGAACTTGTATGCGAAGATGTATAAATGTGGATGAGGCGGGATTTGTGTGTCTATCCTCGTAGCCTACTTTTTTTTTATTTTTATAATTGGGTAATGGCCTTTGTGGTCTTATTTTTATTGCTTTCTAGAGTACGTTTTCTTAATACTGTTTAAATAAACTGTAAGGATATCATCATTTTGTTTTTACTATTTTTTTTAATGATGCCATGCATCGTAAAAAAACACCAATCGCAACAAGCGTTAGGGGGCTATATCTAAAGTAGTAACAAAATATTTATCAAATTTTTGGCGTCAAAATGACAGCCTAGTAAAGCGTACCACCCCGGCCGCAACTTTGGGCCAATGAAGATCTGGAAAAATGCCAAAACGGCGAATGGATGCGTTGCATCTGGCTGGAGAAGACCTTGGAATCGGCTGCGAGAGCGACCCAGGCCCGATCATTGTGTAGGTGCATTATCGTGGCGTGTCTCATGTGATCCGAGACCAGGGAATGCAATCCCGATCCCGCGAGATCTCGAGACATTTTACGAGATTAATCCCGAACCGAAAAATCGGACGAGATTATCGGGATTGATCAGCATTTTTTATGTTTTGTATGTTTAATTGTATACGTCTATAGAGCTTTTAGTAAGTACTTAAAACTTATGTCCATGTCACATTCAAATGATGAAAATAGCTTTGAATAATGTTTGCTGTATTTTATCAACCTAACATAGTAATAAAAACTACTACTAGTTGTTAGTTGCTTGGAAAAAACTTTAATGCAATGATTAATAATGAGCATTTTATTAAAATTGCTGATATAAAAATGCAAGGCATTGTCGTTAATTACTATTCAGCTCTATAAACAACAAAAAAAAACACAAAAGTATTCGGGATCCCGAGAGGGCAATCCCGACTCGGGACTGCATTCCCTAATGAAGACCACTGTATGGTAGTATTGATGTGAAGGAGAAGAGAGGATTTTGAAAGTTTCCAAGACATCTCTACATGAGAGAGTACGGGCATTATCCTTGACTTTACCCAACCGAGTTCCTCCAGGGCATGCTTGGCTACAATAGTTTAGAGACTAGAAGGAATGTGCATTTATAGTTGATTATGACATACGATTGTTGCGCGGTATGATCGATAAACCTGTAATTATGCGGAGCATTGGTCTATATGTTTTTTATTAGACAGCGTCAGCATAGATTGTTTCACATTCCAACATACAGGACCAACCTGCCAATGGTTATGCCTGTTGAAAGAGCTACTGCTATGCTGAACAATATTACTCTGGACTTTGATCTGTTCCATGTCTCTGAGAGGATTTTCCGAAGCAGGATTCTCCTACACCTTTGATATGAATGAATTTATATAACTTTGATATTTTGTTTGTATATTTTCTCACTTGTTAATAATATTTACGAATTAAACATATGTTTGTTATGTAAATGTTATATTAAAAATAAATAAATTGAAGTTGAAAAAAAATTAAAATTGAAATTGAAAAAAAGACACTGTGTTTAGGGCCTTTCCAGATATGTATTTCTCTGTTTGATAACATTTACTATTTTAAGTAATATTTTTATGAACTATAACTATGCACTTCTTTGTATATTTATTTTATAAACAATGTATTGTATCTCTCAAAGATGAAACTATTTATATGAGAAACGTGTATGGAAGTTTTTTATATGGTTATGGCCCAGGGCTTATAGCCTATATGAGCTGGCTTATACGATTACTCTATAAAATGCAACGTTCACTAATTCCATCGAAACAACATCCAACATCACAAAATTTTGAATTTGAAGGGTCTATGAAAGACATTTGTAATCCTCCTCATGAAATAGTATACATAGATTTCGCAGCTGATAATGATACCTCTATATTTTTTAAATTTGATAATGCGAGAATATTCTGACGTTGAAACTGGTTAACGTTGCTTTGTATAGAGTGATCACATAAGGCAGCTCAACAGGTTGTGTAAGCCCTGGGCCATTGTATAAAAAGACTTCCATACGCGTTTCTCGTATAAATAGCTTCGTATCTGTGAGACTTATTTAATTTATCATAATTAAACACTAATAGTAACGTAATAATAGAATTCGGAGAAATTTACGCACGTTTACGAAATTTACAAAACCTCTAGAACCTTCCACTACATTCTGGAACACATTACCTCACTCTGGAATGAGCTACAACATTCGAGGAACGTCTTAAATAGTCGGAAAACGGCGGGAACAAACTAGAAACGTGTTTGCTATAAAAGCGATAGCGTTGCGGCTAGTGTTAAGTATTATTTTGACATTTCCACCGATACGAGATTAGCGACAAGCCGTGGCGATCGGTGTCACCAACGCTGTGTGATACCAGTGATGCGCAAATTAATAAAGCGAAATACTTACGTGCGATATTTTTGTTTTTTATTTATTTGTTCTTTTCACATAAAGTAATACAATTCAACTTTTAAAATAAGGAAAAATTATTCAACTATGTATATTAGAGTCAGAAACTCGTGCATAGAGAAGGAGCATTGAAGGTGTAAAATCATAGATATGCATTAACCTAAGTAGTACAAAATAGAAATAGTATTATATTAGTAAGAAGTAAGAGTTTAATTTTGTTTTTATTTAAATTTTGAACAGAAATTTCTCGTTACCCAGCGATAGTAAAGAATTTATAGACGAGTGATTAATTACAAAACAGTGTGATTTAAATAATACTGTTTAAATTTAATTCATGTTAAGTGACTTTGTACATTGAATAACTAATTAATCTATTTTTATTAATTAATTAGAAAAGACATACAGAAAAAATCAAATTAACAAAAAAATATTTTAAATGCCGCCGGGACTCGAACCACAGACCTCCAATTCTATCTGGGAATGGCGCGTTATCCAATTTCGCCACGGCACTCTGGTAAGTTAACGAAAAATTTTCAGCCTTATATGTGGTCTCTTTTTTAATTGACTAACATTTTTTATTCCATTTTTAAAGCAATTCATTATAAAAAGTGGATACAATAAGAATGTGTTTCCTTTAATATAATTAATTAATCATTAATTAATAAATCGCTAAATAATTTCCAGTTTCATCATTCGTCTCCCAGAGCCACGACGCGTGACAGAACCATTAACACGGTACGTCGAGTACCTTCGTGGCCCTTGTTGGCTCTTTTTCCAGGCACGCACAACGCATCCGGCTCGGAGGACCAATAGAAAGCGCGGCTGAAATTAATTTGAGTGCGAGCAAACAGCGTCTCGCAGCCGGGCTATTTATACCGGCTCCGTCTGCGC
The DNA here is from genome assembly GCA_016648135.1 of Agrypnia vestita. Classification (NCBI taxonomy): domain Eukaryota; kingdom Metazoa; phylum Arthropoda; class Insecta; order Trichoptera; family Phryganeidae; genus Agrypnia; species Agrypnia vestita. The sequence continues at coordinate 88,617 of JADDOH010001361.1, read as the reverse complement.
AAACAGCCCGATATCTGGGTCGCTTCTCGGAAGGAAAAATACATTAAAAAAACCTTTAAATCATGCAAATTTATTGCAGTCTCGGGCGCGTGCAGACAGATGCACCGCCGGGCCCGCCCCCCGCGCCCGCCGCCGTCTGCAGGAGTCGCCGGCCGCTGGCGCTCAGGAGCCGGCGACCGCCACACTTACGTTACAGTATCGAATCTGAAATGTTTTCTCTAGATGCACTTGGATATTGTGACATTTGACTTAGGGGGATTTTGGCAGATAACAGATAACACAGGTACAATAAAATGTGTGAATAAGAAGGAGAATGGAGAATAAGATATATAAAATTCACACTTGTAATCCCAATTATAATAATTTCGTTGTCCATCGTATAATGTCCGCAACTAATTTATAGCATATAATCTTTTTCCGTTCTCTTTTTTCGTTTTCCTCTTCTTTATTTTTTCAACCGACATTTAAAAGTACCTTAATTTTTGAAAAAATAAATGACATGACTATTTATAGAGCTGCAAAGCGTCTGGCGGAAGAAATGACCCGCAAAAAGCGTCCGGTAATCATTTAATATGAGTGCATATTACTACCCCGTCAAACGTATTAAAAAATCAGGTTTGATATTTTTACGTATTAGTTATTCATTTTTTGTTATTTTTTATGATCCGAAATCCCCCGACCTCAAATGTCATAATATCCAAACCTTCTTACCTACTACAGTGTACGTCTACAGAAAATATTTCAGGTCTGGCGGTCGCTGGGTCCGACTCTAATACGCTCCGCGCATTACGATCTCGATCTTTGGTGAACCGCTGCGCGACCCGCGAACTTTAATGGTCGCTAAGTTGAGTCGCGCAGCCAAATAATTGGATGTCTAGCCGAGTCGCTTCTTGAACTGATAGATTAACCCGCGTCACGGCACGATTTAAGAATATTTTTTAAACGCAGTGTCTGAACTGTTATAAAAAGGTGCTCGAGTATAGGTAAACAAATGAAAAATAAACATCTTCTCAAAAATGCAAAAAATTAAATTTAAACACCAGTCCTATCTTAAATGTGTTCCCAGCCATCCTCTCACTTTAATTTTTTTTTATTTATTTTTATTTATTTAATTTATGGTACAAATACAGTTCTTATATATAACATATCAGATTAAACATTTTTTTAAATACTCGGTAGTCATGTAGACATCATCAGTGAAGAGAAGCTCTTGAGTCTGATGAGGGAGCCACAGTTCTTATTCCTTGTTATAATATATAGGTACACAGTGTATACAAGTTATTTATTAATACAGTAAAAAGGTAAATTGATAATGAAAGTATAGGAGTTATTTTGAAATAAGCTATAGGTTTAAATGATTTATGAATTTAAGTTTGATTTTAAGAAAATTTTAATTTTTTTGATTTGCTCTGAGAGGTTACTTGATGCATCGTATCTCGATAGGTAAGTTATTATAGTAATTAATGGCTTTAAAAATATAGTGATGCTGTGTACGAATATACGAAATAAAATATACGAATTATCAACATCTTTGTATGTCACACGTATGGAAATAAAAAAAATTCAGAGACGTGTTTCGCTTTTAAGAGGGCATTGTCTATCTCACTGATTGCTAATGCCCTCATAAGGCGAAACACGTCTCAGAAAATTAAAAAAACGTAGAACTTAAAAACAATTGTTTTTATTTCCATATGTATGATTATGGATTTATTACGACTTTTATTTAAAACATATATTTGGAAAAAATAAATCGAAATTAAATATTTATCTGGCAGAATATTATGAAATATTAAAATTTGAATAGTATGTTAATATTATTGTGATTGAAATATTACGAGATATACCTCTTATTTCGGTTTCTTCTCAAAATATATGCTTAGGAAAAAGTCATGCTTCTTGTTCTCTCTGCACGCCCCTGCTATAAATCTATACTAAGGCTTAGCATAGACGCGAAAAAATGTTCCGTCATTTCTGGCGGGTTACGGCTAGTAACATGATAAACCCTTGAAACAATTATGAAATAGTAATTTTTCAGAGATCACCGGTTTGCAGAAGGCCTGTGCCGAAGTGCGTCAGACATAATCACAAGAGAATGCATTCTAGATTTTCGCACAACACCTAAAAGAGAAAAACTGCAAGTGCTATGCCAACGTAATCGAGATTACTTTTATGGCACGATTAAAACAACTTTTAACGCGCGGTTTGGTCACACTCGTAACAATAATTCAGCAACAAAGAGACCATAATGCCGTACCTTGGTGCGGTAGCCTCATTCCCGACGCCGCTCTAGCCGGGGATGCAATTAGCGCCACTCGGATTGCTCCAACCAGAATTCAGCCGAGTGCGAGACGTTTGGACTGCTCACGATAGCGCTACGCCTCGATAGAGCTGAACGAGAACCACGGCTGTCGTGCGAATTGATCAAGATAGAGACGAGACGAAATTATATTCTTATGAGAAAATAGGTAAGTCTTTGGGTGTTCATAGGACTTACGACCCATCGTACGGCTGGCTTAAGCGATCACTTTATACAACGTTCATCATTTCCAACCATGATAGAATACCACATCTATAAAAAATTTGAAAGTTGTATATATATATATACAATTTTTATTTTTTTATTTAACGCCCTTATGGCTTTTACAAAAAAATATACAAAATATAAATTTAAAAAAAATAACATAAGACAGATATGCAGTTAAAAGATACAAGTGCATATAATGGATGTGTAAATTAAAGAGAAGTTTAAGTAGTCAGAAGAAAATGATTGTAAGTAGTAAGAAGAAGAAAAAATAGATTGCAGTTAAAATGATTCGAGTACATCTTATAGGTTTGTGTAAATTAAAAAGAGATATTTAAATAGTAAGAAGAAGAAGAAAAAGAAAAATTTATTACCTTTTTCCATTTAGTTGAGATGCAAAAAATTGTATCAACTTTGCCCTATATTTAAATTTTACAACCCGTTTCATATGTATGTTGTAATTATTATTACTGCGACCGGCAGACAAAGCTTTTTCATTCCCCTTAATTAATCACAGATGTCATTAACGAGATATCTATTTTTGATTAGAATTTTTTAAAGCAATATCCTCTATATGTGTAATGAGATTCTTCCGAATCATTAGCATTACACTAGCCGTACGATGATAGGTAGTCAGGCCTATGAACACCCAAAGACGTACTTTCCCATAAAAAATATAATTTCGTGTCTATGAGACATCTACAATATATCTTGATTAATTTATTAATTTATCAGCCCTGATGATGGACCCTGCAATGGGATCCGAAACGTCGGCCCGAAAGGTCGTAACAATACGGCATAATACCCCAGTAAACACAAACTTGAAGAATCTTGATTAATGACGTCCCTGGGACAAAATCCAGAACAGTGTTCTGAAAAATTTGGACAAACTCAAAGTATTCTGAGTGTGAATCGATGTTGAAAATTCAGTTGTGCATTATTGACTGGCACAAACATTGGCGTACATAATAGACACGTTATTCCCATACTATCCTTATTTCAAATGTAGGAAATGCAGAAAAATCAGGTATTTTGAAGTTACGTTGACTAAAATAACATACTCATTACTACAATAGTGTACGATACTCTTTTTTCCCCGGGACTCTTTGTTCGGCGTACTGTCGCGTCTAATCACAAAGAAGGTCCGTTCGATAACGAATGCAAGTAAGGCAATTAATTACCTTATTTTTGACATGCCACGATTTTTCGCTTGTAACGTATCTCCAATTTATTATATCATTGGGCACAAGCGTCGAAGTTAGCAATAACGGCAACAGGAGGAGGGGGAGACAGCGGGGAGACGATTACCGCAATGGTGATAATAATTGCCGTTCCCACAACTAAGCTTCAAACCATAGACGTGTAATTTAGACTAGAATAGACTCCACCACCGATCGGTACGAGAGTCAATTTATAGAATACTTAAAAGACATATCATTGAGAATGAAAATATTTACGTATTTCATTGCATAACAACATATAAACTTATCTAACATACGATTGCATACTTTCTCCGTTATATTTCGCATTACACGCTATTTAATGTCTGCGAAATTAATTGAATATCGTGTGTCGTGTTCTACAAAAGGCTGTCAAATTAGCTGAAGAATGCTGAGTCATCCAATGCAAGATGTATTGTATCATCGTTATTTTGGACATTGCATCTTTCTCAGGTTATCATGGACGGCTAGACGTGCAAAACCATTCTTTCTCCAGGAGCTGAAGATCAAAGACAGACCGATTACCTTATGTAAAAGGCGAATTCTGAAGTATCTCAAACAACCAGGTGAAAATAACCAGGGGGAATAGATGATTTTGAAATCATAAGCGAAAAGATGCTCTTCAACAAGATGTACGGATCAGATGAAATATACCAGGATCATCTATATACGCAGTGGAAGACTCAGAGAGGGATTGTTATGGAGACGACTTTTCCCAATACTGGACTTCAGAAAGATGCTTTGTAAAATAATTTCTACAGTACATACATATTTTCTTAAACTATCTTAATCGGCTATTAGCTACTATAGGTCGACCACAATCAAAAGACCATTCCCTAGCTTTGTCCGGTAAGAAGAAAGCGGGGGAAAGTTGCCTGGCAAGCCCGTATTACAATCCTCAATATGATATTCCAAATAAATACATATTTTTTAGTATAAAAAAGGTTACTTACGAGAAAAATTTCTTTTGTGTTCATTTTTTGCATCGTAACGACACACATATTTTTTGCGCACATTCTTTTGAATGCGGTCTAGCTATAGTTTGTGGTTATTCGTTGCAAAATAAATTAAACACAAAGTCACTTAGTTTAAATCATTATATTTGTTTTAAATAAAAGAGTCATTGATAAAACATACCTACATTAATTCAAGAAAAAAATTGGTTGTCTCCAATTTAGAGTGTTTATAGCATGCACTTATATTAAAAAGGAACGCGCATTAAAATTTAAATCATTTAAACAACACAAAACAGATAATTTCAAGAATATTGAACGTCGAAAATAATGTCATACGGCAGGTGGACACAAAAACACGTAGCCAAAAAATATTTTTGACAATTTTTTTAATGTTTAGTTTGTAGCCTACCCTGAATAAGGAACGGTGTTGCCAAAATTATAGCGTTTTAAACCAAGTGAATTTACGTTTAATTTCACACCTTTTCTTCCACAGGTGCCATTGTATAACTTGGAGCGTTCTAATTTATCCCGTACAATATTTAAAAGATCATCGTCTTGGATATTGAGACTATTTCTGACAGCTGTTGCGCAATCAAGATTTATACAACAACCTATTTCCTCCTACGCTCATGCTGCTTTCTTCCTCTGCATAATGATTTGTAAGAGAACCTATTTCTCATTCCGGAGAATGTATCCGTGCGCAGCTTTTTTTTTTGGAAAATTATTTTTAGTTTTCTTGGCTTATTCATGCATGTAACTTCACTAGAAAAGTAGTACGGCAATACTGGTTATATATAATTCGTAGTTATTTTTCTGTATAAACAAGCTCATGCAAATGATATACGTTCTTCTACAATAGCAAACTGATTTTGTGGTGACATAATTAATATACGTTAATTAATTAGAATATACTTTATTTTCACAGCTTATTTATTAAAAATACAAACATGTTTTGGTTATACGTCGTATCCCGATGAAGGGACCATTTGAAACATGTTGGTATTTTCAAAAAATAAGTTAAATTGTGAAAACAAAGCATATTGTAACGAGGCTCAAAGAGAATCACGCACTCGTGTCAAGTGACAGTTGTTTGAAATGATCACAACACTATCGAAGATTATCCACTAGCGTAGTCCACGGCTTTCGGGAAGCACCGAAAAATATCTATAAAAGCCTGGAAGCCACGAGAAAGTTCTCGTAAACACTAGGAACGCCTAGAAGGCTCAATATCAGCATTAGGACCGCGCACGGGAGTAACAGTAGTTGTTTTTAGCACGCTTGACAGCGATAATATAAGCGAAGGCAGCCGCGAACTGCGGGCCAGTGTGGCCAGCCGAGCGGTAATTCGACAGCGAATAATCTGGAAGTTCTTACGTAGTGAAATAAGCCGGAGCGAATAATACGTGCGGAAATTGGATGGAATGTTCTAGTGAATAGTGTATAAAGTGTCTATTCACGAGAGATAAATTTACGAAATAGTTTAATTAAGATAAAAGCGTTAAGTTTAATAGTGTTAAGTGACATGGTACGTTGGTTTAATTAATTAATCCGTTATTAAATTCCAGCGCTTTCGTTAATTCCTGGCGCAGCCACGACACGCGACAATGTTCTTATAAATTGTATTAATGATATACAACCATAAAAAAGAGATCGGCAGAAGAAAAAATAAAAATAGTGTATTTAGAATAGGTAATCAGCCGTACGAGGGAGTGTACTTTTATAAACGCAGATAGCTAATAATACATGACGTTTAATGTGAATGGATCGCGTTAGTGGAAATGCCGGCTCGCTGCACGCGATGATAAGATACGAGAACTTTTTATCAAATACTTCCCATTGCTCATTTCATCGTTTTCCAGTATTGCCCGATTACAATATACATTTCTGTTATTTTATTACTTCCCTATACTCATTTTTTACGACACCGTCACACCTTAACAAAGGCAAAAATATACTTATGAAAGAAAAACGATTTAGCTTTCTTACCATCCTCTCGTTATACAGTAATGAATGAAAATACTGGAAATTAATAAGCAATTAATTAATTAATTATTAACTGACTACCATCTATAAAGTCACTTAAAACGGATTAAACTTAACGCTTTTCTTTAAATTACACCTTTTCGCCATATATATAACTCGTTTATTACCATTTTATTATCGTTTGGCAACACGTATTTAACATTCACTAGAACATTCCATCCAATTCTCGCTGCTTTAATCGCTCCAGTTTATTCCGCCACTTAGGTAAGAACTTCGCTCGATTATTCGCTTGGTTTATCGCTTCGACTGGCCACCCCGGCCATCGCTGCTACAGCCTACTTCGCAGTGATTTCGCACGGTGACGAACTGTCAACGCGACTACTTTCCGCGCTGCGGCTGGCGCTGTATTTATATCCGAATGCTGATACGTTCGTACTTTCTTCTTTTACCTACTTCTAGGCTTTTCTAGGTGATTCTCGAAAGTTTTAGACATTTCCCGAAGGGATTTGGACAGTGCGTAAATTCTTTTTGCGATCTCGTTATAATATCTTACAGTTAGATTCCGGTAAGAATTATGAATCGAAAATGTTCAATCAACGATGTCCTGATATTAATAGTTATGGACATAAGTAAGTTCAAAGTTGCATTTTTTTTAAATTTTTAACTTATCTTCCGTTAAACGTTGGATTAGCGTGTTACAAGAATGCACTTCAATGGATAAGAAAATAAAATCATAAGTAAAATTACCTCACAAATATAGAGTGCGTGGGTCACAAAGTCAACGAATTACTACGTCACATGACACCCACACTGTTTAATAACCAGGATGGAGTGGAATCGATGAAAATAAATAATGGGAGCACTTCAGAAAAATAAACAGATATTTTCAATAAAATTTACCTCGAGCCATTTCACGTCTAGTTCTTATAGAAATATTTTTATGGTCTCTCCCTTGAGAACAATTTTCCGTATTTTCTTTCGGTGCATCTATATTTTCATCGCATTTCTGCGGCTTGCGACCGCGACATCAAATACGAGCGGATACTTAATACGGCCGCAGGGCAGCACGTACTTTACGATGATGCAACTGCCAATATCGTTTCAGATCAATTGCGAGATAAATAGAGCAGAGATGATAAAAGAAAGACGGTAATGAAACAAAACGGCAGTGACTTTGCAGCATCACAATATACGGAGCAGCCGATTGCGCGACGTCTAGAAAGAGAGCAAAGAAAAATAGGAATAATCCAAGACTATGGTCCCGTTGTTCATACAATGAAAATAAGTATTTAACTATATAATTTAATGTCCTGTTAATTTAATCTAACTAAAATAATCGTAATCTAAATTAAACAAACCAAACCTAATAACCTAACCTAACCAAACCTAATAACCTAACCTAACCTAACCTAACCAAACCTGATAACCTAACCTAACCTCATATATTGCCTATGAAATGTCAAAATACGCAGTGCATTTTTCGAAACTTTAAAGTGTAATATCTTATTTAATACTTACTGTTTAAACGTAAATTATCTTTCATTTTGTTATTAGCACATTCAATAATATAGTGAAATACTCATTTTCGTTGTATATGCAATGGGACCATTGTCTTGGATTTAGCCGAAAAATAAATTAAACAAAAAATAAGACGATCGCGTAGCAATCGACCGATGGATAAATTATTATGAGATACTCGGAGACAGACAGAGAGAGAGAGATTATCGGAATGTATAACATAGACTGCATTTTTTTTTAAAGACAATAACTTGGATAAAACCTTTGTTCTTGCATAAAAGTAATAAACTGAACATTATTTACAATTATTAAGAAAATGTAAGCAACAATCGACAGGCCGCGGCGAAAAAAATCGTTTTTAACGTCCTAGGCGGCGCAAAGTTTTAATGGATATTTATATGCAAGCATTATATGTTTTTTATATGTATAAAATATACTTCATTATCTAGAATCCGTACCAAGGAAATTAAGAAATATTCAATATTAATAAAGTTATAATGTTTCAAGAAATTTTTACGTTTTTTTGTTGATTTTAAAACGTTTTTTATTTATCTAAAGACATGATTTTAAATAGTATATTTTATTTGTTCCCGAATTTTGAGGCTTTAGTCACTAAATAAAAATTAGTTTTTTTAATAAAAACACCTTTATTATTATTTAAAAATAAAAATTCCAAGGTATGAAAAGGAAAAACCACATTTTCGTAAAAAAAACGCCAAAAATGCATTTGCAGTGAATGTGCCGCCCTAAAGAAAGAGAGCGAATCAAGACGACAATGAAATGGAGAATGTTAATAGGTTTGCAATATCGCTTGAAACTTTGTCACAGTAGAGCGTATATGTATAAAAATACACTAGTTCTTGTTTCATTAAAAAAGACCAGGGTGTATAGCAGAGTTAGTCCGCAATAGTTAACAGGTAGAATTGTTCTTAAATTACTTAAAAATATCAATAGTTATGGCGATAAGCTACTTCGAAGCTGGCTTTTTTTTTCAATATTTCTGAGTTATCTTTTGTGAAACATTAGACTATCATTAACATAACTTATATCGAATATTAAAAATTCTTTTTTACTTTAATACAAGTCGAATAAAATTGTTAAAATTTGATATTTGAACCGGAGTTTTTATTTTACTTGAATTAGCGAATGAATTTTTAATATTCGATTTCAGTTTCTAACAAGGCATTGTTTGGATCTGTTTTATTATTTAAATTTAATTAATCTTTGTGGATTATGAGTATGTTGAATGGTTGATAGCATTGTGTGGATAGATGGATAAGATGGCAATCTCTGTTTACCTGTTTGGAAGAGTAAGATGTTCAGATCGTAGCAGAACAATTGGAAAAAACAGTGAGAGGCGGGAGTGTATTTTATATTATTCCATAACATATAGGCGGTGGAATGCTGAAACAGGATTCGGAGCGTAGCGATGTTGCCAATTGAGGAAGCGGTCGAAGAGTGACGGGCGCTGCGCATTGAGTCATACGGACGAAGTGCGATACTGCTCCATAAAAACCGTGTTATCCGAGAGATTATTGCAATTCTTCGACCGCGTTGTGTGAGGGTTTGCTTTATGCGGAGCAATCAATTGAGAGATTAATCAGTATCCGTCGCCAGCAGCCAAGTTTATGTGGGCGAACGTAATGGCCAATACGAGATGTACGCAATCAGCTGACGAGCTGGAGTTTATTGCGGGCCACTGTCTATGATGACACACTTGGGACGATTGCAATAAATATATATATTATATATAAATATCTCTATATTTTAAAAATATATATTTATTATATAAATATATAATATAATATTCTATATAATATATAATATATTATATATCTCTCCTCTATATCTATCTATCTCATGTATCTCTCTATATGTCATATATATGTATATCTCTACTGTCTATCTATCTATCTCGTTCTATCTTAATTTTATCTTCTCTATATATATATATATATAACGAAAGACAGTGAATCATGCCATCATGCCGACATCAAGATATCGTAGTAAATAGTATCTACGAATCATTAAAGAATTAAATTGGATTATCACAAGATAAAGGGGACTTTTTTATTTAAATTTTAATTTATTAACAAATGTCATATCGACGTGTCCTACGTAAAGTACTCAATCTGCAAATCTGTTACATTGTAGGGGAGATTAGATCGTATTTTTTTATTAATGAACCTTTTTATCCGAAATTATAAACTACACATTACTTTATAAAGCTTTGAAATATGCAATACTTGTTTAGAATTTCAGATAAAAAGGTACATTAATAAAAAAATAATACGATCTAAGCTCTCTATTGCAATGTAACAGATTTGCAGATAGAGTAAATTAAATTTAAAGTAAATTAAATTTTAAATAACTAACTTTTATTTACTTAGGGCACGTTGATATATTTTAATAACAACATTTCTAGAACATTAGTTAAGAAAGAAAACATCACAGAATGTTTTACATTTTAATTTTTAATAATAATAGGAATATTATATGCAATAATACAATATTATATACATACTAAGAAAGCACTGCATTAAAGCTATTACCTCATTTTACAGGACATATTTCTAGAAAATGTTTTCTATTTTGTATTGTCCTGTTTCGTTTTTTAGTCTGTCCGGCAGTTCGTTAAATAGTTAAGAAATTATGTCCTGCTTTTTACATTTTAATTTTTAAATAATAATAGGAATATTATATGCAATAATACAATATTATATACATACTAAGAAAGCACTGCATTAAAGCTATTACCACATTTTACAGGACACATTTATAGAAAATGTTTTCTATTGTGTATTGTCCTGTTTCGTTTTTTACGTCTGTCCGGCAGTTCGTTAAATAGTTTGAGAAATTATGTCCTGCTTTGTTCGGTGTCCGTAAAAGTAGTTTGTTCTTAATTTCTAGTTTTTATTCATCATTTATCGTGTCGTATATCTATGTTACATTTGTTTTAGAAATCCGCCCTTAGCGTATTCTTCGAGTGTCAGTTTTTAATTAAGTGTTTTTGTATCGGTAACATTTTAGATATTTTAAATAGCTTGTCAATCTGGTTCTTGCATAGTTATTTTTGTTTTTTATTTACTATAGTTTTAGTTAGTTCTTAAACTGAAACTCAACCAATTTTATTACACAGTTTTGTAATAATACGTGTGTAATGTGGGTTATCAGTTCGTATAGGAGACTCAGCTGCTGATGGAATTTTAGCAATTCTCACGCGGACTCAACAAAATGGATTGATATCTTGCGTGTACACGGTTGTCAGAATTGTTTTGCTTTTCCACTGCTCGGATTCTTGGTGTCTGGCTCCGATGTTGGAAACAGGGTAGAGTAGGTATCAATAGACTGTTCTAAAACGCAGAGAGAACCTAAGAACTTTAACTCTGAAGTCTAATTGTAATCATAATTACGTTCATTATTTCCCGAAATCGCTTGAACTATTCAAAAATTTAATAATGTTGCCATATAACCACTAAAAATTTTTTTTTTACCGGTTTCGAGACGTAGCCCGTCTCTTCGTCAGGACAAACCTAGCATGTAAATATCACCATATACCATAACCATAGTTGTGGTGTGCGTAGTGTAGTGATATTTACATGTAGTGTGGTTGTTGTCCTGACGAAGAGACGGGATACGTCCCGAAACCGGTGGACAAAAAAGTAATTTTTAGTGGTTATATACTACCATAAATAAATTTAGTGGTTATATACCAACATAAACTACACACCATAACTATGGTTGTGGTATGTGGTGATATTAACTTGCTAGCGTAGAGGTTGTCCTGACAAAGAGACGGGTTACGTCTCGAAACCGGTAGACAAAAAAATGATTTTGAGTGGTTATATACTAACGTAAATAACATTTTGTTGAAATTAATGTTAATGCTACACACAAAGTTAATGCTTTAAATATTAAAAATATTAATTATATTTAATTAGACAGTTATTTAAATGAATAAAGAATTAATTGCGGTTAATACACGCAAAATACTTCAATGTAGTTTGAAACTAATTAACTGTCAGTTAGCACACCTGTCGGCTGTCACAATCATCATATTATGTTGCTGTTTGACAAATATCACTTTATGAACAGAATGAGTGTTTGGTGGAAGAATAATTAAAATTATTTTGGATCTAACCTATGGATTAGATTGAGTTATTAAAATTGCCATATTTGATAGTTGGACACGTCAAAACGAGAACTCACATAAAACATATAACACACTTTTGATACGGTGGCCGAAGTAGTAAAATTACTTCGCATCGTAGCCTTTCAGTATTTAATTTCAGAGACGATATTAACGTAAAAAGGGACAAGAAAAGCGAGGCGAAACATTTTTAAAGACGATTCTCCCCTTTTGTGTGTGAGCGAAATTAAATGCGGAATGTCTCCGATTGTCGAGATCGCAGTCTAGACGCCATAACTAAAATTTGCATCCAATCTGTTGATTCTCAATTGTTCATTCTCCTTATTCAATTAACTTCCCTCTTCAGGTTTTCTACCTAACAAGATTTATAGTCATCTGGCAAAACCGCCCCTTTTCGCTAGACATTTATTAATGCCGCGGAGAACTTTATGACCATAAGAACTTTTTAAAACGGAATTATCTTAAATAACTACGATAAATAAAGCATATTATTTAAGAAAATAATGTAATAAAAATTTAGATTTAATTTCAGAAAAATAAGCCGATATAGGTCGACCACAATCAAATGACTATTCCCTAGCTTTGTCTGGTAAGAAGAAAGCGGGGTAAAGTTGCCTGGCAAGCCCGTATTACAAGCCTCAATATGATATTCCAAATAAATATATTTTTCGTTTAAAAAAGGTTACTTACTTACTAGGAAAACTTCTTTTGTGTTAATTTTTCGCATCGTAACAACAAACATTTTTTGCGCACATTCTTTTGAATGCGGTCTAGCTATAGTAAGCTATTTATATCCCTTTTTTAACTTTTTTCACGCTAAAATAGACTCAATTACTGCAACGATGCACATCGGGCTTGAGAAAATCACATATATGTATGATGATAAAACCGGGATTCGAACCCAGAACCCATGGTATGAGAAACCAGCGTCATGCCCACTGGACTGCGAGGGCTGACAAAAACCGCTACGAGGCATCTCACCTAATAACTAACTAACCACACGTATGCAGAGAATATAGAACGCCACACTCTTTTGTCTTGGCACGTTACTTTTGCCTCGTCCATTTTTTTCACATATTTCAATGCACGTTCTTCCATTGATGGAGATATTAACAGAGCAATCCTTTAATATTTTTTTTTGCCCTCACATATCTTAACAATCCTCTGTAGTATAAATTATTTTTTTCATCTACTACGCTACAGCCAGCATTATATTCGCCGATCATCTGTTCGGTCTTCACTCTTTCGTACAAATATTTTCACACATCCAACTAAGTGACCGATCTAAAGCTAAACCGAATTAATCTATTTATATACATATAACAAATACCTATCTATCTATCCTCTGTACATTCCTACAACCTAAGATTAAACTTAACAAAATTTTACACAATTATTCTTTAGGACTACGTTTTTGGTGGGAAAAAGATTTCTCTATAAACATTCTCGACAGTGTTATAAATCAAGCTGAATTCTATCTAATACACGAAATTTAAATGCTTGTAGGAGATTTATCCAGCAACTAATCAATTTAAATTTTTTGTAGACATAAAAAAAGGACATCGTCATCACCCATTATCATATTTTATTTAAACCTATATACAGTTCTAATCAATGAGAAGTTAAATGTTTTAATAATTAATATGTCTAATGTTTCGTAAATCCATTTGTTATTTCACAAAGAGAAATATCATAAAACGATATATTTGTGTCGTTATATAAGATTAATATTTCTAATCGTAATTACACGTAACATTACGCTAGTCGTATTATTCAAAATTCTCTGCGTTTATTTAATCGGGACCTTTCGTGAAATTATTGATGGGTTTACAGAATAATCACCCTCTCGATTCTCGAATCAATAGTCGTGTTTGCCGAGTAATTCAAAGTGCTTATTCAATCATCTCACCCGTATTGTATTATGTAATTGATTAATTATATATCAAGTGTATGTGCGAACACATATTCAAGTGTGAATTTCGAACTAATTTGTGCGACTGAATATCACGTAGGAACCTATAAATTTAATTACACTTCACTAGAAATTTTAGAAAAAAAAAATGACATGATATATGACAATTTTTTTTTAAATAGTACCTACCCGACTAGGTCAGCCGTAATACACGCGCACTCAATGAAAGAGAGTATTTAAATAGAAACTCAAAATAAAAAAACTCTAGAAATAAAGATTTTATAAATAATAATGAATCTGTAATTAATAAATAGAAGAATCTAACGTACAGTCCTATTATTTTATTTACGGTACAAATACAGTTCTTATATATAACATATCAGATTAAAACACTTTTTTTAAATACTTGGTAGTCATGTAGACCTCATCAGTGAAGAGAAGCTCTTGAGTCTGATGAGGGAGCCACAGTTCTTATTCCTTGTTATAATATAAAGGTATATAGTGTATACAAGTTATTTATTAATACAGTAAAAAGGTAAATTGATAATGAAAGTATAGGAGTTATTTTGAAAAAAGCTGTAGGTTTAAATGATTTATGAATTTAAGTTTGATTTTAGGAAAATTTTAATTTTTTTGATTTGCTCTGAGAGATTACTGATGCATCGTATCTCGATAGGTAAGTTATTATAGTAATTAATGGCTTTATAAATATAGTGATGCTGCATTTGGGTTGTTTTACATTTAGGCATTATGAATTGGTTTCCATTTCTCATAAGTTTGAAATATTCCTGGTTTTCTGTAAGGATTTTTTTTTTACATATTTTAAATATGGAAACTTGCTTGAAAATATCATCTACTATGTTTAATATGTTCATTCACCAAATCATTTATCTCTTTTCACCCCTTATTTTTTATCCCCCTCCCCTGTCACCCACCAAACACCCACTTTAACACCGGAAACTAATTTTATTGTATGTAATTAAAGAGACGGGAGACTCTCGTTTAAAAAGACGAAGCTTCGAAACTGGAGAGAGCTGGCACTAAACCGAGATGAGTGGAGGAAGATTATTGAGGAGGCCAGGACCCACCAAAGGTTGTAGTGCTAAGTATGATGATGACGATGAATTAAAGAGACGAATACAGGGATGTTGATAATACATACATTTAATACAAGCAATAATTATGTCAAGTTTATAATTAAGAAAAACACATTAAAATTCAAATAATATTTAAAAATAATGTCATACGGCAGGTGCACACAAAAATGGTTAGTTAAGTTGGTAAAAAAATAATATGTAAAGTAAAGTTTGTAGTTAACACTGAAAAAGGAACAGTGATTCCGAAACCTGTATTGTCGCCAAAATATAGTGGTTTAAACCAAGTGAATTTTCGTGTTTATTTAACTAACAATGAATAACCACAAAGTAATAGCTGATTACAATAGTGCAAAAAGACATCATCATCATTCTTGGCACTACAACCCCTGGTGGGTCTTGGACTCCTCAATAATCTTCCTCCACTCATCTCGGTTTGGTGCCAGCTCTCTCCAGTTCCGAAGCTCCAAGGCAGAGATGTCTTTGAGGACGTTGTCACTCCATCTTTTTATTTATTTATTTAATAGAGATACTAACAGGATAATAGGTACATGATACTCTGATATAATAATAAACATTATAGTGAAGACTATGCCCATTTTCCCAATTACAAGTGTCTTCGGCACGCTCTAGTAACATGTATTTTTGCAATTAATTATATTTTACATGTATATTTATGTGTATTGTATATTTTGTGTTTGAATGTAGTGCGATTAGTATTTAATGAATGATTGATTTAACAACCTATAGGTTCATGTCATCGTTTAGAAAATGGATGTTGTGTATGAGTGAGTTTTTGAACGAAGATAAGGTATCTGCAAGAACATCAGCATCAATGTTGGGGTCAGCACAATACAAATTATATGTACGACACAACCTTGTGAATGGAGAAAAGTAACCGACATTATTAGTGCGCTGGCTTATTTTAAAGAACTCCGGGTTTCTTATACGGGGTTTAACATGCAAATTTATATCAGATAGAGAGAGAGAGAATCAATAGCTCCGCTGAGAATCTTGTGTAGCACAACGAGATCGGATATTTTCCGTCTTATATATATATGATTTATTTATTTATTATACATGATAATAGATATTATAAAATATCTTATTTATCTTATTATACAGGGTTATTTGTAAAACATTAATAACCTCGCAGGGCTACATTCGTGCCTTGATTATGAGTCGAAAATGTTCAAGCTATCATGACCTAATATCAATAGTTAAGGAGATAAGCGACATCAAAGTTTGCATTTTTTTTCCAATATTTCTGACTTATTTTTTGTAAAACGTTGGACTATTGCATTACGAAAAATTCATTCGTTTCAATATAAGTAAAATAAAATGATAAAAACCCTGAAAAAATTCCAATTGGAATGTATTCCAATTGGAATTCGAAGATTTTTATTTTTTTATTTGACTTGTATTAAAGGGAATGAATTTTTCATATTCGATATAAGTTAATGTAATGATAGTCCAACGTTTTACAAAAAATAAGTCAGAAATATTGAAAAAAACATGCAAACTTTGATGTTGCATATCTCCTTAACTATTGATATAAGGTCACAATAGCTTGAACATTTTCGACTCATAATCAAGGCAGGAATATAGTCCTGCGAAGTTATTAATGTTTTACAAATAACCCTGTATATGATCGATAATTTCAATAAGAACGTAAATTTTTCATCTTAAACGCTACAAAATTCACACACGACAAAATCAAGATAAATTGAGCAATGAAAATCAACAAAAATCAGACGCATACACTTTAAACAAATTGATTATCGCTTTTTCTCAATGACGCAAATGTGATTGCAGCCACCCGGGTCGCAGAACCATCGCCATGCAGAAATACGGGCGCAGTATTGACGCGGATCACGCTGGTGATGTCAAATGCGATGAAGAAACATGTGGAACAATGGAACAAAGAAAATAAACTGATACGCGCGTGTTATAACGATGTCTTAACGAGAAATGTTAGCGCGAAAAATACGACACAGCGAAATGCATTACGACGGAAACAGCCGACGTTCCGTGTCATTATTTTTCAATAACACTCTACGTTCGGATTATAGTAGCTGGAAAATCTAACACATCTATGTTGTTTGATGGAAACAAGAATAAGAGAGTCTTAAAGATGTGACACTTACGAGTGGGGAACGATAATAATGTATGAAAGTGAACGCGGAAAATGGAGTGAAAGATTCACTTTTAATAATTTAAGTGGTGTTAACTTTTCGGAATATGCTAACCATATTTTAGAAAGTAACCACACATTCAACAATACAAAAATACGCATCCTACATATAAACATACATACGGTCTAAAACAAAATAATTTAGAAACATTTGAAATTCATAAAAACCTCAACACAACAGATAGCATCATCAATAATCAAATACAACCCTTCACATGACCTCTTCTCACAATGTTCCCGCTCTCCCACCACCTAGACGCGCCCTCCACTTCTACTGAATCCACAACCCATACATCAGACATCCACTTCCGCACACCTCAGTCTCAACTCACCTGAAGAAGGAAACGGAGGTCTCCGAAACATGTAGTTTATGTTTTATTCATAATTATTAACTGGTGTTAAATTATTTTTAATTGTAGTTCAATATAAGGTTTTATTTTGGAAAATATGAAATAAATAACTTACTAACCATCACGTCGTTTCATCGCAGGGATAGGCAGAAAGGATAGAACGCACGTATTCTTCTATCTAGGCAAACTAATTTTGCTTCGGCTACATTCATACATCTTATCATGCAAGCTCTACGGCTGTTGAGGCTTTAACAGGGCCATACGAATTTTAAAACACTTGTGAATAACATCACATCGTATAAAACATTTTTATTCTAAATTTGTTTCCCCTTATGGCCAAAAAAATTCTCCGCATTACGCTACTCGAAAACGTTGACTGTAGAACATCTGTATTTAGGTTAGTTATTAATAACACCCGATGATGAGAGACTGCTCCTCTCGAAACTATAGAGAGTAGTGATAAATATAACTCACCGTGCTTGTAATACAAAGTTTAATTAAGTGTAAATTAAAATACTCATTTTGCACCACAAAGTAACTGCTATATCAATCAAAAGGGTATTTTGTAACACGTTTCCACAATTGTCACAAAATATTTTTACTTACCATCACGCCGTTTCCCCGTGGGGGTAGGCAGAGAGGAAAGAGCGCCACACTCTTCTCTCCTGACATACAACTCTCGCCTCATCCACATTCATACATCTTCGCATGCAAGCTCGCCGGTTGTTGAAGCTTCTAACGGAAATATTTTTACACCATACATTAATGTCACACTAAGTTAGCCAAAATTAAGATGGAGTGACAACGTCTTCAAAGATATCTCTGCCTTAGAGCTTCGACACTGGAGAGAGCTGGCACTAGACCGAGATGAGTGGAGTAAAATTATTGAGGAGGCCAAGACCCACCAAGGGTTGTAGTGCCAAGAATGATGATGATGATGAAGTTAGCTGTGGATAATTTGTGTGCTAATATATGTAAATGAAGATCAGTAGGTACCTACTGATTTTCATTTAATTTTAATTGATTCTTTAAAAAATAAACGACTGACAATCGGCCTATTGTGAAAATTATGTTTTAATAATAATATACCGGTGTATGATAATTTAATAATTATTGATAAAGTGTCTGTGAATGATAATTGATTAATATAAAATAATAGCTTTAAATGTTGTTTCACTTTTCAGGTATGAAGTGTACTTTTATTATTTTTAAATTTTAATGTGAAATATTATGTTCTTTTGTTTAATAAAATGTACTCCCTTTTCAGAGCAACACAAAACTATTATTTATTTATTATTATTATTTACACAAACTAAAATATTTGGGAAACCACATTATATATATAATGAAATCTATTAAAATTATATTTATCAAAAATATTTGATACATATAATATATACTTATATGTACACATAATATATTTTTTTATACGTATAAAGTATACTTCATCATCTAGAACTTTTACTAAAGAAATCAAGAAATATTCAATATTAATAAAGTTATAATGTTTTAAATTTGCAAGAAATTTTTACGTTTTTTATTGATTTTAAAATGCTTTTTATTTAGGTATATAAAGAGATGATTTTAAACAGTATATTCTATTTGTTCCCGTATTTCGAGGCCCTACTCACTAAATAAAAGTTAGTTTTTTTTAAATAAAAACACCTTAATTAATATTTAAAAATAAAAATTCCAAAGTATGAAATGTGTCAATAAATGTCGTAATTATAAAACAGAATTCCGCTGGCAGCGGCGAGTTATTTCCAGTATACACTGTAAATAACTTACTGGTGTCAGGCTCGAACCACTGACCGCCAGATCACCAGGCGAGCGTTATGACCACTACACCAACAAGCGACTTATTTTGATTAGATTCTAAAGCAACATTATTTTTTATGTATATGAAATTTACTCGAATTTTCAACATGCATATACACTAGAATACCACATTATATATATAATGAAATCTATTAAAATTATATTTATCAAAAATATTTGATACATATAATATATACTTACGGTTTAACATGTCTCTCCCCTGTCGAAAATTTACGATCATTATTGTGCGACAGTCTCTCGTATCCTGTCTAAAAGCGCGGCAACTTTCTCGCCTATAATATTAAATGACACAGTTAAATCTCGACCAAAGTGTCTGCAGTCACCCGCAATTTAAGTTCGTAACGTATTATTATATTAACATATAAAATGCAAGTTGTTTGAACTAAGCAGGCGCTAGTTGTCATGTCAATTGTCAAATGACATCTATGAAAACATTGAAGGAACATAAATTGAATATATTGTCGCACTTACGAAAATGAATTTAAATTATAAATTTAATTTAATCCGTTTTCTTTCGTTTACACGTTATTTTATTGTGTATCATTTTCTACACTTTTTAAAATACACTATTCAATTAAATTATTTTCATGTTGCAAAATAAGAATTGATAATGCTGGCACTCGCCAACGTCAACAATATTTTGACACTTTCAAATGTATAAAAAATTACATTAACAGCTGTTAAAATGTTTTGGCGTTAAAAATACTTGATATCTCATTAATAACGCGAGTGCTATCACTTAAAGTTGTCAGATCACATCTGTCACCGCTTTTATTAACGGATTTCTATAAAAATTCTTTACAACGACTGAAATTCTACGGATCATTCACTTTAAAAGCGTAATATAAACTTTGGCTGCCTGTAAGGTTGTTCTATTTTAATTAAGGATAAATTATAGAAGTCTAGAGACGAAACTAATTTATGTATGAAAAAAGTGGATAGAAGTCTCTTGTGCAATGGCTAAGAGGTTACAACCAGTATGAGCTGGCTTGAATTATCACTCTACACAATGCAACGTTCACCAATTCCATCATAAGAAAATTACAAATTTTGAAAGTTCTATATTATATATAAATATATGCTCGAATAATGAACCTATCATATATTGCTATGGTCTCTGTTTGAGACATCTGTTTACTTTTTTCTCATTAACAAGTTACTATACACAGCTTTCGTAATTAGTACCTAATCATATTTCTTTATTACTTCCTTTCTTTTAACTCGTGGCGTCTGCTTGCTTGCCGGCCTGCCGTCGAAAAAACTTTGGATCGATTTTTAACCCTTTTCCCGTGATCCAATCGAGCTGAAACTTGGCAAGTAGACTCGTAGCGGCGATCAAGAAGATCTATCAAATTTTCGTTAAAAAAATTAATAATTATGGTATAATTTCGGATTTTTAGAAATTTTATTGGTTTTTTCAAATTGGAATCATTAGAAAAGTTTGATTACTAGCAACGGCGGCCCGATAACGTAGCGGAATATTTTAATAATTTGAATTACGTCCGTATACATAATAGGTACTTCACTACGAATGTCGAAAATCTAAATTGACTGACAAATGTTTTTAGAATTTAATCTTTAAAGCATGAAGTGTCTTATCAATGCTCAAAACATCTGACATATTCGAAATATATTAAATTACTTTAAGTTTAGTGTTATGTTATATGTTTTAATTCGTCTTTAATTGTTGTTATATTTTACATAGAAATAGAGTATAATAAAAACTTGTTTTTTATGGGTTATTATTATTATTTTTTTAAAGTGGAGTTTTTTTAGCAATATTCCTTTTAACGTAGGTATATATGATATTCTTTCGAATTATTACATATCTACTAGAATACTTTCTATTTTCTTTTACAACGCTTTTTACATTGCAGTGTTTACAAGGACTGCCTACCTTGACTGAAAGAATGAAAGGTCACGGACACTAGTGCTTTTGTAGATTAGATAGATAACAGGCTAAACCTAATTAAATGTCAATTCCCTACAAGGGCAGACAGAGAGGAAAGAATAACCATTCCAACCTTGCATCCTGCCGTCGCCCAAAATTTGGATTATCTGGTCGTGCAAGGACACGGACACCCTGTGTCCCATATTTGTGTCTTTCTGCATATTCTATTTACCGTCCTCTCCTCGTTTATTCGTTTCATATGACCAAACCATCTCAGCGATTCTTTCTTTGTTCTATCTAGTATCCTACGACAGCACCGCATTCGCTTCTAAGTTGTTAATTTTCACACTCTTTTGTGCGTAGACTTTCCACATGGCTGAGCGGCCGCAAAGAGGCCTTTATCAAGCAATGGATGTATGATGAAGAAGTCTAAAATTAACATAATAAACACCCAGATCAGCCAGAAACGCTTTGAACTTCGTCTGAACAGAAAACAGATATTGCGAAATCTCTAAAATCTAAAAGCAGTTATGGTCCCAATCGAGCATTATTGTCGATAGAGAATAAGGCTGGAAATTCACTGCAAATGCATATTTAGACGTTTTTTTACGAAAATGTGGGTTTTTATTATTCATTTATATGAGAATGTATACTTTAGACTGCAATTTTTTTAAGGCAATAACTTAGATATAACCTTTGTTATTATATAAAAGTAATAGACTGGACATTATTTTCAATAATTAATAAAATATAAGCATTAATCGACAGGCCGCGGCCAAAAAATCGTTTTTAGTGTCCTAGGCGGCGCTAATTTTTAATGAATATTTATATGTACACATTATATATTTTTTTATACGTACAAAGTATACTTACTTCACTATCTAGAACTTTTAATAAGGAAATCAAGAAATATTCAATATTAATACAGTTATAATGTTTTAAATTTGCAAGAAATTTTTACGTTTTTTTGTTGATTTTGAAATGCTTTTTATTTATACAAAGAGATGATTTCAAGCAGTATATTCTATTTATTCCCGTATTTCGAGGCTTTACTCACTTAATAAAAGTTAGTTTTTAAAAATAAAAACACCTTAATTAATATTTAAAAATAAAAATTCCCAAGTATGAAATGTGTCAATAAATGACGTAATTATAAAACAGAATTCCGTTGGCAACGGCGAGTTATTTACAGTACATACCGTGAATAACTTGCTGGTGTCAGGCTCGAACCACTGACCACCAGATCACCAGGCGAGCGTTATGACCACTGCACCAACAAGCGACTTATTTTGATTAGATTCTAAAGCAACATTATTTTTTATGAATATGACATTCATTCGAATTTTCAACATACATATATACTAGAATACCATACTGAATATTATTTCTATATTTTGGACCAGTTTATATACACATTCATATATGTATATAATGTCAGTCCATACATACCTTCTCATATAAATAGCTTAGTATCAGTGAGACATCTATAATTTATCTTTACTAGCAGGAAATTGCCTGCGGGCAGCTATTGTGGCCGCTTCGCGGCCAATGATGGCCGCTCCGCGGCCAATTGTGTTTGCTGTGCAGCAAACACAATTGTTTACCTATGCCTACGTCAGCCGCTTCGCGGCCAATTGTATCTGGCAAATTTCCACTTTTAATTACGGGTAGTTTAGATATAATTAAGACAAACTATTTATTCAGTATTTCTAACCGATTAATAAGTCAGAGCGGAATAAACCATAGTTCGATAGGTAGGTACCTACTCTCTTCTCTTTTCGCAGTGTTTGTTCATTACTTTTATACAACATTATAAAAAATTAATCTAATACAACATAATAAAAAAAATTAAATATAAAAATATAAAACATGAATTTAATTAAAATTTCAACAAACAAAATATTCTCGACCGTAAAAAAAAAATCGATTCTGCCAGAATTCGAAACTGGATCCTCTGATCCGTAGTCAGACGCGTTATCCGCTGCGCTACACGACCCAATGGGCACCGTGGCAAAATTATTGTATACAAATAGAAATCAACATCCAAATGCAGAAACGTAGGACATTGGTTGGAGTAATTAATATTATAGATTATTTTCTGGGGACTAAATCCAGTAATTGTGTTCCTAAGAATTTTAACACACTCAAATAATATTGAAAATATGTTTAAAAATTCTGATTCAGAAGCGTAGAACCTTCGACATTTGGGTCCGTAAACGAGGCAATCAGGTTTGCAACTAATTGGCAACAAGATGCTCATTTTCCGCGAAATATAATAGTCGGGTACTTTAGAGCACAGCGGCAGGCACGGCAGATGAGTAATGCGGTGCTAACCTCGGTGGTGGCTGGTTACTTTGATGGCCAGCGAGTAAGAAGGAAATTATCCAGTAATTAAACGTGATTATGAACGCGGCCGCAAACTGTGCCAGACCGAAGACGATTACGCTGAACGTAACAATGTAAACAAAGCCGCAGAAATCGACATCAAAGAAAGATGAAAACGGATTGTTGCCGAGTAATAAATTACCGGCGATGAAAGGTGCGGCCACGTGACGCAGGGCGACGCAACAACAACACTTGGCTGTTAGCTGTACATATAAGAAAAATATTTTAAAAAAAATGTAAAAGAGCCTTCCTTAACATGGCAATACGCAATTTAAAGTCATATAGAAGATCATCATGTAACCCCAACATCGACATATTTCACTGTTAGCTGTAGATAAATAAGAAAATATTTTTTAAAAAAATGTAAAAGAGCCTTCCTTAATATGGCAATATGCAATTTAAAGTCATATAGAAGAATATCATGTAACCCCAACATCGACATATTTAACTGTTAGCTGTAGATAAATAAGAAAATATTTAAAAAAAAATGTAAAAGAGCCTTCCTTAATATGGCACTATGCAATTTAAAGTCACATAGAAGAACATCATGTAACCCCAACATCGACATATTTCTCTGTTAGCTGTACATAAATAAGAAAATATTTAGAAAAAAAATGTAAAAGAGCCTTCCTTAATATGGCAATATGCAATTTAAAGTCATATAGAAGAACGTCATGTAACCCCAACATCGACATATTTCACTGTTAGCTGTACATAAATAAGAAAATATTTAAAAAAAAATGTAAAAGAGCCTTCCTTAATATGGCAATATGCAATTTAAAGTCATATAGAAGAACGTCATGTAACCCCAACATCGACATATTTCACTGTTAGCTGTACATAAATAAGAAAATATTAAAAAAAAAATGTAAAAGAGCCTTCCTTAATATGGCAATATGCAATTTAAAGTCATATAGAAGAACGTCATGTAACCCCAACATCGACATATTTCACTGTTAGCTGTACATAAATAAGAAAATATTTTTAAAAAAATGTAAAAGAGCCTTCCTTAATATGGCACTATGCAATTTAAAGTCATATAGAAGAACATCATGTAACCCCAACATCGACATATTTCTCTGTTAGCTGTACATAAATAAGAAAATATATAAAATAATATAAAAAAATATATAAAAGAGCCTTCCTTGATATGGCAATATGCAATTCAAAGTCATATAGAAGAATATCATGTAACCCCAACATCGACATATTTAACTGTTAGCTGTAGATAAATAAGAAAATATTTAGAAAAAAAAATGTAAAAGAGCCTTCCTTAATATGGCAATATGCAATTTAAAGTCATATAGAAGAACGTCATGTAACCCCAACATCGACATATTTAACTGTTAGCTGTAGATAAATAAGAAAATATTTAGAAAAAAAATGTAAAAGAGCCTTCCTTAATATGGCAATATGCAATTTAAAGTCATATAGAAGAATGTCATGTAACCCCAACATCGACATATTTCACTGTTAGCTGTACATAAATAAGAAAATATTTAAAAAAAAATGTAAAAGAGCCTTCCTTAATATGGCAATATGCAATTTAAAGTCATATAGAAGAAAATCATGTAAGCCCAACATCGACATATTTCACATGACACAACCTCAGTTTAAGAGAGAAATTATATCGCTTCTGACCGAAAATAGTTTGAGCGAGTAAGACGGACTCTTCGGAAATCAACCTAAACAAAAATTTTATAGCCACAAAGTGCGGGTACACATTTTCTGACTTAGTTGACCTGGGAGCCTACATGCCTATTATGTCGTGCGGATAATGTGAACTTCGTTCATCTTGTAATCACTTATTGTTACTATACTTATATTGTATAATGTATTAATGTTTTAGTGTAACTTGTAACTGTACTAATCACCTTGTCTTAAATGACTATCCATTAGGGTCATTCTGACCTGTCGATAGTCTTAAAATTAAAAAATAAAAATAAAATCTAATTATGCAATAAGAAACAAAGTCTGGTACAGCTGAATAAAAAAAATCCCAGATTTTCATGAATCGCATTCAAAATTTCGATCCAGATCAGCAACATCAGTCCTGATCAGATCGACCCTGCAATGAGAACCGAATCTTCGGCCAGAGATGTTGTACACACGCGGCAGTGCAGCCCAAAAAACGTTAACAGGTAGAATAACCTTTTTCAATAATGTGGACGGTTTTATTTTTAGGTTATTTCTATAGGTCATAAGTCTGGGAAGACTTCGGTGGCTGGGTCACGTGGAGAGAATGTCCGAGCTTCAAGCACCAAAGTCCCTGCTGAACTCAAGGCCAATAGGGCGAAGGAGCTTAGGAAGGCCAAAATTAAGATGGAGTGACAACGTCCTCAAAGACATCTCTGCTTTAGAGCTTCGGAACTGGAGAGAGCTGGCACTAGCCCGAGATGAGTAGATGAAGATTATTGAGGTGGCCAAGACCCACCAAGGGTTGTAGTGCCAAGAGTGATGATGATGATGATGATAGGTCAACCGCCGATAGGTTTTGTACGACTCATATTTACACTACCATTGGCTCCATAAAAAAAGATGACAGATGATAACAGAATGAGATGATCATACATGCGTTTTTAAATTATATATTTTTTAAATGCGGCCAAAAATTGCTAGAGACATGTGATGGAAAACTTTAATATTGTATTTACTTGTATATTCACATCTTTCCAAATACATTCACCATGTTCTTTCTTTCTAGATATACAAGCACGCATATTATCAACTGACAATTTTTAAAATATCTTTAATTTTAATTTTAACTAATATTATCAGCATGATTAGCGTATTCAGAAAAGTTGGAAAAAATAGGCGAATAAATTTTACGGCGCAGACCAAAAGTTTTTGCACATTTGGACATGAATTTTTTATATATTTTACATAACTGTTTTGTACCAGTTTTATTTGAAGACTTCCTGCGTGTTCCTGGTCGCCAGTCGCTAGCGGCCGAAGTCGACGGGGATCATCACAATGGCGTTTATGTTGAATCAAATTGAATGGGCACGTTGAACTACCACTGCTGGTGACCTAAGCGGGAGGTCTTGTCACTCTGACAAAAACCAGACGCCCGCTTCTTCCAATCCATTACAAACCATCCGAGGAGAGTAGGGAGGGTGCGACCAACAATTTACGTTTTACCGTATACTTGGAGATGCATAGGATGCAATATTTTATTTTTTATTTTTAATGAGACACTACAGACACAACAGAAAACTAGGAACAAAATACATAAAAATAATACATTTCTATTTATTTGTTAATTTTTTTGTGTTTGATTTGTAGAACTGCATACTTATTTTTAGCGATATTTAAAATGAATTAAATTTAACGAATATTATTATTATTGAAATTTAAAGTATTTAATTTTAATAAATATTATTATTAAGTTCCGGGGGTTAACTATGTTTAAGTGTTACAGCTGTTTCGGCTTGCAAGGCCACTATCAAACAGTGGATATACCACGTATAAACAACTTATTTATAAAATTTTAAGTTACCCCTTCCCTCAAACTAAGTAAATGTACGTTTGACGAAAAAGTATGTAAGAATGCATCGTCATCTACACATAGTCAATGTACAAAATTTCAACTCGACTTGATGGCGGTAAGTGTGTTAATTTTCACTTCCAAGATTTTTCCAGGACCGGCGGTGAAATTAATGTAAAAGATTAAATAACCACATCTTGACAAAAGCTCCGTGCTTGGTGCTAGAAAGGTTGCGCTCCCCACGCTTTAGAGCCAGACACCAATGTTTATAAAGAACTATGGCGCCCGACTTCGACTGCGGGGGCCAGTTTAGTGGGGCACCAAGTTTATGGACATCTTGTACAAAAAAACTCAATCCTATTTACGCGTCAATTTTCAAAAATATGCTTCCAAACGAATGAACTGCACTGCCAAAAATCTATTAAAAAATTCCCATTATTTTAGATCGGCTATCGTCGATTGTTTTTGCTCCCCCCAGGCCGTGGCTTATACATATATATATATAATTTATACCCTCGTCAATTTGCTTAGTCAGATTTCTCGTTCGTTTCTCTTCCCTTGATATAATATTTTTTGCATAATTAAGACTGCCCTGTCAGCGAGTTTAGTTTGAAATCATCATTAGAATATATTTTTTAAATGTTGCCGAAATTCTGATTGCCTCGCTTGTTTGATTTGGCGGTAAGACACTCGCCTAGTTACCAAGTGGTTGACTGATCGTTGTTTCGGGACACCAACGAGCGGATCGTATTTATCATGGCGTAAACGACAAGCATAAATATAAACTAGTAGTAATATTGATGCGATTTATATTATGTGTATCTCAGTTCTTCCACGCACGCCCTTTTTGTTCCGTTCCCGTTGCCTAAAACACGCGTTTCATACATTTTCTTTATTATCCTTTCCTAACTCTTACGTTCCGTGTGTCTGCAAAAAATATATAAAAATTGTTGGTTCCAAGAAATATAGACTAGTTGTGCTTTCTAATCTACTTTTTTTTATTTTCTAGTGGCAAAGCTGAAATGACAGTTGAATAGAGCAGAATCATCTTTATTAAATACACCAATAAAACGTAGCAATCATGTATTGCCAGCTATTATACTATAACATTGTCACATCATCATTTTTGAAGTTTGACAGATGTATTTTAATGACATTTCTCATTTAAACATTACCCTTACGTCCCGTCTATTTTGTGTCATCCAGATATAGCAAGACTGTTATTATTTTATTTTCGTGTTAAGATACACGCACATAAAACCTTTACAAGTACAAGTACAAATAAATTAATAAATTCATTGATACATCAAATGTGGGGTATAAAAGCAAAGGCAGCATTATCCAAAAAAAATTGGATGCAGTCATCGAGGATCACTGTTTTATAATGTACTGAATTCGAGATTTTATAAGAAACATAGTCTTTAAATTTATAGGAAATGTTTTTGGCAGGGGTGTAAATAGCAGATATATAAAATCGAGAATTCAGTACATTTTAAATTAGTGATCTTCGATGTCTGCAATCAAAACATTAAATTTTTTTTTGGATATTGCTGCCTTTGCTTTTATACCTCACAAATATAATTATACGCAAGTATCTAGAGCAGGCCGATACACTTGTAATTGTGGTATTGGATTACATTTGAAATAATTAATGTAAATAGTTAATGTATTTTGTACCTAGTGTCTCATTAAAAATAAAATAAAACGAGTTAGGTTAGGTTAGGTTAGACAACACATCAGTTGATGATACACGTACATGGTTATTTTAAACTGTCTAGTGTATCTAAAATAGAAAATATAATTTATCAATATCGTTAATTTTATTATATTTAATTGTTTGAATTGTTGAGAGCGTTTACTTAGCTAAAAATCCATGGCCAATCAAGAAGAAACATTGTAATTCTCTCTCCTGAAATGCAGGCACCTATATATTTTTGTTTTAACCAGCCACCGAATGTATACCGAATGTATATAATGTATATCGAATGTATATAAGAACTAATGTATATCGAGCTGGAGGAGAATGCTGTATAGGAGAATTGATACTTTTTTTTCAATTGATTCAGCAACAATGTAGATTGACATTTAAAAAAAATATTGATGTATTTTTTGTATAAATCTACTTATATTATTTGATTAATTACACCTACATGTTTCGGAAATAGCTTTCCATCGTCAGGGTGTTATATATATATGTCAAAATATCAAAATGAATAATGTCAATTGTTTTTAGTTTAATAAAATTATTTGAAAATTTATTTTTAAATATTATTGCTGAAGTTCTTGATTACTCGCAATTATTGGAAAAAATTTTAGAATTGGGCTAGTAGTTAAATTTAATTGATTATTAATAATATTTTGTCTACTATTACATGCTTTACTAATTTCTAGTGATTCTAAATAATTCAATTTCAGAGAAAAATTATTTATGTTTAAAATAGAAAGTCCTAAATTTTTAACAAAACCGTGATCGTTTTCTGATTTTTTTTAGAATTAATACTGTTTATAGTCTCATGAGATATAAACGAAGTAGGAGCCATTTACATATTTCGCCAGAAATCTACACCGAACACTTTCACCCATCGTCTTTGCAGACTGCAATGCAAAATGCACTCGGATCGGTCGAGTTTCCGACACGTACATTTTAAAAATAAAACCTTCAAAGAAGCTGGAGTCTAAAAATATTATTTAGTGGTACGTAAAACGGCGAGGAAACCGTTTACGACTTCATGGCGGATAAGAATTTACGACTGTGTTCGCGCTCGCAGACATTCAGCCATCAATGACCGGCTTATTCAGATGCGACAGAAATGCATCGGGCGCTGTCTCGCCGCACACTGTGATATATTCCAAATCTAGCGGAACTTAATACAATGTTTACTAATTTAATTTTTATCTCCGGATGTACTGAATAGATTTTTATGAAACTTTTCCTGAATGTTCATAAATATATTCTTTACATGTACACATAACTAAAATCTATTCAAATTCATAGAGTTTCATGCAAGAAAATAAACAAAAGTCGGTTCATTCGACTTATATTTGCACAAATTGAGCTTGTTTTATATACTTATATGTTTTATATATTTTTATAGTAATTAGCTACTAGGTATATTTTACTAATTTTTATTTGCTTGTTTTTTAATTTTTGAATAAAGTTCCGCTAGATTGCGAATATATTACAGTGTGCGCCGAGGCGACAGGGACGGTTCTGGTGCATACTGGGGAATGCAGTCCCGATCCCGCGAGATCTCGAGGCATTTTACGAGATCAATCCCGAACCGAAAAATCGGACGAGATTATCGGGATTGATCGGCATTTT
Organism: Agrypnia vestita; assembly: GCA_016648135.1. Lineage (NCBI taxonomy): Eukaryota > Metazoa > Arthropoda > Insecta > Trichoptera > Phryganeidae > Agrypnia > Agrypnia vestita. Next base: position 57,795 of record JADDOH010001361.1, on the reverse strand, counting down.
TTATGTTTTGTATGTTTAATTATATATGTCTATACAGCTTTTAGTAAGTACTTAAAACTAAGAATATTTTGAGTATGTCCAAATTTTTCAGAACAGAACTGGATTGTTGTCACAGGGACATCAATAATCAATTAATGTATACTATAGATGTCTCACAGAGACGAAACTGTATATATTTTTTTTATTAAGGGAGAGTAGGTATAGAAGTCTTTTATGGGCGTATAATTGAAATATATACAACTTCCAAAAAAATTAATAGTCATGGTGTTCTATCATGGGTGGAAATGCCGAACGTTACATATGTGTAAAGTGATCACTTAAGCCAACCGTACGATTGGTCGTATGTCCTATGTACACCCATAAAAGACTTCTATACCTACTCTCCCTTAATAAAAAAAAAATACAGTTTCGTCTCTGTGAGACATCTATAATATACATTAACTTAAAACTTATGTTCCCGTCACATTCAAATAATGAAAATAGCTTTGAATAATATTTGCTGTATATTATCAACATAACATAGTAATAAAGACTACTACTAGTTAGTAGTTTTTACTCTACTACATTGACTAATTGATGCTTGGAAAAACGCCTACTTTAATGCAATGATTAATAATGAACATTTTATTAAAACTGCTGATATAAAAATGCAAGGCATTGTCGTTAATTGCTATTCAGCTCGATAAACAAAAAAAAACACAAAAGTATTCGGGATTGGAAATTCTAATCTCGAGGGATCCCGAAAGGGCAATCCCGACTCGGGATTGCATTCCCTAGTGCATACTGCATACGGTGCAGAGACACCAAGAACTCTTGAACTTAATGACAATGATAAATAAAAGTCCAGCTTTGTGAATAACGCCATCTTTTTGATGGCGAATTTGAAAGAAAAGTGATAAAGGGGAGTTTTTTAGAGATATAGAAATTGTAATAAATACATGAACTTCCTATCTGTCCCGGACGAACATGCACCGGGGAAAGTTGTATCTCAGTCACGGCGGAGGAGCTCCTCGGTAATAAACATGACGTAGTCATTTTTTTCTAAAAAATACCAATCAAATGATATTTTCTTCAAAAAGAGTAAAATGATTTTGCGGCTACTTATGTATTGAAAATGTGAAAATGTTTCGGGGCCAATGGTCCCTTCACCAGGATAAAATGTAAAGTACTAAAATTTAAAATAAAAATCGAAATACAGACAATAGTAAAATAAAAATAATATATAGGAAATGGATAAATAATTACTTAGGTACTAACATGAAAATAAATTTAAAAGAAAACTATTTGTAAAAAGGACTTGGTTATTTAAAATATTTTGAGTTGATCATTGGCTCCGAAATATGTTTACATTATTAATAAATAAGTGGTGAAAACAAAGAAAACAAAGTATATTTTTATTAATTACGAGAATAATAAAAAATATTCAGATAATTTTGAGTACGCTCAATAATTTCAAAGGGACATTATTAATCAAGTTATAGTATAAATGTCTCATAGAGACGGAGCTACCTTTTATATGAAAAAGCCAGCCGCACGATAGGTCGTAGGCCCTACGTACACCCAAAAAGACTTACAAAACTACTTTTCCATTAAAAAATAGCTTCGTCTCTATGAGACATCTATAATATAAAATAATAGTTCAATATGCACCTCAATAAGTGCCAATAAAAAAAGAAAATAATAACTTTGTGTTGACCACTTGGAGTAACTCTACGTCTACCGGTTTCATATCTTCGTCAGGACGGACGCATAATAACAGTTATGGTGGGGGTAAGTGACCAGTGGACACCGAAATGGGGAATATATCAAGTAATGGGCTATTCATAAAATTGATCTGATTATTAATTATATTGGCTTAAGTGTTAAGGCATTTTTTGATTTCTAGTTAGTTATTCAATCTAACGCCTCTATTGTTTACATGTGTGATCGTTTTAAAAGTGTGGCCTGTTTACAAAAGTTGGTTCGCGAATTCAGAAAAGTTATTGTTATTGACACATCTCAAGTAAAAAATTAATCACAAAATAATTACTCACTTCCTTGTAAATAATCGCCTAATGTGAGCCTAAATTTCAGGCCCTCACGGTGGTGAAACACTTTAAAAAAGGATATTGTCATGTGAAATACTTGCTGGAACTGGAAATGGGATCGCGTTCCGCCACTGGAATGCACCACGTACAGTCGCGACGACAGTAAAAGTCGTAAAATTCCACTACAGCATCTTTGCGACACCATCTCGAGAGCTCTGTGCAGCGTTGATAATTCCGAACCATTTCGCCGCTGTGATTTATCACGCATCCCGTATTTCCGCCAATCTAAATTATATGAATCGTTGAAATACATTAGGCGTTAACCGGGATTTGAGACACGTCATAATTGTGCAATGAACAATGGCACTGGCGGACGCGCGAGCGAGGATATTAAATCGTACAAGATCGTAAAAATTAATATACCGGCATGTTACGGAGATAACTAATTCTAAAACAATTTTTAAATATTTTTTTGAGTAATTCAACTCATTTTGTAAAATTAATGAATGATTATTATTTTTGCATCAGGAATACGTCTCTTTGCCAAATTTCAGAAGAAGAAAAAGTGGGTCAAATATTTATCGCAAGATTCTTTGCTGCCAGACAAGTGAAAATTAATAAATGCATGTAAATAAACACTGTTTGTGCATGGTCAACATTTTGGCACTTTCAAAATTAAAAACCAGCCACAGTTATTTCACCGTGCTCGTTTGGAAAATGACTAAATGATATTTATAATTTTAGCATTAAGTTTTTTAAAAATTATTTCTACATTCTAAATTCTAATTTTATTAATAAAATGCTACTAGGGAAATTATTAATTTAGATCAAAAGTTTTGTTATACTCGTAAAATAATTTGTATACTTGATTAATTTGTATCCGAATATAATTTGTATACTCGAGTCACTAATATTTATTTTATGATGTTTATATTTCTCTACACTGTTCCATTATTGACTTTACATACTTATTATTCATGCTCTTATGCATCATGTGCTCCTGTCCCCAAACACAAGTTTAAAATTTTCCGGGGACAGTTAAACACCTATAAAAAATGTAATATTCACTGTCACTGTATGTATGTATTTATTTTATTTTCAATAAAGAATTCTCTATATAAAAAAAATATAGTACAAAAACATATTTAATATACATCATCAACAGTTTTCCATTCACTGGTGAATGAAAGCCTCCTCTGTCTAGTGTTATTCGTTGCCACGTTGCCCACCCATTGCCATTTAATTTTCTTGGCTGATTTTATTATATAGATTACTATTATTATCGTCTATCTTGTGGGCACAACTTTTTTCCTTCGGTTAACGTACATAAATAATGCATATACCAGTTTAATAGAGGACACACATTTCAATACGATCTGTCATGCGGGCAATGCTGGTTTTTCGTCTAGTTGCATACAGAATGTTTATTTTCATTTTTTCCTACCTACTACCAACTGCAATTATAATCTATAATAACTCAATTAACAGTTTAATTGTAATAATTTTATTAATTTATTCAAAATTATGCATATTATTTACATAAAATTGTCGGCTAATACTCCTACATTTCTAAATCTAAACACATTACCATGTCTGTTTATTTAGTAAACAAATGTGATGCAAGGCATATATTATAAAAATAGTCATAAATGATAAGTGACAAAATGTAACAATCCAACATGATTGGGTTAAATCTGTATGCAAACTATCTGCGTGCTAAATACTTCCTTTAATGTTATATTTGCATTACATTATACGTAAGATTGTATATTTTTATGTTTTTTTTTATATTTGTACCGGGTTAAAATATATAAAATATAATATTTTTTAGTTGTTTTTATGTTTTTAGTTTTATAATATAAATCAATCATTTTTAAGAGAAACTCACTGAAAACTGTTTAAGTTTCGGATCATGCCAAAAATCAAACACAATGAATTTATATTTTTGTAAAGATATTATTTAGAAAAATGGACAATGTAACTTAAATCAAAATGTGGGTACACAATAATTTATGAAGAAAGTATAGACAATAAGAAAGGAGATTTGTTTATCCTTAACAAAACATGATATAGTTAGTGGAGTGAGACCCATTAAAAATTCATGGCATATCGGCCCTACACATTCACCATCCATATAAGCATTGTTTTAATGCTTACTGTAGAAATTAACATGGCATACATAATTTATATAGGTAAAAAATGGAATAATTTAACACAAAATGATAGTTTAAATAAAGTAATATAAGTAAGGTAATAATAATCCCATGTAACAGAAGTGAAAATAAAAGTGAAAAAGAAATATTTTTAATATTTTTAATATTTAAAGCATTAACTTTGTGGTTAATAACCACAAGATGTATGTTATTTTGTTTGTTAATTAATTAAGATACTAATTTTGTTTGATAAATGTCTTAGATACTTTTTCTTTACAAGTAAGTAATTTTAGAGACTGATTAGTTCATTACCAAAGGAAAGGTTGCTTTACATTTCAAAATGTGTAAGACTGTTTCTAAAATTAAAATATTAATCAATATTCAAGGTTTTTATTTAATGTAATTTCTGCTGTATATATTTTATTGAGAAATACATACAAAGAAAGAAGCCGGATAGTCGGCGCTCGATTAATCGGCAACTAGTCGGAACATCATTAGTATAAACCACTACACTACTGGTAGTGGTTTATACTAATTTAACTAACACTGTGAAAAAGAAAAATAATACAAACATAAAACAGAAAAACAATATAAGAATATGGTTAAGTTAAGTTAGGTAAGGTTAATACTGTAAAAAATGTAATAAATAAGAAAAAACGGTAGATACCATATGGATGTCAGATAGATCAAGCCGATTTTGAATCGATGGATGAACCAAATTACGGATGCAACTGGATTTTCTGGGAAAAAACTCTGCTTGCTATCTGAGCTTTGATCTGAATGATATATACAAGACGTTGGTTATTGGTTACCAACACACAATGGTGGGTACACACAATTGTGTGTTGGTACACACACAATTGCCAGCAGCGGCCATAAACTACGCAGCGGCCAGCCCAGGCACGAGCCCACGAGAGGCATTAACACAACGTGGAAGTAGATCGCAGCGACCAGATAACGAGATGTGAAAAGAGAAAGGTTTCGAAAAGCAGCCGACTCCCACTTCCAAAAGCCCGACCGTTGCTGCAACGCACCAACCACCACACAACTCCACACTCTGCACTTTGCATAACCCATCTTGTGTATACGTTTCAGTAATTGTTTCAATTCACTACCATCGCGCTGATTGGAAAATGAAAGTGAGCGCCGTCGCGACCAGCTCTTGAACGATACCGGCAACGATTTCATTACGACAGGCCAAACGTACCTACAGGCTCGTCAATGCAAAGCCTACATCGCAGAATAACAAAGAACACAAATAACAAAAGAAACTCGAGAAGCGAATTAAGGTTTACGAGGCAAAGTTTACGAAAGTAATGGCATAGTTAAAAGTTTTACTAATTGCAATGCAGAAACTGCAAAAAGAAAGTATAGCGCCTGGAAGAATCGAGATCAAAGAAAGTCACAGTGAAAAAAATAACTATTATGCGATTTATTCATTTATTCATCGAAAATCTGGATGTTTAATATTATACAAAATTAATACTAATGGCAAAAGGGTATTATAATTTTAGCTACAACCTTTGAAATCATTGGTTGCTTAACGCCGGCGCCACACTGGGTGTATTTCCCGCCTTTGACGTCGCGTCAAATCCGCATCCGAGTTTAGCAGTCTGAATCAGTGGATTCAGTCTGCAACAAACACACGTGCGTATGCAGTGCGGACGAACCGTCGAATGTGGCGCGTTGCATTTAAAAACATGAGACGCGACGTCACCGATTTTACGTTGATGTAAGTTCCGCGGGCGAAGAACCAAACAGACGCCGAAGCGAGCGGTCCGCCAGCGGATATGAAAAGAAATGTAGCGGCGTTCCGTGATGTCAAGGCGAGACGGAAGATAGCCCAGTGTGGCGCCGGCCTTAAGAAATTCTCGGTAAAAGTCAGATACTTTAAGAAGATTATGAACATTTTTATGAAATTTTTCTAATGTACTTTCGGGCTTCGGAGGATTCAATACCAAAAGGACTAAAGCACGGCCGTCAGGAATCTTCTGACTTAAGTTTTCTGGGATTTTCTGCCGTGTTTCTATGACCTTTGGTCGACGTTTCAGATCCAATTGCGGGGTCCAACATAAGGGCTGATGTGTTGCTAGGTGTGTTGACGATGTAGTGGTGTGTTGTGATTGACTTACAATACCGTGTCGATTGTAGCCTGTCCTGAAAGTCCTACTTTCGACACGGTGTTTCAAGCCAATACTTAACCGCTACTTCTTCAACACACATAATACATTAGATGTGCCCATGGCACATAAGAAGACGAAGACCACCAGACCACACAGTAGCAGGCGATGTCTATGGAGCTTCATCGACAGTCATCCAGAGGAAGACCAAAGAACTCCTGGGTGAGACATTGCTCTAAAATCCTGCAGAGAAACGGCTTGGATGAAAGCAATACCCAGAACCGAAAAAGATACAGTCTGAGAACGAGAAGATCCGGCCCTAACAGCTTACCTAGGCAATGAGTTTGTATAGTGCAAGGAAGAAGAAGTCATAACATATTAGATATAGGTACATTTAAAAAATCGCTTCTTTATGCATACATTTATTTATGTAATTAAATAATCAAATTACAGCAGTTAGTCAACCAACTAATAACTAAATTTGTTGACGGCACTAGTCTCTTCGTGTGTCTGTCTGTCTGCGTTTGAGCAACGGGGCCGAGAAGTGTTCGCCGGGTAATGCAGAAGTACGCCAGTTTTAATACCGACAGACTGCTTATTACGCCCGTCTAGGTCGCATCAAACCATGTAAGCCCCTTCGCAATTAGGAATATTTTATTATGTGCAAGACGCCACTGAATTAACGGCGCGCGTGTGACGCAGCACGGTACTCTGCTACATACGGAGCTACTTTGGAACGGAAGTAAAAAGGATATACAAATGATACCGTGCGAAATTTTGCAAAGTGAAACACGTGACCAAACAGAACATTACATTCAGCGTTCGCTCTCAGTCGAGAATATGAATTCGTGATAAGTTAAGTAAACACAATTTTTTAATCTTATAATAACTACGCATTTATTCTGGAGTACAGAATATGGGCTCCAACGCAGATCTGTTCAAGGACAAGTATCCTCTGTATAGTTGAGTCCCTCCATTTAAAAAAAATGATTAGGAGGCAAGTATTAAAAAAGTTAGGTTTAGAAACGCTTTGTCTATGGATAGCACCAGTTAACTTATTACCTACCATCACGCCGTTTCTCCGGGGTAGTAGGCAGAAAAGTTAGAGGGCCACACTCTTCTGTCCCGACACACGACTCTCGCCTCGCCCACATTCATACATCTTCGCATGCAAGCTCGACGATTGTTGAGGCACTTAACAGGACAATCCTCCAGTATTTGGTTAACCGAATCATGCCACGTCTTTGTCCTTTCTTTTGGGTGCCGTCAACACTTACGTCATATATTTGTGTTACCATCTTTACCTCATTCATTCGCTCAACAAGCCCAGACCACGTGAGCGACTGAATCTGAAAATTGCCTCTTTTTCGCACAGATATCGCACGTGCATTGCATACATTGACGCATATCGGCGTGCAAGCGCCATGACCAAAAATCGAACTAGTAAATATTTTTTATTTCAGAAATGAAAAGAATATAAAAATATGATGAGCTTTAATAATATGTACATAAACAGATTTACTTTTTAAAGAAATTAATGTACCAACATTATACAGATTATGCAAAAACACCTCAATTTTACAAATGCATGAAGAAACATTCACAAAACAAAATATAAATACACCACAAACTCATAATACTCATTGGCATAGTCAAAGAGCGCAAATAATAGGATGCTTAAGCATTCCTAAATATAACAAAACAGCCATACAACACCATTACACTTATCTAGGTGTCAAATATTTCAATAACTTACCAATGAATAAATTCAAGAAACACATAAAACAAAAAGAATATACATAATTAAAAAAAAATAGAATTATAAAAAATAACAATACTCCGAAATAATTAGTATACTTGAATCACTAATATTTATCTTATGATATTTCTCTACACTGTTCCATTATTAACTTAAACATACTTATCCATTCATGCTCTTGTGTATCATACTCCTGTCCCCAAACACAAGTATTACTTTACTGGGGACAGTTAAACATGTATAAAAAAACTAACCCATAAAAACCAAGTTTTTATTTTACTCCGTTTCTTTATAAATTAAGTTTGCCATCATGTAATTAAATAATTGATTGACTGAAAATAAAACATGTCTAGACAAATATCTATGTCAAAAATTTCTAAAAATTTGATTTTGATATTTGATTTCTTCCCAAAAAACCGAAGTGTGCTGTCATCTGTGAACCAATTGTCATAAATTTTCGAAATTCGTAGTGAAGTACCTACTATACCTACCGACGGATTAATTCAAATTCTAAATATTCCGTGACGTTATCAGGCAGCCGTTGTTAGTAATCAAACTTTTGTAATGATTCCAATTTGAAAAAACCATTAAAATTTCTAAAAATCCAAAATTATAGTATAATTATTAATTTTTTTAAACGAAAATTTGATAGATCTTCTTGATCGTCGCAACGAGTCTGCTTACAATGTTTCAGCTCGATTGGATAACGGGAAAAGGGTTAAAAATCGATCCAAAGTTTTTTCGTCAGACAAGCAAGCAATCAGACGCCACGAGTTAAAAGAAATGGAGTAAAAAATATGTAATATTCAATGTAAGAAAATGTATGTAATATTTTTATTTTTTCAATAAAAAAATTTCAATAATTTTTTTTTTAAATGTTAAGATGAAAGGTTTGGAACGAAGGTTTGACACGTGGTCAAAGATTTGAATAGGTGAGAGCTCGGCTAGCTCAGAAGGAGTCAGACGTAAAATTCAAACCGTTTTCCCTCCTGCAGAGAGGAGCCACCGTCGTGCTTGGCGATTGAGTCATCGCCGCTGGCGTCGTCGGTTCGAAAGTCGAGACAATGCGCCGATTCGACCGTGACCACTATTATACTACGGCACGGTGCGCGCGCCGCGATAACCGCCGAATATACCCGAGCGCACCACGAAAACCGAATTCCGCCGAAACAATACAATCGGCTTTAAAATAATCAAACAGCCACTCATTCCGAGTGAAACGGTAAAAAAAAGTCTAATTAATGCAAATAGTGGTCGCGTTATTCGCGAAAAAAACGCTCGTTCGCATGTCGGGCGATTTCTCTCAAAATCACACGGCGACCAATGAAAAAGCAAAATTGCAACATATCGCGTTTTTAGGGATAAACATTGATTGACCTATTAACGTATATTACAGATACTCACAGAGACGAAACTGTATTTCTTATGGGAAAGTAGGTATAGAAGTCATTTGGGTGTACACAGGACTTATGACCTATCTTATGGTTGGCTTAAGTGATCACTTTACACAATGTAACATTCGCCATTTCCACCCATGATAGAATATACCATGCTTATTCATTTTTGCAAGTTGTATATATGTTCAAATTGCGTGGAAAGCTTTCACATATACTATACCTATTTTCCCATAAGAAATACAGTTTCGTCTCTGTGAGATATCTATAATATACGTTAATTGATTAATAATGTCTCTGTGACATAAATCCAGCACTGTTCTGAAAGATTTGAACAAACTCAAAATATTCTGAATTGATTGACCTACTCAATGATAAAGTTATTGGCAGGACCCAGGGGTGGCTATACGACGTTTCATCATGGACGTACTATAAATATAAAAATATAAATATGCTATAAATATAAACCAAAATATCTGCTACACGAACACGAATTACAGTGAACATAGACGCACATCGCGGGAGTTGGTTAGCTGCGCTATAAGAAAGAAAGAGAAAACATCATTGACTACCACCGTAGAAAATACAGAAATCTCCGTACTCTGAAGTCGGTCTGAATTTCTCTACAAATTATTGAAATAAAACTCACCTATGAAAGGTTATATCCTCTTCTTTATTATGAGACGAAGCATTACAACGATTAACACAACAAACAGACATATTTCGAGTTGGATTTCTTAAATTATTAAGGCAAAAAGCGCAAGAGGCAAAAAGTAAACACTGCGATTAGTTACAACTTCATACGCATTCTTTCTCCAAAATTATGTTTTATTGTCCTTTCTTATACGTGGTTATGAAAATACTTTTTATCTCTTTTTGACCAATACATTTAGTACGTAATAGAAGACAGTAAGGACTAGATGTCTCAGATTTGTTTTTTAGTGAATAATCTATATTTATAGTAGGTACGTCTATGCGTTTTATACACGAATGCATTCGCACCACTAGCACTATTTCGAACGCATGACAAAGTAAACGTTTTAAACGAGTTGAAAAGAGTGCATATTTAGGAATTATCCACGCATTATTGAGAAAGCCATCGAAAAGAGTACAGTAGACATGAAACGTAGTTACCATAGAGAATAAAGTGAATTTTGCCCAACTCTAGCGGAGCACAAAGAAGCGAACGAAGCCCGGAGATATCAAAATAAGAATATAACTACACATTTATTATAGAGCATTATATAAACATGTCAGGAGTCAATGCGAAGCTGATCTTAGCGTAGTGGATTTGTTCAAAGCAAAAAAGATCAAATTTAAGGTAGATTAAAGGAGCTTGAAGCAATGTGTAGTTATTCACTATAAGTAGAAAAAATGGGGGTCATCTTAACATTATACATTTATTTTACTATCACTGCAACGTGAGGGGATGAGAGCGATATCGAGATAGTTTAACAGTAGTAGGTATAATAGTGCAATAAATTCATATATATATAACCACAACCCATGAATATATATATATATATATAGTCATGGGTTGTGGTTGCGTGAGATAAATGAAAAGACTGGAAATTCACTTAACACGAATAAAATTTAACGCTATTCTTTAATCTACACTATTTCGCAATATATCATTCATACATAAACTCGTTATTATCGCTGAGTAATATGTATTTATCGCTCGCAAAATATTCAATTCTCGCACATAAACGCCGCTCTAGTTTATTTCAACAATTAGATACTTCGCTCGATTATTTCGCCTTATTTATCGCTTCGATTATCTCACGACTGGCCTCGCGGCTCGCGGCCGGCTTCGCAACGAACGAACTGTCAAACGCTCCACTCCCACCGCGGCGTGATTCCGTATTTATACCCAAATACTGGTATTTTCATATTTTCTAGCTTATTTAAGTGTTAAGAAGAAGGTTCTCGTCGCTTCTTGGTTGTTCCAGGCATTTCTAGACGTTTTCCGAAAGTTACAGTTTTCGCTGCCGTGCTTCGTGCCGAAGATTTCGTTGGCTTGCGTCACAATCCGACCAACGGCATTGACTATTTTATCTTGACTTGACTTGACATCAAACTATTTTATCATCTTGGTGGCTGTGAGAGCCAAATAGTGTATTTCCAATGCTGCAAGAACGAAGCGACGCAGTGCAGAGAAAGGAGGTAGAAAGTTCACAGGTACGAGGCAGAATCTTAGTTCCTGAATACAGAATTTTGCAAGTAACCTAATTTTTAAATATTTTTTTTATTTACACTTCAACAGGCCAAGACGCCTAACAAGAGAAGCGAAACACATCACAAAACACAGGCTTGAGTAAATCACCGGGAATCGGACCCGGAACCCTCGGTGAGAGAAGCCAGTACCATACCCACTGGGCGCTTAGTCTAATTCCGGAAAGAAATCTTTGATTTAAAAGTTTTGCCGATTGTAAAGAACGGGCCTAGAGGCGATTAAAATCCTCAGGGACTTGGGAGTAACGGAGGAAGGATGCTGGATAAATAGTTTAGGTCCATTTGCAATTTCACTCATCGTGTCCTTTGGGAGGTCATGTTTAGGGACGAAATTTATCGGCCATGTCGTGGTCTAATGGTAGAACATACAAACGAATAAAGACATAAAAAATGTTGAAACAATTGTGAAAAAATCACAAATTCCAACATGCAAATAGTTTGTGAAATGTATTTTGAGGTATGAATGAAAAATTTTTGTTTCGCTTGTTTCCATGTTATTACGATTTCCTGTTCTAAAAAAACCGAAATACATTTTAATATATTTTCTGCCTTTCAAGGAAAAGAACAAATAACAGTACAAAATAAACTGTATAAAAACATAAGTAATATAAAAAACATCATAAAAGAAAACAGTATAAAAAAAAAGTAATATAAAAAACATCATAAAAGAAAACAGTATAAAAAAATAAAAGTAATATAACAATATAAGTAATAAAAACAGTATAAAACAATGAGCATAAAAACATAACATAGATTAACTAAATTAAAAACCAGATATACATAAAATAGTAAAATAGAAACAAAGTTGTATTTACAATTAAAATATTATTAAGACTAATCCCCTATTCAAATTCAAAACCCGAAAAGAGAGAATTTTTTTATAAATCTAAATCCTGGGGAACGTCCGGTGCGGATAGCTATTTAATATTTTTTTTAAAAAGTGTTCTAGTAAAAATAATTGATCTAATATTTTTCAATTCAATTTCATGTTAAGGAATTTAATAAATTAAGGAACTAGGAAAAAACAATTAAAACATTAAACCTGTCTGGCTCATAAGAACCACCTGTCCTAGTAACTCGAAGACCTAACAAAATAATTTAATAATTTAAGCAGATCTCTGTAATCGTTTTTTCCTACTCACACCATACATCACTTACAAAACATGTATTATAAAATATTATTAACAATTATTAAAATAAAAAACATAGATAATTATGTAAATAAATGTGTTTTCTGAGAAGCGGTGATAGAATCAAAATTAAGTTCTTCAAATCATCTAGTTCTTGGAGATCGAAACATAATAATATGTTGTGATATTCATGGATTAAGTTTATTATTACTGAAAAAAAACACAGTATTGCTGTGATAGATGTTCAGAAAAAAATATAAATGCATAAATTATTCAAATTAATATTATTACAAATAATTTATCGCACGATTGAAAAAGATTCATGAAGTATCTGCCTATATACAGAATATGGATGCGCATGCTAATTAGATGTGTATTTGATTTATTAACATTTTTTATTACATTTAGTAAAACTTTGACTAATTGGCGCAAAGAAGTTCCATTTCCGATGCACATGGCTTTTTAATTATTATTTATTTATTTATTTATTTAACGCCCTTATGGGCTTTTACAATATACAGAATAATTTTTTTTTAAATAACATAAGACGGTTAAAATAATAATACAGTTAAAAGTTACAATAATAATAGTTAAAAGGTAATAATAATAATAATACAGAAAAACATAAAAACATAAGATAAAATAATAATACAGTTAAAGATACAAATAATAATAGTTAAAGGTAAAATAGAAAGATTTATTGTCCATTCCCATTTCGTTGGGATGTAAACAATTGTATCAGCTTTGTCCTTTAAACAGTTATACTATCAGCAAAAATGTCAGCCGCCTCTGCATGCTCATTCCCTAATGAGTGTAATCTGGGAATTACAGAGTTTGCTAATGCATTAGTTTTGACACTTCCACTAAAATAGAACAATGCACTGTGTCTTGATGACCTCGATGGAGCATATAAGTCGATCAGACTAATAATCTGGGGGCAATCAATCAAACTATTTACGATCCTATAAAGAAATATTAGGTCTGTTACAGTACGTCTCACAGACAAGTTTAAAAGTTGTAAATAACTAAGGAGATATTCATAATTGATATCTTCCAAGCGTATATTTAATTTGTAATAAATAAATCTTAAATTTTTTTTTTTGAACTCGTTCAATTGCCGTTGAATGATTAACATAGTGAGGCGACCAAATGATCGAGTTATATTCAACCTGAGGTCTGACAAGAGAAGTGTAGACGACTTTATAAGTGCGCAGGTGTGTAAAATTTTGTGCAATTCTTAAAACAAATTCCAACATTTTGAGACCTTTATTAGTTATCAAATCAATGTGGGGAATGAATGATAATTTAGCATTAAAAATTACTCCCAGATCACTTAACTCCTCAACTTATCATTTTTCAACTCAACTCAAAATATCATTTTTTGGCATTTATATTTGAAGATTTTCCGGTGGACTACTCTCATCTGCATGACATAGAAATGTGCAAACCTTTACGCCTCACCTTTCAACTGCGTAGTGATACGTACGTAACCCTTTCTACGTGAACTAAGTTTTGCAAGTTTGACAACATTTTGTATACGCTAATTTTTTGTTCCATATTAGGGATGTGATTATTATGACAAAGATATACGACCTAAAATATAGAGATTTTTTCTTTCTTAAATGTTAACGCGCGCATAATTTCACACAAATTAACAAAATCTTCTCTACGATTATTTTTCTGATTTGAAAGAAAAATATTTTTTTAAGATATGTTATTATTTTATCTTTGACGTTGAAAAATTGTGTCGGGTGTGTAAAGCAGTGGCGTGCAGTGAGAACAAAAAGCATGACTTTTTCATAAGCATATATTTTGAAAAGAAACCATAGTAAGAGATATATCAATAGAACAATATGGCCCACTTTAACTATATATTTAGAATGTTGAGGTCATACAACAAAATAGAAAATAACCATAGCGTCCTCATTGACATATTTCATGACAGTTTCTACGAATATAAGAGAACTATTACGAAACTTGCGAAATGAGCTATTTAGTCTCTCTATTCAATCTCACTCTATAAACTTATTTTTTTCTGTTCTTTCTTGTGTTATGTTTTAGCCTTTACTTTTATCTCTATGTTTGCTGTGTTCACATTTAAGTGATGAGAAGCATTTGAACTAATTGTATTATAATTGCATTACCTATATCATGTTGTGTTTTTGATTGTTTGTGAACCATTCAAAAAATAAAATAAAATCTCGTGATATTCGATACATAAATAAAATTTTAAAATGTAGAAATGATGCGCAGTATTAACTATACGAAGCACTTGTATATACAGGGTTATTTGAAAAACATTAATAACCTCGCAGGACTATATTGCTGCTTTGATTGTGAGTCGAAAATGTTCAAGCTATCATGACATAATATCAATAGTTATGGAGATATGCGACATCAAAATTTGCATATTTTTTTCAATATTTCTTACTTATTTTTTGTAAAACGTTGGACTATGATTACAGTAACTTATATCGATTACGAAAAATTCGTTCGATTCAATACAAGTTAAATAAAACGGTAAAAACCCTGAAAAATTCCTATTGGAATTCGAAGGTTTTTATTATTTTATTTGACTTGTATTAAAGGAAATGGACTTTCATTTTCGATATAAGTTACTGTAATGATAGTCCAACGTGTTACAAAAAATAAGTTAGAAATATTGACAAAAAAAATGCAAACTTTTATGTCGCACATAACTATTGGTATTAGGTCATGATTGCTTGAACATTTTTGACTTTTAATCAAGGCAGGAATATATTCCTGCGACGTTATTAATGTTTTACAAATAACCCTGTATGCATATATTCAAATATATACATCAGTTCGTTCAACTATCTACAGGCATGCGGGTTTGTAGTTTCAGCGTATTAAATTAATTGAATTTTAACAACTCCGCTGACAGTTGACACTGCGTCACGTCAGACGAACAATGCCGAATTAGCTTACAAATTATGCGACGGCTCCACTTCGATTTGGGTCATCCTCGGCAAACGGATCCGCCCTGTTTAATAACGTTAAAAAATAACTAATTAGTGTTTACATCTACCGATAATAAAGAGGCGAAAGTTTTTCAATTCGATTACAAACAAGACTAATTGCCTGTCAACGTGACGAAGTCTCCAAATTAAACATTTGAGCGATTTGTACTGGAGACCGTTCGCATTTTCAGCTTCTGAGGCGAAACTCTAAACTCAAGTTCCCTCCCTGCTTTTGGAAGAACCTTTGCAAAACAACGCAAAAATGTTGATAATTTAGACGGTGTGATGCTTGAGTAGATCATCCAAATAAAGCCATACACAATTACTATTAAAAATAAATTAAATAAATTTTTATTAATCAATTTGAAAACACATGCAGAAAAATCAAATTAAATAAACTGCTACCGGGATTCAAACCAACGGACCTCCATTCTATCCGGGGATAGCGCGTCATCCAATTTCGCCACGGCAGTCTGGTAAGTAAACGTAAAATTTTCGACCTTATATGTGGTCTTTTTTTGATTGATAAAAATTTTTATTCCATTTTTAAAGCAATCCGCCTTTTATAATGCAATAAATACATTATAATGGTTCGAATCCCGGTAGCAGAAAAAATATTTTTTCGTTTATTTGATTTATCTGTATGTCTTTTCTAATTGATTAATAAAAATTTGTTGAATAATTCATAGAACTTCGTGCTGAAATTGTAACTTCACAATAATAATGTGTTTTCTTTAATATTAAATAATTAACTACTAAAATAATCTTCCTATCGAGATATGCCGCATCAATAACCTCTCAGAACAAATTTAAAAAATTAAAACCTTCTTAAAATCCAACTTAAATTCATAATTCAAAAAAAAAACAGCTTTTTTCAAAATACTTCAATATTATTCGTTATCTAATTATCTTCTATTACCACCCGTATTGGCCTCCCAGAGTTCTGAAATGGAGACCTTGGGAAAACAAAAGAGGCATCGGAAGACCTCAAAAGAGATGGGCCGATGATATTGTCGCTGTGGGGGGAAAGAAATGGCTACAATTAGCCAACAACAGGGAAGAATGGAAAAATAAGGAAGAGGCCTATATCCAGCAGTAGAAAGACGAAGGCTGATGATGAAGAAGAAGAAGACCACCCGTATTATTAAATGATTTACATATGTACCTACATACATACAAAATAAGAACTGAGGCTCCCCTATCAGACTCAAGAGCTTCTCTTCACTGATGAGGTCTACATGATTAACAACCAAGTCCAATAAAGTCTATTTAATATGTAAATATGCAATATTTGTATTTGTACCTTGTATTAAATAAATAAATAAATTATATTATTATTATTCGGAACGACACTAACATTCATGCCTACATACAGGATAGTCAGCCATGAGCTAGTCCACAATATCTCAGGTAGATTCCCTCCTAAATTACGCGTCCAAAATGTTCAAGTAGCAACGTACTTATATAAATAGTTATGGACATAAGCCACTTAGTTTGCATTTTTTCAATCTTTCTTTAAACGTTGGAAAAAATTTATTCGCTATTTAATACAAGTCAAATAAAATGATTAAAACATTGCAAAAGTAACTTAAAAAAGTCTGGTTCAAATTAATGCAAGGTTTTAATTTATTTATAATTGCCTAACATATTGCTCCATTTACTATGCAAGTTAGTTACTTTATTTGACGTGTATGTAAGCGAATGAATTTATAATATTCGAAATAAATTTCTTTAATGATATTCCAAAGTTTTATAAAAGGTAAGTCAGAAATATTGAAAATAAAATGCAAACTTTCAAGTAACTTATCTCCTTAATTACTGATTTTAGAACATTGTTGTCTGAACATATTCGACTAATAATTTAAGTAGGAATCTATCTGTAAAGTTTTTTGGATAATCTCTGTTATTTTATTTTCAATAGAATTCTATGTAATATTGTAGAATTACCTACACTTAAAAATGCATCAAATACCGATGAAAATGCAATGTATGTAAAACATGATATTATACGTGGGAGGAGTTAATACGTTCGTATTAAATAGATATTTCGCTCATCACTTTACATACTTATTCTACGAATATCAACATTTGTTAAATTATATTTATACAAGAAAATACATACGTGACCATATTTAAAATACACATAAATAAAGCTTTATTCGCACGTATAACAAATCATGTTTCATCTATTTTTCAATTAATCTATCTCGACCCAGTCATGTTCTCAAAAGTGAGTCACTTAGTGTAAGTGGCCAAACAATGAATATAGGTTACTGCAGTCATGCTAATAATAAACTCTACTATATGTCCACGCGCGTATAACTCGGCTACAAATGATAGCAAAATAACTAGCCCAACAAAAATACTATTTAATAATAAGAAAAAAATATTAAGTCTCACAGAGACGAAGCTACTTATGTGGAAACGTGTATGGGAGTCTATCTGTCTCATTCACTGATGTACAGAGAATGTTGGCTCTAAAATAGACCTAGGACGGATGAAATTTAGATCTGTAACAGTAGGTAGATACTCTTGTATGACTCTAAAAATGCCTATAACACATAAAGGAAAAATATATTATAGATTATCGTTAGACCCGCGATCATGTACGGCTCCGAATGCTGGACTACGTGCAACTCCTACGGTCCTTAGGTCTATGAAGAACCAGGAAGAGCCTAAAAACTCATTTTTTCGGGATGTCGCACCTGTAAAGCGCCCTTGAAGCATTTCTTACGCAGAAATGGCGCTATACAAATAAACATAAACATAAACATAGGTGGTCGGCAGGAGTAACACTAAAAGATAGGATTAAAAGTTCACGCATTCGTGGTACGGACCTGAACAGTAAGCTAGAAGAACGACAGTTGAGATAGTATGGGCACATAAGACAAGAGACCACACGATGAAGCAAGAAATGATAAGACAGTCATCCAGACGAAGACCAAAGAACTCCTGGATGACTCAATTTTCCAAAATCCTACAGAGAAACGGCCTGGAAGAGATCGATGTCCAGGACCGAAGAAGATACAGCCTGAGAACAAGAAGAGCCGACCCAATACAATACAAAAAACCTGCCTAGGCAATGAGTTGGGATAGTACAAGAAAGAATAAGTGTATGGAAGTCTTTATAGGGCTTATGACTTTACACAATGTGACGTTCACCAATTCCGCTTTCTATGATTGAAAGCTCCTCATACTCTGTATCGATTGTCTCGATAGTGAAAAACCACCAGCTTTGTTATGTTAAATAACCAGATTTTAATAGGCCGATCATTATATCACAGGGGTAAAAATATTAAATACTAATAATAAAGGTTTAAAATTGAATAATTTAGAAATTTTTTACATTAGGGAGGCGGTAAATAATAGAGCACCCCTAATTAACAACCAAATTAATTTTCCATATAGCCCTTTGTTAAATTTAATGTTCACAAAAGATGGGGTAACACCCACTTTAGACCCCGCCCCCTCTCACTCTCTTTCGGTGGATCCCTGATGGTTCATTAGGCTAATCAGTGCATCTTTGTCGCTGACAAGACTAACACGCATGTGATCAATTATTGGTGGAAGTGTAACAATACTATGGTTGAGGTGTGTAGCGTTGTGAATGTAGTGGTGTAGTGTTGGTCCTGACGAAGAGACGGGTACGTCTTGAAACCGGTAGACCTAAAATCTGGTAGTGGTTTTTACAAAGTTAACTAACAATCTGCGATCATCATGTTTCTGCACGGTTTTAACCAACTTACCGGGCAAAAAAAAATGCAATTTTGTTAAAACAATACTGCTCCATTTGTGGCGATATTTTTGTTTGGGAAAAACTTCGCGGAAAACACCGAAAGCACAAAAATGAGAAACGAGTCTGTTTTTCGCTCGGAAAACAAAATGTCAGCAGCTCCGCGAGGTAAAAAAAATCGTTTAAAAGCGTTTTGCAGTCAATGAGGGTCGTAAATATGCAAAACACGTCTCGGGGCACGGCGCGGGTGGAAGGGGGACGGATAGATTTCCATCAGTTTGATCAACAAGTCGATGAGCATTTCAAATAAAAATGACTACTCGACAGAATTTATATACTCACCTGCCCCATCTACCTTCGAAATGAATGGGACATCTTGTGAGTAGCGCGTTTAGCGTGGGTGCGTTCAATGGCGCAGGAGGAGTGAGTGTTGTGTGGAGGAATGGGAGAGGGGATACAAGGAAGGAATAACAACAAGAACTGTATTTGTACCATAAATAAAATATAAAAAAAAAATAATAGTTCTTAAAAAATAATCATAATGAAATTTTTTTTTTTAAAAAAACTTACACATTAAAACCAAGATTTTATTATACTCCCTTTCTCATTAACTAGTGTTACTAGGTTTGGCGCTTAACTTACACGTTGAATACGCGAGATTAAACACTGCAGTACAAAAGTGTCAGTTAAAGTATTTATTCTTAAAATTTTTTTTTTTATTTTGTTCGTTTTGTAAACAAAGTCCGCATAGCCAATATGACAGCCAATGTCCGGTAAACGGACAGGGCACGAGAAGAAGAAAAAATCTGGTAGTAAAAAAAAGAACAGTTGTGTATAATTTATTACCTTGTCGAGTTATTCGTATTCGCTGAATAGTAGGCTTGATATTCGTATTCGTGAAAGTAGTATTCGTTGCATCACTACCCTTTACTAAGGAACTAGTTTAGTTAATCTCTGTACAGATTTTATGCTCTTTGATGATCCTGACGAAACACGTAAGTAGTTCCTCAAACGATGAAGCAAAACATTCGCGGTTACCTGTCCAAACCACATTTACTAAGAGGTTCACCGAAGGCTTTAAGCTGGACTCGAAGACCAGCTACTCCGCATGGACGATCTAATCGATTCACAAAGAAGAAACTACGTTCAGGCCCAATGCGACGCGGCGTCTCCCGCGCGGGCCGCGACCACAAAAGGAAATAATTTTATGATTGGCACAAATAGCTTCGCTGTGTCAAAACAACATCAAAAGACTAATTAGCGCCAATTGTTCGTATCGCCTGCGCGACAGGAGCGAGGGTCGATTTACACAACGCCGCCGGGGACATTTCGGGCGAGCCGCGCGCGCGCTTCGCGGGCCCGGGCGCCGGCCTGGGGTGACCGAACGGTGCTCCGATGCGATCCTGGGGCGCGAACCGCGATAATGCGGAGATGTGCGATAAGAAGCGGAATGGCATCATTAGAGCGCACACGTGAGCGAGAAGGAGCCGACGGAACGCAATTATTACTAAACGCCAGCCGAACGCCCGTGAAAAATCACCGGAAATAATAATTAGGACTCGCCTTGCGTGACCGCGCGACGCACGCCGCGCGCTGATTGCGTGTCACACTCTAATTATCCCAAGTTTTATTTCCATTTTACGGAATTTACGACAGAAATACGGACAGACAGAAAACGAAGCTATTTTATTTTATTTTATTTTTATTTTCATTTATTGGTTTTCTTACAGCCATATAATGAATCAATCTTGAAAAAAAACAATAATTGATGTACAGAGTTTTGGGCCAATTACAAGAAAACACATATATACAATCGATAAAAAAATAAGAAAAAACATGTCCAATAGTGAGTTTGTGTGAGTGTGTGTATTTGTGTGTTTATTTATTTATTTATTTATTTTGTTTTGGGAAAAATTAACAGCAAAACAATCTTAAAAATTTTCCACAGAATATAATAATTTACTTTAACTTACATTAATAGCGAGTGGAGAGGGTGGAGGGGAATATGGGATTATTTTGCTTGATTAGTTTGCAGGAAAGATAAGAACGCGGAAGATGAAGCAGCAACATTAACATAATTTTGTCGAAATAAATAAAATCAATACTATACACAATACTTTTATGTATGCTCAAATAATTTCAAGAATACAATTCCTGGATATTCTCCCCAAAGGGATCGTCATTAATCAAGATATATTATTATAGAAATCTCACAGAGATGAAGCTATCCATATAGGAAAGTAGGTATGGGAGTCTTTGAGTGTTTACAGGGCTTACGGACTGTCATTGGCTTGGCTTAAGCGATAACTTTATAGAATGTAACGTTCACGATTCCACCACCGATCGACTACCACATCTATCGAATTTCGGGAAGTTGTATAATATTTATGTTCCTCGCTTCACTTTAAACTACGCTATCGCCACATAAACACGTACAACTTTTTTAGATGACAAAATCAACAAAATTTTATAGATGTGGTAGTCGATCATGGGCGGAATCAGTGTACGTTGCATTACGTAAAGTGATCAATTGAGCCAAGGCAATGGCAGGTTGTAATCCCTTACAGATAAATAGCTTCGTCTCTGTGAAACATCTTTAACACACCTAGATCAATATTATCAGTAAAGACGTAAATTTCGCAGTCGTTTTAGAATCGAATTGTACAGTAAATTTTCTTTAACTACATACCTAATTTAATATCATTCAATCGATTTGTATTCCCTTGGGCCTACAAATAGACGGGTAGGGTTGAACTTTCGGTGGGCTTATCGTGACTGACACATCTTAATGTACAGTCATCAATGGATACAATTAAGTTTATTACTATCATAGGTATTACATTTTTTTTAAATAACGTCCACCAGAAGCGTACTAACGAACGGAACGCACTAGGTTGACACGTACAAAGAAAGTAATGGATACCAACATGATACATACAATTTATAAAATATGGTACAATTGAAAAACATCAGAAAAATTCGTCCAAATTTAAAAATATTTTATTCAGAAGCAATTAGTTTTCTAATATCTAAACTACTAATAATTAACATAATTGGATTAAGTTAAAACGTGGTTCACAAGATATCAGTGAAATCTTTTAACGAAAATTCTGTTTTAATCCGATTGATGATCTGAAAATTTTTTATTTTTTATTCAGAACCAATAAAGTAGTTTTCTAATATCTAAACACTAATAATTAACATAATGTTAAAATGTGGTTCAATATATCAGTGAAATTATTTAACGAAAATTCTGTTTTGATCCGATGGATGATCTGAAAAGTTTTAATTTTTTATTCAGAACCAATAAAGTAGTTTTCTAATATCTAAACACTAATAATTAACATAATGTTAAAATGTGGTTCAATATATCAGTGAAATTATTTAACGAAAACTCTGTTTTGATCCGATTGATGATCTGAAAAGTTTTAATTTTTTATTCAGAACCAATAAAGTAGTTTTCTAATATCTAAACACTAATAATTAACATAATGTTAAAATGTGGTTCAATATATCAGTGAAATTATTTAACGAAAATTCTGTTTTGATCCGATGGATGATCTGAAAAGTTTTAATTTTTTATTCAGAACCAATAAAGTAGTTTTCTAATATCTAAACACTAATAATTAACATAATGTTAAAATGTGGTTCAATATATCAGTGAAATTATTTAACGAAAACTCTGTTTTGATCCGATTGATGATCTGAAAAGTTTTAATTTTTTATTCAGAACCAATAAAGTAGTTTTCTAATATCTAAACACTAATAATTAACATAATGTTAAAATGTGGTTCAATATATCAGTGAAATTATTTAACGAAAATTCTGTTTTGATCCGATTGATGATCTGAAAAGTTTTAATTTTTTTTGTAATTTTCCATATTTCTGTCTTATCTTATGTAAAATATTGGAATATCATTTAAATTATTTATATATATCGTACTTTGAAAGTTCTTTCAATTTAATGCGAATAAAATATAATTATTAAAACCTTGTTGATATTTGAACCGAAATGTTTTAGAGTAGAGACATTGTTGCCCGAACATTTCAACTCATAATTTACGAAGGAATCTAAAGTACCTACCTAAAGTATTGTGGACCAGATTTCTCTCACTTATATAACCTTATACAAGTCTTCAATTTTGACGTAATGATATCTGACAGATATATTCGTAGGAGATTACAATATTGTTAACTTCTTCAAAAAGAGCGAAATGATTTTGTGGTGACATTATTAATATACTTTTTTTCCACCAATAATATATTGAAATTATCAATTTCTTTTCGTCAGGATACAAAAAATTAAAAAACGAAGTAAAAACAATAATTTACTGTTTATTGTTCGATTTTTTATGTTTAATTCGTATACATTGTATCCTGACGAAGGGACCATTGGCCCTACAAGAAGTTGATATTTTCAATATATACCAAGTGGTGAAAACAAAGAAAAAACAAAAAAAATTAAATCATACAAGATTTTTACCATGAGAGTAGGCAGATTTATGTGAATCAACAAACCATTTATTTAAAATTTTGAGTTATCTGTTTTTTTAAAAATATTTTTAAAATTTTCCATAAAAATCTAAAAATCTCTCAAATGCCATTTTTATCTTATATCTATACTAATATTATAAAGAGGAAAGATCTGATTGTGTGTTTGAATTGAATAGGCTCCAAAACTACTGAACCGATTTGAAAAATTCTTTCACACTCAGAATCCTAAATTATTCCTGATGAACATAGGCTATAGAATATTTTCAAAAATGTTAGGGATCCGTATGAAAACTTCGATAATGTAACCCAACGTGTGAAAAAATTACGAAAAAAAACCTTATATTGCGTACGCTGTGGAAATTATTGCCAATAGAGCAAAGTAATGTACTACAGTTTTATAGAGGACATTAATATCTACAAAAAAGTCTGCGATACCATATATCTAAGTATTACTGTTATGTTACAATAACTTATGTTAACATAAGATGGAAACATTGTTTTTTAGAGAACAGCGGACCCTTTGTTTTCCCTCACAAACTTATTTTTACTTAATCCTTAACCCGTGCAACGCCGGGTGCGACCAGCTAGTCGTTTATAAATATATAAATGTATGATGCGCTTCATGTACGACTTTTAACTGAACTACCCAGAGTGCCCAGCCTTCTAATGCAGTACCGTGACGATACTAGAGATGGCATTTTAACCGGTGACACACTAACCGTTATTTGAGATTTGTATCCGATTACGTCGATGACTGGCACCTGATTTTTTGCATTTCGATGGACAACCATCGGTACAACTACATCTTTGTTGTAAATCATCCATACAATCAGTTACAAATAACTGTACCGAAAATAACCGATTAAAATAACAGTTTAACCATCACTAGATGATCCATAGCTGAAAATCTTCCTAGGCACGTGGCAACACGCTCAAGAAATCAAAGGCATCAAAATCGTTTCAGCCGTTCTCCAGTATAAAAGTAACAGACAGACGTTGCCTTTTGTATTATATTGTATGACCCTAGTATAAAATGTTTGGAAATTGAATTTCTGAAATGTACATGACCAAAATTTGCAATGATTGAGTATATTATGTCCTGATGCGGCATTTGTTATGGCCTGAATTGGTAAAATGAATAACAATTTAATTCTGAAAATATTGTTTACAAATATGATTATCAAAAATATTGTAATTAATTAAGTAGTTTAATTGCAATGATTGTTAGTAATTGTAAACATACTTGGTCACGTACACTTTTATTAGATTATTATATTCCACAAAATGAATAGTAGGATAATAATAAGAGCAGTGCCAAATCAGTCAAATTATGTACAAATAAAATTAACATAAACAAATAAAATTCATCCGAAATTGTCGAAACACTAAATTTAATCGACGGCCCACAAAAATTAGGAAACATAATTTGAAACATTATAAAAAGATAAAATCAGCTGTAAAACAGACTTAAGCACACTATTTTTATATTTAAGTTTGTTCTGAGAACTGAGAACAGAGATACTATATTTTGTTCCCAGGGGGATGATTAATTAATCAAGATAAAATAAGTATCACAGAGATATAACTATTTATATGACAAACATACATGAAAGTCTTTTCATATGATGGCCCAGGGCTTACGACCTGTATGAGCTGGCTTAAGTGATCACTCTACACTACTCAATGCAAAGTTCACCAATTCCATCTGTATATCTTTCAATGTGAATTATCATTTTTCAAATACTAAATTTTCTAGGTAACAATGTCCGTCACTAACACTACCAGAGTAAAAATGTCCGTCACTGAGGCTAACGGGTGGCATGCTAGATGGCGATGTTTCGCAGCCTTAATTCGCGGCCGAAACTAACTTTACAAGACGGCGCTGTTTACACGTCAGAAACAAACTACGATTTCGGGATAATTTTGTTTGTTGTGAAAGTTACATTTTAATTGGAATTTTGTGCAAAACTGAATAGTATTTCAGCAATTAAAGAACGCGGGTCATCTGTATAAACAAAAACGGTAAGTTCATTCACATCTTAATGTGAAAAATTAACGTAAAAAATGTGTATTTGTGCGTTAATAATTTAAAATATAATTTGTTGCCATTAAACATTTATTTCCGACCGATTAAGGCAAATCTGGAATTCAAATAGAAAAAGTCCGTCATTACAATATAATAAGTAGTAGATTATGATTTTTATGAAAAATCACAACATTGCAAATAAAATATGTTTTTTTTTTTAAATAAGTAGACTTTGAAGTTTGGATAATATCGTGAAAGATGGCGTAGGCGTCCGAGGAAGCGAAGGTGAAATATACGGCGCGTAATTATTATACATTTACTAAAATACGACACGACAAACGTATTCGTCATTTTGACCGCGTGGATTCTCGCTCGATTTGACCTGGAATACGAATTAATCATTTAATATTAACAAGGTCTAATTACTATTAGAAAGTGAAACGTACCGCGGCGGTAAAATGCCTCCACGCGAGGGAAATAATTACTTACATTACATAAACCGTAAAACGGTGGTTATGTCACGGCTTCGTTTCGTCCAAAAATGATCGGGAACTTCATAATGCCGTTGAATTAAATACGAGACTAATAATAACGTTAATCTACATTTTGGGACATTTAAAAAAATATTGAAAAATAATTACAAAAGTAGACAAAGAAAGTCTGGGGATGCGAAGTCGGACTTAAACATTTAATCAATTTATCAATCAATCAATCAATCAATCAATAAAAAAAATCAATTAATATGTATATAAAAAGAAACCCGTGTTTCCTTATCCGCCAAGTTTTCTCCACAATCACCCACCGGTGGTTATGGTGGTGAATAGCCCTTGGTGTCGCATCGAAAATATGCGAGTTTGGTGGGGGTGGCTGTGCGAGGGTGGGAGTGGGTGACGAAAATGTGCTTTCTAGCACATTGTTTTGTTACGGGAAGGCCGCAAATGCTTCAAATTGTTTCAAAATGGGCGCGCCAACTGTGTCGGTGAGTCTAGAAGGTTCCGGAAAAACCTGCACTAGAAAATTCTGGAAGGAGAAGGTTGTTTGAATGTATTTTTCATTATCGATATAAGTTACTGTAATGATAGTACGTTCAAATTTTTGTATAAAATAATTCAGAAGTATTGAAAAAAATGGAAACTTTGATATTGTATATCTCCATGACTATTGATATTAAGTCATGGTTGCTTGAACATTTTAGACTCATAACATAATCAGGAATCTACCGACCAAGTTTCTGCTGCTAGCTCTGGTACACCCTGTATATATCTATCCCTGCCAAAAGCATGCTTCCTACAATTTTATAGACTATGTTTCTCATAAAATCTCGAATTCAGTACATTATAAATCAATAATCCTCGATGACTGCATTAATTTCTTTTAGATATTGCTGCCTTTGCTTTTACACCCCACATATATACTCGACCAGAGTTTGGCCTGTGTCGTTCTGGGACCGTTCTCACGGTCATTAGCGATGTGCCGATAATCGTACAGTCACCCTAGATAAGTGTTGCCATACAATGTTCAGCGCAGTTTCCATTTCGCGAGTCGGCCGGTGTGCGGGCACCTTTGGGAGAGGAAGCGCCGCGACCGACACGGATGCGGTCTGGCGCGCGGGTTTAAATTGAGAATTTACAAAAAGCCGGCCCCAATGTTTACCATTGCGTACACTGTACGCTGTACCAGCTGCGACTCCCTTGCCGTCACGACGCGACAAAAATGGAACAACCCGGGGTCGGATCCGAGCGCACCGGCGCGGCGTGCTGACAGTTGCGCGCAAGACAATTGCTGGCAATAGCGAAGGGAAAAACTACATTTCAAAATGAAGACTACAACACACACACGTTCACCAGTTTGAAGACTACAAAGTGTATACTACAATTGTAGTAAAAACTACTTGAAGTGAAGTAATTATAGTACTACGAAATGAAGTGAAGTAATTGTAGTATTGATGAAGTGAAGTAATGAAATGAAGTAATTGTAGTAAAAAAAAAAGTTCAAAGAGGAAAATATTTAAGATAAATGACGATATTTTTCAAACCATGGGGGGAGGGGTTGTTACAGTTTCCATAGATTTCTTCGTTTAGCTACATCAACTTCCCAAAAATTTCTTCATGGGTCCCAACATTTTTCAAACCATGGGGGGGGGGGGGGTTGTTTCAGTTTCCAGAGATTTCTTCGTATATCTACGTCAACTTCCCAAAAATTTCACGTAAAAAATGAATGAAGTGTGTGTACTTTGTAGTGTTCGCTTTGAAATGAAGTGTACTATTTGAAATTTATACTTTCAATAACTTTGGTGTTTGTAGTTTGCAGTGTGCACTACACTTCAAAACGTGCGAAGTGTGCACTTCAATGTAATGTAGTACTACATTGTAGTAATGAGTACAGAGCGGACCCATCACTAGCTCGCAAGAAAAGCTGCTATACGCCGTCATGATAACAAATGTCCATCACTATAGACGTACCAGTATAAATTGGCGTGCGAGGGAGGGCGTCCCTGTCGCGCAACAGAAGTTGCCAGGGTGTAAATTTATTACACAATACATAATGTCCGGTGACCGGTGTCGAAGCCTTTAATAGAAATTTGGTCGGGCAACACTAAAGAAACCATCCAGTAAACGGTAATATCGGTCCATTACTTGCTTTTTCAGCTTCGCAAACCTTTAATACTTCATTGGCAATTGTTCTTGCACCATCCCGGACTGTTTTGGGTATTTTGGACATAATAATTCAGTGTATATTGGTAATCAAAATGTCATAGCTCCCGAGCAAATACGAAATTGAACTGAATGACAGGGCGAGGGGTTACCGCCGGGTGCGGGCGGGACGGGTTTCAGTTCCAAAGTCGCCGCACGCCAATTTACATTCAGCAAGCAATATTGCTACCAGGTGGCTAGCATTTTGCCTAATGGCATTTTCTGTGTAACAATGTACGGGCGGCGCTACGCTAGAAAGAGATGTTTTCACAGCCTTAAATCTGAGCCGAAACGAAGCTAACGAAACCAACGTTACCAGATGGCACTGATTACACGCTAACACAAACACACTAAGATTTCGTGATAATTTTATTTATTATGAATGTTAAATCACCATTTTGTGAAAACTGAAGCAACTTAAGTAAAATTTCAGCAATTAGAAATCATGGGTCACTTTGATTAACAGAAACGGAGAGTTCATTCAGATTGTAATTTGTGTTCATGTTAAATTTTAGATTGATTTCGCAAATTTTTTTTTATTGCGAAAATTACAACAAAAAGCGAAAAAAACGCAAACATACAAAGTTCGTCATTTTTGACGGGTTACAGCAAGTAATAGAATAACTACAAAGATATAGTTGTATTAACTGCTTGATAGTACGTCTAACATACAACACGCCCTTAATGGAAAAAGGCGAAACAAGTGGGGTTGAGAAACCATATTCCAACAGTTCTTCAAACTGGCGAAGGACTCTTCCACGACTGGTTCAGGTCTCCCTAGCAGCAGGGCCTCCCAGGATCGCCCAGCGAGATACCCACACTCTAACATATCATTCGTAATCGGTAATCGGTTCAGGATGACGACGACGTGTCCTCTCGCATCTTGCAAGGTAAGTAAGCCATTACGTCCTGAACAAAGATTTCAGAACTTACAACACTTACAGCAGGCCACATCAAAAAGTTCAAGGCAACCCAAGTTCATCGATCCACGAAGCGGACTATGCTCGGAGTGTGATTAATAATGGTTATTTTTCGGTGAAAATTAAAATTCATTAGTGTGCCTAAATCTTAAACTCGCCACACAAGTTGTCATCCAATAAGTTGTGACGCGTCCACGGAAATACATGTCACAAGTTTCGTCCCAAACCGTGCTAATAATATGACCCGTAATCGAACTCCCAACCACTCAATCCCTAGGCGAGTATCCTACCATTAGACTAAACCAATATGTCATACGTAGACATCGTAGCAGTTAACAGGATAGTCTGAACGTTCAGACGAATTGTCTTTGGCAAGAATTTCTTACAAAAAATTAAAATCATCAAAAAAACAACTAATTTCGATTTATTTCTAAAAAAATATGTATACAATGAATATATAAAATGTAAGTGTTAGGTTGGACGGCCCCGTCTCTTGACAAATTAGCTCTACCCTGCGAAAGAAGCAGATGTTATTAGTTAGTATTTATTATAGTTCGTATTTATTAAAGAAAACTTCCAACTCCCCAAGGCATCCCATTACAGAATATAAAACTACGTACGTCTGAGGCGATCGATTTTTGGTACGCCGAAATAAAATAAAATTGGGCCTCTCAATTATTGGAGACCTTCGAAGATAATTAATGTTTCTAGAAAATGCGTAGGAAGACTATTCTGATATGTACGTGAATACATGGTAGACGATTCCTCAGTAATTTTTTTCGATCGTGAGCGAAAAATGTTTTTTTTTGTACTTTAAAATAACAGTATCTAGGCGAAATCAAAAATCAAAAGAGTAGGTATATTAAATAAGAGGAATCATTTTACAATTTTACAAATATTTATCTGTTGGAGGTTTAGTTTCTAGTGGACTGTTTATTTTTCTCTGAATTACGGATAATCATTTACCAATCATCGTTACAATGAAAGACACATCTCACAATCACAGCCCAATCACGGTTAAAATAACGGTTTAGTTAATCACTACCTCAGAGGTATATCGTGACCTTATAAAAACATGGTTTTCTCTGCCATTTACAGCACAAATTGACATACTAAGCTTAAAAATGTTGAAAATTAATTTTCATAGTTTGGGAGAGTTTTGGTTCATCGCAAATGAAGTGAAATTTGTACAAAAATGTCGCTATGTAATTTAAAATAGCCAAGTGAATCGAGTTCATATTTCGGGCTCATTATGCTGTAAAATCATTTTATTTGAAATCAAGTTGTTAGATGTTATTCCAAAAATATTAATAAAATATGATACTTTGTTTTCTTGGTATCTTCTAAAGAACTGTAAAATTTGACATCGTTCTTTCAAGGTCACGATGTATCAAAACGTTTTAGTTTTAAATTAAAATACAATAATTTAAATAGCAATATATATTATGTTAACGGAAGTGGATTTTATATAATGCTCACCAATAAGCACATACAACAATGACACTTAAATCAGCTTAAATCCAAGAACTACGAAAACAATCGGCAATGACGACGTTATCTCCAAATTAAACACCTAAACAATGAACCAAAAGCGGTCGGTAAACACAACAACGAACTAATTAGATGATATTAATATAATCAAATTAATATGGAAATGTGTACAGTCGATCCTTTTCTATTAAAAATATTTCAGTAAGTAATTAAGATTTCATGACACTAGCGATCCCTGTCCGGAATTTGGATTTAGTTATAATATAATATAGAATACAAACATGGTG
This sequence comes from Agrypnia vestita, assembly GCA_016648135.1. Taxonomy (NCBI): domain Eukaryota; kingdom Metazoa; phylum Arthropoda; class Insecta; order Trichoptera; family Phryganeidae; genus Agrypnia; species Agrypnia vestita. Next base: position 26,352 of record JADDOH010001361.1, on the reverse strand, counting down.
TTTCGGTTTTAAACAAAAACGTTTTTTATTGTAAAAATGATTAATTTATTTTCTAAAACCTCTTTTTCTGCTGCTCGACAAAGTGACTATGAATTACTACGGGAGATGCCTTGGATTTGAGCAAGCTCTAAAGAGCAACAAAGAATGCAAAAAAATGTTTCAGATATGTTAAAATGGCAATATTTTTCTCGGAATCCTAGACCGCAACTGAGCAAGATTGATATCGAGGATGAGGCGAGGATAGATCGGTCAAAGGAATGGAAGCATAGACGTTAATTAAATAAATTGTGAGGCGATTAGAAGCATTTGATTTGTGAATCCACGGAAGTACGCGCAAAATAAGATGGATCGATAGAATTACAGGGAGAGGTATACAAAGAAAAAATAATATAAATAAAACATATTAAATATAAATGAACAATACGGAATGTAACAATGTAAAACAATATAAAATAAATTAACAATAGAAATGAACAATATACATAAACGATGATTAGTACACAAGCAAGCAGTAATAATTGGAAACCTTTAACAAATCAGTAATAGAGTAAAATAATGATAATTAAACCAATATACCATATAAATAAGATAAGAAGATAAAATAAATCAAAAAAATAATTATAAAAACATATTTAAAGGGGAAATGAGCAATAATTAGGACTCTTAAAAAAAAAAAATATATAATTCATGGGGAACAAAACATAAGTTTATGCGTGTATATGCTACATTTCTGCATTAACCCCGCTATTAACAAAAATGCTAGTTAGGACCTTTTTATATTTTTATTTTATATTTTAAACCATAAATATCTACCTACTACAATATCTAGGACACATAATAAGAGAATACCAGATCTCGCCCCTCATAATCCTGGGAAAGATACTAGAAATTGGTTCAGATTCATTCATTTTATTTGACTTGCATTAAATCGAATGAATCTTTAATATTCAATCAAAGTCACTTGTATGATAATCGAACGTTTAAATGTTCGAATGGTTAAGACTCTCGCCTAGCGACCCGTAAGTTCGAGTGCGATTCCAGGAGACAGCAAGTTAACCATATTTTTATAGTATACGCGTACGATTAGTTTGAATTAAGTAAGGATATTTATGTGAAATGTATTCCGTGTCCGCACCTCTATTTAAAAAAAGGCATATTGTTGTTTGAATATTTTCGATTCATAATTTGGACAGGAATCTAATTGTTCGGCTCTGTCACACCCTGTATGTAATTGATTTTAAAATTCCGTCAAAGAAAATATCTTTATCAAATTCCAAGAATGACCACGGCGACTCACTATCAATATCGATTGTTCGAATAATTTGGCAACTGAACTGGATCCAAAAAAGGATCAATGGCTATTTTAATCCGACGTTTCCCCAGTAACTCCGCCTCGTCGAGAAGCGGTATAAATCGCGAAACACTTCTACCATCAGCGACAGACTTTCTTAGAACCGGTCCCACAGCGGCTCGATACATTCGCATCGTACACACACACCGCGGAGCGCATAAAACCAAGAGTGGTCTGCTACCACTTTCCTTCTCGACGATCCCGACGGACAGGCGATCCGCCGACAACCCCGAGGCACTCCGCAGAAACGCACAAAGCGTCACGTGCGCCGATCGCCCGCACGCGAGGGCGCGATTCGTCCCCCTCGACGCGGCGCCCGCGCGCTGATCAAAGGTTACCGTCAGCCGGCTTTGAAGACAATCTGGCTTCCTACGCGGACCAGCGAGCCGAGGATAAATTCTGGTTTATTGGCCATAATGGTGTAGAAGCAAGAATTACTGCTGCTGCGTGCCTTTGTTTTTGAAATTGTTCGCGATACAAGAAAGCAAAACTGGTATATTTCCGAGATTGTTGGAATGATGTTGATTTCGCCATTGTGAGTTAAGAGTGGATTATAATTAATCAAGAATGCTACCTACGATCGTGAGAAACACCAGGTTTGAAACAATAATTCTTGAGGTATTAGCGCAGTCAGAAACGAAGAAAATAAGACGAAAAAGAAATAAATTATTAAAATTACAAAATAATACAAAGTTGATATGACATAAATGTCTGTTCTGCCAAATATAGTCGGCATCCAGCATTAATACTTAGAAAATAAAATAATGTTTCCTCTTTATTTAATACTAGCTGTAACCCGTAAAAAATGACGGAACATTGGTTCGCGTCCCAGTGTATATTTATAGCATCCTTTTTGTGGTCTACGGAGAGGGTTTGATGGCCCGGGGTTCAAGCCCCATCTCCGGACGTTTTTTTAGCCGTGAATCCGAAAGAAATTAAGAAGGTTACACGAAGTTACGGGGACACAGACGGACGGACGAACAGACAACGAAATTATTATGTTTGATGGCTGGCTTGCCCGCGCGAGTAGATTTTGTGTAACCTTTAGTCATATTTTGTCAATTTGTGTATTAACCTTGACATATAGATATATGTTGACGTGGACTTTTTTTTATAGAATTTGAGTTCTACAACTTCTTGTATTATCTTTTTTAAATATCTCTTACCGTTAAGGCAGCGTTCGTAAAAAAACCCATCGCTCGACCATTTTTTCGTCGACTTTTGTTGTAAAATAGGTCACCACGAAAAACATTTTTATTTTAACGGGATAATATATAGCCTATGTCCACCCTGTAAGTCCATTTCAAATATTGGTGAAAGAATTTTTGAAATCGGATGAGTAGTTTCGGAAATTACCTATTACATTGATAAAAATTACTATTAAACCATTTTAAAACTTTCGAAATATCTTGATGGTTATCCATTATACCAGTAATATAGAATATATTCTTCAATTTTAACCAAAAAATTTTTTCATCTACTATTTTCGGCTGATGTTGCATCGATGATTCAGCATCGACAGAATATTTATTAGTATTAAGATGTAATTAATTTTATTTCATTCCCTATCCACAAAATAATGAAACATTTAAACAAATCTGTGCACTATTATATTGTTATAAAACAATATATACATACATATACTGGCAAAAGATCAGTGGTTATCAGATTTATCTGTAAATAGTCGGTCGAAGAAGCCGTGGATGCCCATAACGACATGGAAGTTCACGATCATAAAAAACCTGAGAGTCCTAGACCTAACCGACGTGATTAAAAGGAAAGAGAGAGAGAATCCTGGGAATACTTGAAATATGTCCAAGTTGATAAAAATACGCTTCATTCATTAAACTCAGCAATAACTATTAACTCTACTGAAGCAGAGATCAGGACAGAGTTGATAAAAACGGCGGGCCAACGTTTTCTAATCGCCAAAATAATAAACGAACCCAAATGACATAAATAGTGAATGCGAAATCAAAAAAGCCGAGATTAGGCACAAAGCATCCGCCGCCGAGACACGCCACTTTCTCCAGGTCAGCGGGCAGCGAAAAAAGAAAAAGTCCAACCCGTGCTGACCGCCAAAACCGAACGGCTTATTGAAATTTCATTACCGCTCTTTCGTTTCGGGACAGATTTCGGCCGAGGTTGCGCAACGCGGAGACCCGACTGCCAATTCAAGTTCGGCGAATTCGTTAAATACCATCAACTTAACATACTAGCCTTAATTTAAATCTTTCCGTTGAGTCTAGTGTTCGGAAACGTGGACATTAAGAGTGAGAAAGATGAGAGAACTTGACGCTTTTGAAACGCATCCTCCAGTCTTTCGGAGACAGAGAAGACGATAATCTGGTGAGTTCTACAACTTCTGCATATAAAGTATTCAAATAACTCTTAACGTTAAGGCAGCGTTCGCAAAAAAGCATCGCTAGACCATTTTTTCATCGACTTCAGTTGTAAAATAGGTCACCACGAAAAGCCCTTTTATTTTAACGGGATAATATATAGCCTATATGTCCACCCTGTCAGTCCATTTCAAATATTGGTAAAAGAATTAGTGAAATCGGATGAGTAGTTTCGGAAATTACCTCCTACACTCAAACTTACAAACTTGGAAACGTGGACATTAAGAGCGAGAAAGAAAAGGAAACTTGACGCTCTTGAAACGCATCCTCCAGTCTTTCGGAGAGAGAGAAGATGATCTGGAGAAGCTGGGAGTGACTGGAAAGGCGGGAGGCCAGAGAGGAACAAGCAAGATCGAGGACGCTACTGGCTATCCGAAGTACGGGCTGCATAGAAAAGTGGAGGAAAATTATCAAGGACATTTGGTCAGTCCCGTTTTTTTTTGGTTCTGATACAAGTTGTTCATGGGGGATACTGTCGAGTACTTCCCACGAATCGATGAAGATACCTGTACAATTGCTTGATTTGTTCAATTTATTTTGCATGATGGTGAATGTTTTGCGGTTGCGCCTTGTGTGCATATTCCCCCAGTGAACCCGAATGGGTTCTCATTTATTGTAGATTTGAGTTTGTGATTGAGTTTGAACTATATGATTGTAAGTGGTTATCTCTCACCACACACAAGAATCATAATTCTTTTTGGTGAAGTATATACACACAAAAAAAAAAGATTTTGTATACAATTTTTATGTATGATTGTTTAAAAAATATTATATATATAATTAATTAGATAAATAAAAAAATAAAGATCAGCAGACCACAATCCGGAGATCACAATCTTAAATAGGCAACCCACTTGAGAAATAGCCTTCATTTACTCCATCATAACTTCTTCTTCTTCTATCTTCCAGCCTTCATCATCCTATGATATTACCGCTCTACCTGGTGCCGCAAAACTATTCCATTAAATGCAGTCTGCTGATAACCCGTCTACGTTCTATGCGCACTTATAATTATCTCTCCACCGTAGGAGGAAAAAATACTTTTTTTAAGACGAAGAGAGAGAAAGACGCACTACGCAAACAACTACATTAGAATTACTGATGGGGTGATGATTAAAACAATCGTGAGCCAAACGTTGGAGTGGAGCAGATGTAGAAGCTACCGGAAAGTAAAAGAACCTGGCAAAGAATACAGAAAAACTAACCCATAAAAACCAAGTTTTTATTTGAACTCCCTTTCTCATTTACTAGTTGAAACAGGTTTGGCGCTCAACCTACGCGATGAGCTCGAGTCGGACGACGCTACGAAAGCGAGTGATAAAAAATTTCGAAAAATCCTAAATTATACTATAATTATTAAGTTTCAGCTCGATTGGATCATGGGAAAAGCGTTAAAAATCGATCCAAAGTTTTTTCTACAGACAAAGCAAGCAGAAGCTACGAGTTAAAAGAAAGGGAATAAAAAGAACCGGGAAGTAGACGATGGAGAGCTACAGCAAGAAGAAGACTAAAATAAGATAATAACAAACCAGAGAAAGAGATTACTAAGTAAGGGTTCGACTGCTGCACTTTTACGAAGCTGTAGAACGTTTGGCTTTAAGGTACGAATCTGTGGCAGACTCTACCCACCGCGTGCAGAAAAATATGACAAGAGATTCACACATTACACTCCTGCCCGTGAGGTTGCTGTTCACTTTCGCTTTCGGCGCGGAGCGGCGGCCCCGGGCATCGTCGTCGGCGGGAGGCGACGTAACGCGAGACGTAACACGACGTAACGGCGGACGGCGCTGGTGAAAGGCGGCCCGCGCCAGAGGCGACCTGATGAGCCAGAGGGGAGGAGATTACCATCGCACTCGTGGCGAGAGAAAAAAGCCAAGATCGTGATGTGCTCACTGCCTGTCTGCCAGATGTTCCAAAACTTGAACGGATCCGTGCCTGTTATAATCTGGAGTACCTACGTTGGTGCTCTGGTTACATTTGCCTTCAATGGACATTGCTTTGTTGATTTAGTTCTTAGTTGGATTCCTTTTCGTTGATAGTTGTTTTGCTCCTAGATAAATTATGCATCTACTCCAATCCAGCAGAACAGCTCACGAATGATTTCCTTTGTGTTATTTTCTTCTCCTTTCTTCTGTCGCTATTGCTATAAATGAGTTGTACCGGAGGATATGAAATAAAGGATAAATCTTCTAACTACCCTCTTTTTCCTCCCAAATGTCATACTCTTTGAACAAGTGAATTTCACCTATCTCTGTCTGAATGTTTTTAGGTTTTCACGGCCACTCAGGATCTTCTGGTTTGTGTCTTCTGAGATATTATGTTTGTTTTTACCCCAGAAGACACAAACCACAAGGCCTCTTTTTCTTATCTTCCTTTTCTTTTTGGGTACGTTCAGCTACACATTTTCACAGCACGAGTCGAGCAATAAATTCAAAGCATCGTGAGCAATTCGATATCCTCGCTGAGCGTTATATTGAACGCATCTGAGCACACGTGAAATATGCAAAAAAAAATATTTATTCAAAATATTGCATACACAGCATTCCAAGCTAGTATGCAGATTCAGTTGAGTTACTTAAAAACGTTCAAAAATGCAGAAATTATATATGATATACAAACATAACTTCATTCAAAGTCAACGAGCATTTAATAATATTCACGGACATTAAATAAATAAAGTAACCTAGAAATAAAACAGTCTAAAAAATAGGAGCGTTTGATATTTCACTGCGAAGATTTGTGTAAGGATATATGTATATGGTCGTGAAAAGAGCTTGTGAGGTGTTTAAGATTGGAATTGGAAGGAAATTATATAGGAAAGAAATTAATCAAAGCAATCATCATTAAATTGTGTGAAAAGAAAAACAGTTTTCCCTACTTGAGTTTAACTATGATTTTATATTTTACTACTCGAGTATCTAGAGTTACAGAATCCTCCGTCGACAGAATATCATTGATACTCTTTAAAACTCACGTAAAGATAACATAGTTTATTTTTTCCACCCAATTTAACTATCATAAATAATCTCCACAACTTTGACGCCAAATCCATCAATAGCATAGTCAGAGCAAATTTGTTTTCCATACTTTTAAATTTCAGAATTAGGTATCGAATAATGAAAGAAAATCAAAACCGTTAAAAATTATACTTCGTTGTTACGAGCTACAGCGAGCGTACATTAATATGTACGTGCTCGTATTTGGCAGTTAAGCTTGGCCTATTTACGGAAAGCGTAATTCCATTTCAATCCCGATTTTTATCTGTTTGCAATTAAAAGCAATGTCGTTGGTGGTCCTAACCTAACCTAACCTAACCTATTTATGGAAAGCGTAATTCCATTTCAATCCTGATTTTTATCTGCCTGAAATTAAAAGCAATGTCGTTGGTGGTCCAGCGACCAGGTACGTCCCCGCCCGATACGGGGGCGGAGCGAGGCCACCAATCCAAATGCGTCGGCTTACAACGGATATTAAACAAAATTTAAATTTGTAGGAGAAATACATTACCATGCAGTACCACTTTATTAAGGAGCACATTGTTGGGAGCCTTAAAAGACCCATTCCTTATGTACGAAATCGTGCAGCATTGTTGCGTGGACCACGCCCTGCCTGACACGGAGCGGAGTGTCTCAAGCGAGTTTATTTTTTATTAAAATTCCGTTTGTCCTCTCATATCTGTTTTACTTTTAATTAGAAGAGTCATGATCTTGGATCTAAGTATTGTAGTTTATCTGTTATGCTTATAATATTTATAATTATATGCATCCCAGGAGAAACTATTCTTTTCTTCTCTCAATATTCCTGTCACAACCACCTTTACACTAGCAACCCGGCTCATTTTGTCAGTACTTAATCAATCCAATCCACCTAATCCGTGTATTTTTTTTATATATTTGACTGTCGTCAGTTTAATACTTCGCCAATTGATGAGAGATTCTGATACTCTCGAAATTTGAGTAGTTAAATATAAAATTAAATAATCTCTGCATCTAAGCTCAGTAATCAGGTCGGTCTATCCTGTTGGAAATCTTCCACGATATCTGATTTCTTCAACCCCTCTGACCATCAATTTCGTGACATTGCACACATTTCTGAAGATTCGGAGTCCAATAGATGAAGATAGACGCTGCTAGATGTTTTATTCTCATCTGTAAAGGCGGCCATAGACACTCCGGTGCACCGTAGACGTACACCGCATATCGCAGATCGGTCCGTACCGCAACGTGTATGGGCTTACCCGTAGATCTCATACACGTTGCGGTACACCGCATGAGTCTTACTACGATTTTCGAGTGTACTATAGTAATGGGTCCGCTCTGTACTCACTACTACAATGTAGTACTACATTGAAGTGCACACTTCGCACATTTTGAAGTGTAGTGCACACTACAAACTACAAACACCAAAGTTATTGAAAGTATAAACTTCAAATAGTACTCTTCATTTCAAAGCGAACACTACAAAGTACATACACTTCAAAGTTATCGAAAGTATGAGAAACATACTTTAAATAGTGCATTTTTTACGTGAAATTTTTGGAAAGTTGATGTAGATATATGAAGAAATCTCTGGAAACTGTAACAACCCCCCCCCCCCCATGGTTTGAAAATTTTTTGGAATCAAATGAAGAAATCTGGCTAGCGACCTTTTCTTTTTTTGTTAGGTCGCCAAATGTTACTGTGGAGAAAATATCGTCAATTTATCTTAAATATTTTTCTCGTTGACATTTTTTATTTTTTTTGGCTCGCCAAATTTTTATTTGGGAAAAAAATATTAACTCACTAGTACTACATTACTTCATTTCATTATACTTCACTTCATTAATACTACAATTACTTCATTTCATTACTTCACTTCATTAATACTACAATTACTTCATTACATTACTTTACTTCATTAATACTACAATTACTTCATTTCGTTACTTCACTTCATTAATACTACAATTACTTCATTACATTACTTCACTTCATTAATACTACAATTACTTCATTACTTCACTTCATTTCGTAGTACTACAATTACTTCACTTCAAGTATTTTTTACTACAATTGTAGTGTACACTTTGTAGTCTTCAAACTGGTGAACGTGTGTGTGTTGTAGTCTTCATTTTGAAATGTAGTTTTTCCCTTCGCTAGTGTACTATTCGCATGTTTGAAAAGCATATTTTTATACGGTTATAGGATACTATTTTTTAAAGCTCTTTTGTGCGTTTATTTTTATTTCCTGCTTAAGCAATGTTTTATATGATATTGCACGCGTTAAAGATTTTATATAAATATATTATATGTATATATTCATATACACGTTATAAAATTATACTTTAGAAGGATCAGCTTTTTCAACTACGGTTTTTGCATGACATTGCATAATATGTCAAATATTTTATTCAAAATGGCAGACGGCATTCAATTGTGTTCGCATGTCACATCTGTCAGCTGTCATCTGTTGCGGTGTCGCACCCAGCACTCGCGGCATGACGCCGGAACGGCCGGAAACAAACTGAAGCCATGTATTCACTAGGGGACAAATCGCGAAACATTCCGAGCGGCATGTCGCATCAACATCTACGCTCATGTTTCGAGGACAATGACGCGGTCATTTGACGTGTACACACCGGGATTCACATATCACTTGTCACGGAAATGTCGCCCGATCTATTCTATCTATTTATTTTAACGAGTTATCGAAACGTAAGAGGAGAAAAGGGTGGTGGGTGTGAAATTATTTACTGCAAAGAGAAAGAAGGATGGATATTCTATGCGATCTTCGAATGTCTGACGGATCTTTTGCCAATTTCTCTCGAATAACAACAACTGTTTTTGACAATTATTACAAATAATCGGGCCTTCCATAGCCAAGCAAGACAATATTAAGGAACGCTGTTGGCCCTCACATCATTTTATTTTTCACTCACTTACCACGTGGTACTGACGCAAAGCATGATGTCGCCGTAAGCTCGCTCGGGTACCGTGCGAGTAGGGTAACGTATGTTGTGCGCGACGTCGCGGAACAGTGCGCGACGTTGCAACGTCACGTAGACTCTATGCCACGCGTGATGTTGAGGGGCAATTTGTTCCATAGTGAATACATAGCTTGAAACTAAACTAGGGATGGGTAAAAAATATCAATATATCGATATTGTTTGAAAAATATCGATATATTGATATTCAATATCAACGTTCCCTGTAAGGTGTGCGCGTGTGCGCGCGTTCACCTAGCAAAATGTCTCCACACACATGTTTTACACTCCGCACAGTCAATATTATAAAATAAAGTTTCCTTTGCCAGATTTTAGTTTTGCTCGAATGCATGAAACAATACATGCACAATTCTTTCGCACGCTTTCGGAGAAATGAGTCGAATAATACAATTTTACCTACTAATTATATAAAATTCATCCCCTTAAAATGTCGAAAAGGAGTGGATGTGGCGACCGTTAAGAAGAAATCCTGCGATAAATTTAAACTGGAATGGCTCTCTGAAATCGTCGAAAGAAAAATGCCATCTTCAATGCATTTACAAAAAGTAACAATTGGTGAAATATTTGTTTATTCGAAGACATATGATCGTGTCAAATGCATCATATATATTCCGAAGCAAATATGAAAAGTAGGTACAATAGAAATGCGAAGTTTTTCTAGTAAGTAAGTAACATTTTTTAAACTAAAAAATATGTATTTATTTGGAATATCATATTGAGGCTTGTAATACGGGCTTGCCAGGCAACTTTCCTCCGCTTTCTTCTTACCGGACAAAGCTAGGGAAATTATATAAAATCACAGTAATTAATAAATACCCTATGGGGGGGGGGGGTGAAAATTTATCGCACCGCCACTGCACAGATGCGTCGAAGATCCGCACACACAATAGAAAAATTAGAGGGAACGTTGTTCAATATATATATATATATATATATATTCAATATAATATATATAGTCAATATATTTTTTCGCGATATATGAAATATCGTAATTTTTTTCTTGGATAATCGATATTTTTTCTTGATGACCCTTTTTTTTGGTCATCGATATATTTTTTTCTATATATCGATAGTTTTTTCCCAATATATCGATAGTTTTTTCCCAATATATCGATATATTTTTCCCGATATATCGATATATTTTCTTCGATATATTTTTTTGGCGACCTTTTTTTGGTTACCTTTTTTTTGCACATCGATATTTTTCTCGGTTAATCGATAAAATAATATAAAATAATAGCTTTAAATGTTGTTTCTCTTTTCAGGTGTGTACTTTTATTATTTTTAAATTTTAATATGAAATATTATGTTCTTTTGCTAATAAAATATATACTCTTTTCAGAGCAACGCAAAAAAGCTTTTATTTTTAAAAAAACTAAAATATTTGGGAAACGGAAACGAAATATATATATATCGACATTTTCTTTCATTTACCCATCCCTACCTTTTGTCCGTCGCGGTCGCAGAGACAAAAAGAATCGAATTTCAATTCTTCTGCGGTCACTCGTACAGGTCTGGAAACCTCCACCCGCGAACACCACACACGCTGCGGTACGTCTCTAGAGGTCGCCCGTACACAGGGCCGGCCCGTTCAAATAGGCAAACTAGGCGATAGTCTAGGGCGCTCGTATTTGGGGGGCGGCACCGGCCTAGCGAACGGATAGTCAGCGTCAAGATCATGTAAATCGGTCGAATGGTTTGAACGCGCGGCCGCCGCCCGAACCGAAGCACAGTGGGTCGAAACCGTAATTTGAGGGACTTAGGGACCAACTTTCTTTTTTTACTTTTTTCTTTATGCCGATGGATAGAGCTCATTAACCTTATCAATAGTTGTCCTATGAAACTTTTTCCTAAACTTTATAGTTTGAGCAAAAAAGTTTTGTATTTTTTGTATGGAGCGGATCAAATAAAATTAAATTTCTGCTAAGTGGTGACTAACCCCGTTTTGAAACCTTTTTTTTCTCATACCTTGTCTAGTCTACCATCGTTTGATGCTATGAGCGTGTACATAAACTTGCTACTCTACCAGATAAATGGATCGAAAAAATAAAAAACGTATATATTTATAATATTATTTTTTATTTTCGTAATTTCTTTTATGTCAAACCAAATATGAAATAGTGAGTAAAAGTACATAATAACTCAAATAATCAACAAAAAACGAACATAATTATACTAAAAACTAAATGAAAACTTAATAATACAACAGCAAACATATTTTTTTACAAATTGTAGATAGTAGTTTTACGATATATGTACAGGCTGTACCAAAGCTAGCAGCAAAAACTTGGCAGGTAGATTCCTGACTATGTTATGAGTCTAAAATGTTCAAGCAACCATGACCTAATATCAATAGTTATGGAGATTTTTATATTCGTAACTTCATTTAAGTCAAACTAAATATGAAATAGTAAGTAAAAGTATTATAGTATTAATATTATTATTATACATTCTAAAATCAAACTCACCGCTCGACGCTCTTCACCCTACCCGGCGCGGCGAATACGAACGCGAACAAACAAATAAATAATCGATCGATAATAATGATAAATATTATTAATTAATTATGCATACCTAATTAGCGGTCACCCGGTCGCGGGTCGCGGGTCGCGGATCGCCCGGAAGTCCGCACGTGTCGTTGGGTAGGTACATGTCGAGACAAGTTTGCACCCGCACACATGGCCGTTTTATTATCATTGTCACGTTAAATTATTTTACAATTGCGGGGACATTTTACATTTTACATTTTTACTGACACGTTTATTGCACATTTTAACGCACACTTTTTTGCCGCTTTCTCTTCATCTATAATAATAAATAGAAACAAAATCTTTTGAAAATAATTCGGTCAGTTTTTTTTCTTTAAATATATCGCTTGTGTCTATTACCATCACGTTTTAAATTCCAATGAAAAAAAAAACCTAAATATATTTAAAAAATTTCACTTATTATTATAAGTTCATAAAACCTTACGAAGAAAAGGAAGAAGAATTGATTTCGAAAAGATTGATGTATTCAAAAATGTGTAGAATACTTAATTACCTACTATCATCATTTTAAATATCTTTAATATTCGAAAAATTCATTGAGATATTATTTAAAAGGAGTGCCGATCACCTCTCTTATTCATATAATATATATACAAGTAATGCAAAACACTCTTTATTATTTTAAAATATCAAATTATCTCAAGATCTCATAGATATGTACTGAAAAAACGAAATTATGTTTGCCGCCATTTCAAGTGATCGATCGCTATCAAAAGTTAGGTGTCGATAATTATTATGCGCGAAATATTGAAGTCGACCTACCTGTCTCAGATGACAAAACGGCTGATTTTAATAAAAACGGGTAAAATTTTCATAAAAATCAATAATAAACATAATACATGTGACATTTCATATGACAGATTCTCCGCTGTGCTAAACCAATTAAAAAATAAAACTATATAAAAATCAACAATAAAACCAATACAGGTAGACCAAAACTAACTAAATGAACATTTAATAGTACAACAGCAAACTTCACTATTTTTTTACAATTGTAGATAGTAGTTTTATACGAGATATTGTTCAAATATAAGAGCTAGATGGGAACGAAGTAGTCGTATTTAACCCAGTTTATAAGGAAAAATTGTGATTGAAGGAATCATCTCTGAAGCTGTGAATGTTGAACAGGAATTACATATTACGGTTTCGACCCACTATGCGGCGGCCTGATAACGTCACGGAATATTTAAAATTTGAATTACTCCGTCGGTAGGTATAATAGGTACTTCAATACGAATTTCGAAAATTTATGACAATTGGTTCACAGACGACAGCACACTTCGGTTTTTTGGGAAGAAATCAAATAATAAAGAGATATTTTTAGAGATTTTTGACATCGATATTTGTCTAGACATGTTTCATTTTCAGTCAATCAATTATTTAATTACGTGATGGTAAACTTAATTTACAAAGAGAGGGAGTAAAATATAAACTTGGTTTTTATGGGTTAGTTTTTTAACAATACTTTCTTATTGATTGTGTCATTTGTATTACACTTCATAGGTACAAAATAACATTTTTTATATGTGAATATCTCAGAAACATGACGCTTTAGGATTTTATGACCGAATAGTTTTATGTTTGTATGAAAGTCCTCTATCGATTTATATACATTTAATTTGTGGCTAAGATTTTATATAAAATGGCGGCGAATATGCAAACTTTGTTGGGAGAGGTTACAACCCCTTTAAGATTTTTTGCAATAGGGAGATCACACTAATGCCTTAAATTCTCTAGTATCATATCACCTCAAGCTCTCGGTAAAATAATTCCAGAGACGTGTGATGCCTTTTGTTTCATGTTCTGCGAAAAGATTACCTGTAAATACCTACCTAATAAAATAGTTTTGTTTAAAATATTCATTTATTTAGATTTTAATACTTACGACCGCCAAATTTTGATTTCAGTTTTGCGATCAGGGCACTTAACTACACCAGGATACCTACTTATTTTTAAGAAAATCGAGTGAGGCCATAAAATAAAGTTTAGCCTTTATTTATAGTTAAATCTGAAGAGAAAAATACGAATCAAAATTATAAAATATGTTTTAAAAAATATTAACAATTAATTTATATGAATAATTTTATAACCATATTCATATTGGCATCAGGCTCCAATTCTTTTAGTTTTTGCAGCAATTTTGGGTCGATCGTGGTATTTTTTATGCGCTAAAGATACGGTTCCAATTTATAAACTTCGATTTCTTTACAACGCTTAAGACTTTTCATTTAAAAAACATTGCACCCAACATAACCTCTTCCTGTCACAGCTACGACATCACATAATAGAGAGATACTGAGAGCATAGAATAGAGAATATAAACTGAGAGCGCCACACACGCACAGATTTGTCAGCCGCGGCCGCAGACAAAAAGTATAGAATTTCAATTCTTCTGCGGTCACCTGTACAGGTCTGGAAACCTCCACCCGCGAACACCACACACGCTGCGGTACGTATCTAGAGGTCGACCGAACAGATGTACCTCTACGGTCTACCGGAGCGTATATGGCCGCCTTAATAGGAGATTTTTTTCTGGGCTGGTCCATGGTACGCATCATCTGCGCCACATTTCCAAAACATCTATCCCCTTGTGTTCCTGTTATCTCAGAGTGCATGGCATGCATCATAGAGAAAGATCGAGAACAGAAGGCGTACGACCAATTTTATTAGTCTGTCTTAAGAAGAGACGAGGAAGTATCCGCGAAAAATTGCCAGCCAAATCTGGTGAAGTGTACAACTAATAAATGTCTCACTTCAGGAAGTTGTCGGAAATATGGAGGAATTAATTAATTAATTAATTAATAAAGGAGAAGACTAACGCTTCAGTCTTGCCAGATCTTTTTGAGTATGTCCTTGACCATGTCATAGCATTTCTTAAAACATAATATAAATGCAGAGGATATATTTTTTAATAATGCATATTTTAAAAGTAGGTCGAAAACAATCACCCCGCTCAAAATGCTAAGTTAATTAAATTGCGTCAACGCATTATGAATGCATTGCAACAGATTGCAAATATCGCGATGCGGTTTATCAACAGCGCTCATTGTTGAGATGCAAATAACAGGACAACGGCGTCCTTTCAGATATGTGTCACATTTCAATTATCTAGTGTCGAGCTCGTGGAAAAAAAAATATTATTTGAATACGTGGTATTAGAAAATTACAGGAAAAAACATTTGAAGCCCAACAATATAGGTTTTTGTTATATTTTGCTTTGCGACAGCTATTTGTTTTGCGAATCCATGAAGTAACAAAAAATTCCAATATATTGAATAATAGACGTGAAAATATATATCCTGAATTTTCCAAAAATCACCAAAATATTAAAATACATTTGTATTCTTATATACGGAAGATCGCAATTGAGGTGGCTTGGGCACGTACAAAGAATGTCTGATGACCGAATTCCTAGGAAAATACTGAGTGCGATTCCTGAGGGAAGACGTCCAGTGGGCCACCCCAGACACAGTTGGGCGAGGCTACTCGTGAGGAAACTGTGTGAGGAATGAATGGGAATACAATGGACGGAGGCCGCACAATCAGCGCAAGACAGGGACGAATGGAGGCGCCTTGTCGGTGCAATGGGTCCCCGACCAGAATGGGACAAGGGGAAGAAGATGAGATGAGATATATGCAAGATTCATTGCATAGCCAGCAACTATGTGTGGTTTATATGTAGGTACATATTGCAAACAAAACTAACTTCTTCAATATCAGCCATATAACTTTAATTTTGTTGTCTGTCCATAACTTCGTGTAACGTCCGTAATTTCGTTCGAATTCACGACTAAAAAACCGAAATTAAACAGCTGGAGAGGGTGCTTGAACCCCGGGCTAGCAAAATTGAAGCAACCTAGCAACGTTGCCACCACTGCACGTGCATGATCCGTCAGAAATACCTTACACATAGGACTTAGGAAAGGCGCGAACCCATGTTGCATCATTTTGAATGGGTTACAGTTATTTATTTATATTAATAAAAATAAAACACTTTGTAAAAGAAATACTTTAATTATTTATTAATAAAACAGATTTTCAACGATAATAACATTTTTGTTGCCAAGAGCGCGTTCATACGCCAAACTCTGCATGTCACGCCAACTCAGAAGCGTGGCTGCACGCGCTTTTCAACCTAACATAGACAGGATTGAACACATATATTTATAATCACATCGTTTCTGTACTGTTCAAATACATTTTACTTCAATTACGCCAAAGCTTATCCCTATCTAATTTAACTCGACAAATACGGCAATTAAAAGATTAAGAGCGATAGGGCATGCCCAAACAATGGAAATCTATCAAGTCTTCGAGCACGGCGTTGCCAAAACGATGTAGGGTGGACGATCACAACCAGATGGATTCATTTATCTGAAAGAAGCAGATCTTATGATAAAGCAGTTTTCTGCCATGTACCTTGTAGAAGTAGCTTTATCGAAAAGATCTTATGATAAAGCAGTTTTCTGCCATGCACCATGTAGAAGCAGCTTTAGGGCCGGTTGTTTCAAGTTGTATTAAAGTAAGCGTTCTTTTAAAGCATAGATTTTTACGTTCTCCACTAATCAGACAATCCGTTTTCGTAAAAATCTATGATTTAATCGACCGCTTACTTTGATCGAACTTGAAACAACCGGGCCTTAGCGAATAGATCTTATGATAAAGCAGTTTTCTGCCCATGTACCATGTAGAAGTAGCTTTAGCGAATAGATCTTATGATAAAGCAGTTTTCTGCCATGTACGCCGCAGCTTCCGCAGGCGTTTCCTTGAGAATTACTCGCACGGGGACGCGTGAAAAGGAAACGCTGCGTAAATACGTACGCGCACGTGCCGCGTACGTGATCCCGGCAGTCGCCTGCAGTTTGTTTATCATTTCGCGTGTGGTGTATGGATTTTTCCACACCGTCCGGCAGATAGCACGCGAGAGGTACGTCATAAATAACGTTATCATTTTATTAATAAAATGGCACAACGAATTTCACGGAGGGTACCGATAGATTAGCGAGCGGCACCGTTGCAGATATGCCGACGTGACTCGGAAGTTCGATCCGATTGTTATCATCGAGATTAAAGAATCAATATACGTGTTATGAGAGCGGTGCTGTTAAATAAATATCTAAGTGAACAAATAATTTAAGCGCACACTACGCAGGTGAGGTGTAACTAATGCACGTGAGAAAGAAATATAATGTTCTGAAAAGAAAAATTCTTCCAAAAACAACATGGAAGTTTTTATTATACTCCTTTTCTCATTTGTATTGTTTCCAATTTGATATTCTATCAACATATTCCTCTTGCTTTAAGTTCATGTGGAAAATCTATTCCATGTATATAATTATCCTTAAAACTTATAGAATATTGAAAACGTAATAATTGGTATAGGGAGGCATGGCGTCGGCGAAACCGTCTGATCGAAACAGGTTTCGCGCCTTTTCCACGCGTCGGGCTCAATTCTCATTTGTATGGTTCCGAATTTGAAAAAACCGTTAAAATTTCTAAAAATCCAAAATTATATATAATTAATTTTTTTAAATGAAAATTTGTTACATCATTTTTATCATCGCCACGAGTCTGCCTGCGAATTTTCAGCTCGATTGAATCACGGGAAAATGGTTAAAAGCCGATCCAAAGTTTTTACGGCAAATCGCTAAAACACTTCAACCAATAATCGCCCATCAAGGATACCTTGAGGCATCTAAAATACATCGAAATACAAATATTTTTACGTAACTCTTGCACATTAAGAATGTTAAATATTTTTCATTAAAAAATTATTTTGAAAATTTCAAAATGGCGGAGTTGAGTGCTGTCCCGCAAAGTTCCCACTCCGTGGCGCGCGCAGCTGGTGGACATAATCACGTCACCAGGGTTCGAGTGAAGTTTATTATTTTATTGTTAAATGATGATGCCGAAAAAAATCATGTTTTGCTCAAATATGAAAATAATTTTCAAACTGATCTCATTTAAAAATAAACAGAATATAAACAGAGAGCCCAAATGGGTTGAGAAGGAACAACTATTTCCTGGAGGCGCTCTATATTCCTGTATCCGAGTGGAGTGTCTTGGCCCAGGACAGAGACAGACCACGAATACATGGAATAGTAGTAGTATAGATAAGAGCCGATCTCTATCAGTTGGATCAGTTTTCTCTCCATTAAAAAATACAATGAAACCATTTAAATGGATAGCTCGCGCTAAGATATGTACAAATGTACGTATTCATTCCAGAGAAGCTCGATAGTGTTACAGATAAACTATGTTCATCATTCTTCAACACGTCATTGTTGATAGATATCAATATTAAATAAAAAAAATGAAAAAATAATTTTCAACGTTTGTACACTTTTAGTTCCTCAAAAATAACATATTAATTTTTCGTCATTATTGACGAAAAATTTCTAGAAGCGTAAAAAAAGTAACCCATAAAAACCAAGTTTTTATTATACTCCCTTTCTTTGTAAAATATAACAAGAATTAACGACGAATTAAAACATATAACATAACACTAAACTTACAGTAATTTAATATATTTCTAAAATGTCAGATGTTTTGAGCTTTGATAAGAAACTTCATTCTTTGAAGATTAAATTCTAAAAACATCTGTCAGTCAATTTAGATTGTCGACGTTCGTAGTGAAGTACCTATTATGTATACCGACGGAGTAATTCAAATTTAGAAAATATTCCGCGACGTTATCGGGCCGCCGTCGCTAGTAACTTTTGTAATGATTCCAATTTGAAAAAAACTTTAAAATTTCTAAAAATCCGAAATTATACTTTAATTATTAACTTTTTTGTAACGAAAATTTGATAGATCTTCTTGATAGTCGCCACGAGTCTGCTTGCAAAGTTTCAGCTCGATTTGATCAAGGGAACAGGGTCAAAAATCGATCCAAAGTTTTTTTGACGGCAAGCCGGCAAGCAAGCAAGCAGACGCCACAAGTTAATTAATATAAAGGGAGTAAAAACGCAATTTTTTTACGCGCTATCTTTAACGCAAATTTTGTGACTAATTTTACTAGTGAAGCCGCTGGAAAAACTGTATCATTTATTATTAAAACAAATAAAATGCTATCTTACATTAGCGCAGCGTTTGTGGATGCGATAAGCCGGTTTGTGCGCACACTTCGAATAAAATAATTCTATAATCATCCGGCTCTCGTCACTTGACTGGATATGAATAAAATATTGCACTCTGAATGTAACATTTTTGAAAATTAATCAACTGAGCTTTGCGTATTTAATTTTCATAGGTACTACCTATTTCCCATGTCATAATAGGCATGATGACAGATTTTGAAATAATATTCTATAATATACTAGCTGTCCACGCGTAGATTTTTAGTACACTGTTTGGATCGTCATAGAACCTTCTAGAACATTCTCCTTCCAGAACTTTCAAGAAATTTATCGAATGTCGATATTGAATATCGAAGAAATCGAACAGGAACCTTCTAGACACATTCCGCCACTCAGCTTAGAACCTTATAGAACTTTCGGGAATTTTCTAGAACTTTCTCTTTCCAGAACTTTCTAGCAGAGCAGGTTTTTCCGGAATCTTCTAGACTCACCGACACAGTTAGTGCGCCTATTTTGAAACAATCTGAAGCACTTGCGGCCTTTCCATAACAAAACAATGTGCTAGAAAGTACATTTTCGTCACCCACTCCCACCCACGCACAGCCACGCCCACCAAACTCGCATATTTTTGATGCGACACCAAGGGCTATCCACCGCTATAGCCACCGGTGGGTGGTTGTGGCTGGTTGTGGAGAGGTACACGTCTACTAATACAGAAAATAACATTATTTCAGTGATAAAATATGTTTTTACGCAAATAATTACATTTTCATATTCATATTTATAATTTCGCGCAAAAAACTCCCGCAGCTGTCATTTCGTCTACGTGACGTCAAGCATCAGTAAACACTGCATTGTGTCTATGGCAACGGTTCAAAGACACGGTGATGGATACTGAGGCGTGACGTCATTCGCTCTGACCGGTGTTTCAGGTAAAAAGGCGGATTGCACAATTTTATACTTTTATTTTATTGAAAATCTTATTAATCTCAATGTGTATATTAAAACTGGATCATTTTTTAGAATCCCTTCAAAATATTTTCTTCTCTAAAATCACTTAATCTTTATTTCTTTAATACTGCATCATGCCTATTGTATTCGACACAGTGAGAAAGGTACTTATCGAGTATTCCGGGTAAATTTAAAATATTTTTATTATTGTACGCCGACATGACGATGATAGTTTGGAGAGACTTACGATACTAAGGCAAGCGGAAGAAGATGGTTAAGACTCTGATTTCCTCTGCAATGCAAGCTGAAGATGGGCAAATGTAAAGTTTGAAGTGTGGCGTATAATCCTCAATGATGAAGAATCGAAGAAAGATAACGAATATGAAAAAGGAGGTGTGTTTGGGTTGCACATCATTATTCACTGAAGAATATTAATTGTAAAAATTATAATAACATTAGAAAAAAGACTACATATAATCGTCAGGCTGTGTATCTCTTGACTGTTGATATAAACCTCCTCCAAGGACAAGATTTTCTACAAGTCCAGCGAAATTGTGGCACACTCTATCGAACCGACGACACAGTCTATCGAAATAATGATATATTTAGGTTGTATACTAGGGATGTTACGGAGCTTCGACTCCGATTCAGAAAGGTCGGAACTTCCGATTGATTTTGCACCTCCGGTTCCGATAAATTGAAATCGGAAGTTATAATCGGAGGTCGAAGCATTGCCCGCCAGTATTTGTCGTCTCCACCAAGCTCAGTAGCAAGCGAACAACTTTTTAGTGGTGCTGGCCTAATCTATGACCAGTTGAGAAATAGATTGGACGGAGATAAAGCTGCGAAGCTTTTGTTCATTAAATACAATTTGCTACTTTTGAAGTCAGTTCATTTGATCTAATTTACTACTAGTACTGTTTAAGATTAAAGAAAATTCGATTTTTTTATTTTCAACACCAAGGTAGAGGTACATTTTTTTTAAATCAATAATAATTATTATTATTATTGATAATGGGTAGGCGGCTTAAGCTGATAGGCGCATATCACTGTCTTTCATTCGAATATCCTGCCTATTCTTAAATTGGTTGACACTGGCTGCAGACACAACGCCCTCTCAGGCAAACTGTTCCACATATCGACCACTCTATTGCTTAATGCATGCTTTCTTGGGTTACACGAGAACCGAGATTTGTTCAACTTCAGGTGATGTCCTCGAAGACCCACATTAGTGTTTAATGCAAACATATCTGTCATATTAGGAATATTGCAGTAGCCCGATAGAATCTTGAATGTCTCGATGAGGTCAAGAGTGGGCAGTTCAAGACTCTCAGCCTTTCCGCATTTTCCAGGTGTGGTAGAGTGGTGTATGAGGAATGCGTAGTGATAGTGTAAAAGAGATAAAAGCATGCAGTAGGAAGCGGGGGAAGCGGGCGACGCCATTCGAGCACTGACGGTCGCACGCAGAAGTATTGTTTACGAATAAAAGTGATAATTACTGAACAAGATCGGGTATTCAATTTCTTCCTTATTTCAAAGAAAACGTATCATACTCAGGAAGTGAATATACCACACCAGGTTTCTAAGTCCCAAGGGCAGATTTGTGGCTCGTCTCTGAACATTTTCCAGTAAAACTATATATCTTTAGCAAAATATGGATTCCAGATCTGAGAGATAATGTTTGTAATTTTACTTTATAAGATCTTAACATATTTCTCTTCTCTTTTCTATTCTGGTTCCGGTTCCGATAAAGCGACCTCCGTAACATCCCTGGTACATACCTACTGCGAGAGTTATTTTTACAGCGATCGATCCAAAACATTGTTTTGTATGTTTAATGACACGTGCACAGCACAAACAGTGAAATGAACAAGGCGTTGATTAAAAAAAAATAGTTTTTGGCGCGCGTGACGAGGATGGAGGGCGACCACTTCCGGCGGCCATGTTGTGTCGAGGAGAAACAAAGGACGGCCTACAGACTCGGCGAGTCGCGAGCGAACGAGAATCGTTGAGCAATATGTTTTTTTTTATTATAAACGGCAGGGCGGGGTCCACGTCTCCCGGGGGGCGAGGGGACAGTCGGAAGGGAACGGTCAATTAGAGGGTTAAAAGGACGCACGCTGCAATAAATTGCAAATATAAATGTCAGCGGATCGTTAGACACTCTCCCGAGACTAACGTTCGTGGTGTGCGAATGCTGAGCGTGGGCGTGGAAAGCACCAGTGGCGAAGAACTAAATTTCTGCTAGTGTAATTTTAGCCTAGTAGGGTCGGGGGCCCAAAGACTCGACAAGGTGCTTCCATGATCCCCCGTCTTGCGCTGCTTCTGCTCGAGTCAACCAGTCCAGACCCATTCTGTTTTCAAATACATTTTTTGTTGTCTCTCCCAGCTTAATCTGGGCCGACCCACCGGCCGTGTTCCCTCCGGGGTTGCCAAGAAGATTCTTCTTGGTAATCGTTCCTCTGGCATTCTGAGCACATGTCCAAGCCACCTCAGTTGTGATTTTTCTATGTGCAGGAGTAGGGGCTCCATGACGAGTGTGTGCCTTATGTCGGCACTTCTCACTCTGTCCATCAGTGTGACTCCCGCTTTTTTGTTTTTTGTATGAATCGAAAATGATGGAGCCAGTAGAAAAGAAGATTTAGAATTCAATCCAATTCAATTTCAATTTATTTTTTTATATAACATTTACATTACAAACACAAAATTTAATTCATAAATGTTATAAATTAGAAAAAATAAATAAGAGTAAAGTAAGCGTAAAGAATGCAGACATTAGGAACGAATGTAAAACTGATCTTAGCATAATTAACAGAATTAAAAATAGGTCGCTCAGACGATTTGGGCATGTTGAGCGAATGAACGAGGAAAGAATGGTAAGAAAGATGTATAATGCAAGTGTTGATGGCGCCAGAAAGAGAGGGCGACCGCGGAAGACGTGGCATGACCAGATCGACCAGATACTGGAAGATGGTCCCGTTAGAAGCCTCAACAACCGGCGAACTTGCATGCGAAGATGTATGAATGTGGATGAGGCGAGAGTTGTACGTCAGGACAGAAGAATGTGGCGCTCTATCCTCTCTGCCTACCCCCACGGGAAACGGCGTGATGGTAAGTAAGTAAGTAAGTAAGTTATAAATAAGTTAGAATTAAGAATATATATACAAGCAAATATTAAACATTATAAAATCATTCACATCAAAGGTGTAGGAGAATCCTGCTTCGGAATACCCTCTCAGAGACATGGAACAGATCAATATCCAGAGTAATATTGTTCAGCACAGCAGTAGCTCTTCTAACAGGCATAACCATCGGCAGGTTGGTTCTGTGTATTGGAATGTGAAACAATCTATGCTGACGCTGTCTTAGGTATGGATATGTTTCTCTCAGAGTCTGAATGTACTTCGAGATACCTTGTTGGTCTTGTGGTTAGGACTCTCGCCTCGTGATCCAAAGGACGCGGGTTTGAACCTCGCTCCAGACCGGCAAGTTAGTCTTATTTTCATAGCACAAGCGTTTAGCTAAGTTTGAAAATAGTAAGAATATTGATGTGTTACGTGACACGTATTCCGTGTTCGCATCTCTATTTTTTTTAAAAAGAAAAAAAGATAAGACATAGTGAGACAAGGCTGCAGCGAATGCGGTGACCATGCCTTGTCATACCGGAAATTCCGGGATCCATTTTTTGTGCCATTTTCACGTGCCTGGGTATTTTTTAAATATGTTTCGCTATGATAACAGGGCCTCGTGGTCTTTTGAAGTGACAAAAATAGAGAAGGGAGAGAAGTTTGTCTTCTGGGCTATTACGCAGTGTTTTTACGACCTTTCTGGCCAACGTTTCGGATCCCATTGCAGGGTCCATCATCAGGGCTGATGTTGAGCCCTGATGTTGGACCCGGCAATGGGATCCGAAACGTCTGCCAGAAAAGGTCGTAAAAACACGGCTTAAAACCCCAGAAGATACAAACCAGACAAATAGTGGAAGTTTTGCTTATGCACATGATTCTCTAATCCAAAATTAAAATAAACATGTTCAAAGGTCAATCCAACACGCCTTTAATTGAATTCAAGCACTTAAGTTGGTATAATTAACAACAATCATTATTATACAATAATTATGATAGTAGCCATAAGCGTGCGCGAGTTTCCGCTCGCGGAAAAACAGTGTTTAATTAAATTTGTATCTATTTCAATGAAACTAGGTTCACAACCGGAATTTGCGATTTAGTCGATTGAAGAGCAGGAAAATTAATTAAAGGTACTAAAGGTAATAACTAGATAAGTACATCAGCCGGCAAACATCTTGAAAATTTTCGGCGCAGTGGGGGGAAGTTTGCGCATGTACAATTCCACCAAAGAGACCCAAATTTTGTCCTCTGCGCATTCCCCCACTACGCCAAAAATTTTCAAGAAGCTTGCCGGGAACTGTACCATCCAATACATAAATATGTAAAGTTTTAAACCAAAGCAAACGTAAAAAAACTTGAACCTTTTTAATATGTAAGTAGCTAAAACCCGTGTAAAATGACGTACTTTTATTAAGTATATATTTCGGCCGACAGTTGAGGCTGTGAGAACAGCGCTATATAAAGTAGCGTAGCGTCTTGATAAGGTTAGTCATGGACATAACTACATAGATAATTATGCTTTTTTGCATCTTATAACTCATTTTTATATTATACCTCATCATTTGAGCCGTCTGATAGCATAAGTGATGGACATTGTTACATAAAGAATGATATATTTTGATTAATGATTAATCCCAATGACATATTTAATTTTTATTTATTTATTATTAATAAAATAGACATATGTTGCATTGATTTTATATATTACCTACATTTGTTATACTTGTTTAACTTTCCCCAGAAAAGTTAAAACTTGTGTTTGGGGATAGTTTTAAGAGATAGTAATGGAGACACTTATTAGTTATCATTTTCATAAAACTGAAATATTAAAAAAAAATTGTATTTAAAGAAAAATCTAAGAACTTTTTTAAAAATGCATTAAGTCAATGTTGGATTCCAGGAAGTCACGGATGGACAGCGAAATTATTATTATTAGGAATAAATAGTGAATTCAAATGACAAGAAAATGACAATGGTACCCGAAGAAATCAATCGCCCACTAATGAAATCGTCAAATTCTTCGGAAATACGCGGCAGCGAATAACAAAGAAAAGTCGAGAAGCCGTCATCCAGAATTGCACAGAAAAAGGCTGATGACGATGTGTGAATTGATACACTTACTTCTCGTCGAGTAGCCCGAACGCGTCGTGAACAACAATTAAGCATTAAAATAATGCCAATATAGACGGCGAAAGTGTAAGGCCGATATGTTAGTATTTTCTCGTATGACTGAATACTACGAGAATGACGAGAACAGGCGGTCCCGGCGAAAAGAGAAGCGGTCGTTCGCAGAGATGGGAACTAACTTTTTCACTATTTTGTGTGGTATGGATAATGTCGTTTAGTCAAATACGAATTATTACGTACGTATTGAGCGCACACATTGATTGTGTCTTGCGTTGGTCACGATCAGTTACTTTTCGCATTTCTCCAATAACGTTTGTGCCAAATGGATAATCTGTATCTGGAGAACTCTATTATGGCAGAATTAAATAATGACAAATTTCATGACTATCTATCTAATAGATTCACAGCTGCTGGGGAGAATCGAAGTGCAACGAGAGCTCACAACATCGGAGAAGTATTTAAAAGTTTTTTTGTTCGAAGTACATAATTATACCTCACCTTCATTTAATCAAATTATTTAACTTACAGGTATTTTTAGTCATTTAGAGATTCTCCGCCATGATCTGCGCTGATGGTCACGTAGTTGAATCACTTTTGCCCCACAAACATTTGTGATCATGTATTAAATTGACAAATTTTTCAATATCCATCGAACGAAATCGCAAAAAATTCCAAAAACACATCTGGATCGTGTCGGACGTCGCATCTATACGTGCGTACACGCACTACTAAGTCGTGTACGGTGTGCTATGTTCAACACTACATCGAAGGTCAGGAATGTA